>CM039588.1:20733419-21069794 GCA_022457205.1 Saccharum spontaneum | reverse complement strand
AAACACCTTGTACATGAGACTGAAGTGAAGGCACCCTTTCCCAACCTCCCCGCCACACAACAATTTGATAGTTATTGGTAAGCAAAACAATATTTTGATTGCTTAAAGCAATGCAAAACAGATGTTTCAGATCATTATATAAATATGAATAGACTTTTTTTTAGAAGACTACGTGTCGGTGGTTTTGTATCGACAGCTACTAGTTGAGTAGTTTCTAATATCATGCACAAGGATCCGATGGGATAGCACATGAAACATGGAGGTTCATAATGGTTCAAGTAAGGTGTCTTATATCCATTGGTCGGTGGTGCTCGGATTGGTGTGTATTAAGTGTTCGAAGTTTGAACAAGGTCTAAACGTATGTTACAAGAGCAATAGTGTGTGTGTGTTGTGATATCTTGTGTCATGCTATGTCTTGTGTCCACACACACCCCATCCCCTGCATATACCCAAGGGGATAGGGTTCTAAAGGGCGAGTAGCATGTGGTGCTGACATCCTTCTCCTTGCGTCGTACGGTCCGACTCGATTGTTGTAGTGATTAGATCTGAGGTGATAGTGATTGCGGTGTCGCCCACATAGGGTTAGATGGTGCAGTGTGAGTACGTGACCCACGTCCGATTCGACGGAATAGTGATGGAATGGTGCTAGGCATGAATGACACTATTTTCGTCCCATTATCATTCCAGGCGTGAGCCCACTATAGCCTATCAACGGCCTGCGTCAAGTTTTGTCTTTTCGTTTAATTTTTGCACTCCTACGGTTGGTGGCAAGTATTTTACTTGGATCCTCGGTCAGGAGCTTCCCTACCCATGTGGTACCCTATGACTCTGGCCTCGTTCAATCAATTAGAGACCACACCAAGAGTAACAACATTGCCATCAACTTCTTTCCCTTGCAAATCCCATCCCTTTGGCTCTATAAGGAGGGATGGGGAGCCTCACCTAGGGGAGATGATAGAGCAACTTGTATAATTTATGTGTCTCGTGTGCACACAAAATTTTAAATGTCAGGAGTACAAAACATCGACAACTCTCCCAATATAATCATATGTGGTCTTCACACATTGACAAAATAACTCCCTACATACTTGATTAGAAATTAGGATTACAAATTTTTATGGATCTTAAAGAAAGTCACAGAACTTGATATTTAATTGTACCAACCTATGGATAACATTAAAATTATAATTAAATATATTTACGAGCAGCTATGTCCGTACTTTGTAATTGGAGGAAAAAGCCCTCAAGGTTTCATTTTAGTTTGATATAGACTTAATATATCTGTACTTTGTAACAGGGAAAAATCCCTCAAGATTTCATTTTAGTCATGAATTTATAATCATCATAAAATAATACATATATAATATTAATTAATAAGGGAAATTATTTCTCTTAAATTTTATAAAAAGGACAAAAAATAAATAGATATGTAACATTTCGTGTCCTATTTTGATGGACATTTGATAGTCGCAAACACATGGAAATGTTTTCCTAGGAGCATTATTTGTTATATATATCAAAGCTTTCATTCATGAAACTAAAGCATATCAATATTTTCAGTCTCAGATGTTGTCGTCAAGTAAAAAGAATGGATCGAGTATGTCTTGGTTGGTGTGTTGATGTGGAATGATCCGGACCTTTTCACCCTGTTCGCTTATACTAATGCTTATGCTAAAATGTTGTGAGAGAAAAATACTATTCCATAACTGGAAAGCCGTTCTGAATTATCTCCGGTGTCAAGTTGCCAATGGTTTGGTGGGAGCCGTTCATCAACACCTATATAGAATCGTTCCTTGATTTGCCTTGGCGCGGAGTGCGAGCGCCTAAACTTGCGGCCCGCTATCAAGGACCCATTTGCCACCGCTTGAAGAAGGTGGGCGGTTCGGCCCAGAACAGCAACACGCCTCCTCCGCACTCGGCCCGGTGTGGACACAGCCGCCGCCGGCAGTTCGCCGCCTTGCTCTGCTGCGAGCCTGCGAGCAAAGGGCCCTCCACCCAACCATCGCGGCCTCCCGTCCGAGTGGATGCTTGGGGGCTCCGCCGACGGCGCCGCGGTACGTGCCTCCGCCTCTGCTCCATCGAAGGCAGGGGCAGCGCCTGCTGCCAGTCGAGACTTGAGAGGCCGAGGAAGGTCCGAGCATCGGGAGATCTTCGGGGTAAGGCAGCGCGGTTTTTTGTTTGTTTGTAATATCCTAGCGTAGTTGGTTCCTCAACCAATTAGATAGAATGCTCCGCATGATACATTTAAATCGGGAATTCATATTGAACGGTAGTCAGCATGTGTTTTTATCACTGTGACAAGAAATTTTCTGTGTCTGGCAATATGAGTATTAGCTAATCTTGTTCTAGGAGGGAGGTTTCTGATTGACGAGAGAGCTATTTGAGCACTTGGGTTGCCTCGTTGGACTGATAGCCACAATGGCATGGCAGTGGAGCATTTCATGTTTTCCCAGCATTTTCAAGCAGCAAAACACTTGAGCTGACAAGCCATCTTGCATAAGCTTCTAGTTCTAGCGCCTTCCTGTCTGGGGAGGTTTGCTAGAGAACTTCTGTAGTTTTATTCGTTTATTTCTTGTGTTATATCTCATTAGCTCTCCTGTCATCAGTTATTATTAGAAAAAACTTCTTGCTTGTTCCAACATCAAACTTTAAAGCTATACGTCTCCATTACTGCAGATACTTTTATCTTTCAGAGTCTCTTTTGGGTGCATGATTGGAACTTTGGTGACCAAGCTTTGATAGTGGGGTACACAATGCAATATCTTTCCTTTCTTTGTCATACATGTCTTTACTTTTAGTTTAAAATTAAGACTGGTGTGGTTGCACGATGCATTTGTCAGCTTACTCGCTATTATTAACTTTGGTTAGGCTTGTTCAGACCTCACATTTGTTTGTGTTTTGCCTATTACCAGATGTGAAGGATTAAAGCTCATGTGAAAGATTCTAAGACTACAATTGATATCAAGTGGTTGCTTTCTTACTTCTCATATGTTCAACCATGCTCCTCAATGCTAAGGAGTTGGTTAGGAAGATGCATTCAGTTGCTAAGAACTACTTTGGTACTGTTCTAGCTTTCACTTTTTAGATCCACTACCATGCAATCAAAAACAGCTAAGCCTCTAATGGTCTAACCACTCTTCCTGTTTTTTTGACAGTGTCTGATCTTACTCATCCTCCAAGATCCTTGACCAGAGCTTCCAGACATGTTGTTCCATTCAAGGCCCGTCTGTTTACGCAATGCTCACTTGAGGGCCGTTCAGTTGACCAAGAGATTGTGATTGCTATGGGAAGTAATGTGGGTGATAGAGTCAGTACATTCAACAGGGCATTGCAGCTGATGAAAAGCTCAGGCGTGACCATCACTAGGCATGCCTGTCTCTATGAGACTGCCCCTGCTTATGTGATTGATCAGCCGCGGTTTCTTAACTCTGCCATTCGGGGCACAACTAGGCTCGGGCCACATGAGCTTCTTAAAATGCTAAAGGAAATTGAGAAGGATATTGGCCGCACTGGTGGAATAAGGTATGGCCCGAGACCTATCGATCTAGACATACTTCTTTATGGTAACTCCCAGATTAATAGTGAGACTCTAATTGTGCCACATGAGCGCATCCTTGAGAGGTCATTTGTTTTAGCACCACTTGTTGACCTTCTAGGTGCATCCGGTGACGATGGTATCGAAACAAGTTGGCACTCTCTCTCAAAGTGCAGTGGAGGTTTCTTTGAATTATGGAATAAACTTGGGGGTGAATCTATAATTGGAACAGAAAGTATTAAAAGGGTATTACCTGTTGGGGATCGTTTGTTGGATTGGTGCGAGAGGACCCTTGTCATGGGGGTCCTTAATCTGACACCAGACAGTTTTAGTGATGGAGGTAAGTTTCAACAAGTGGAAGCTGCTATTTCTCAGGCTAGGTTATTAATCTCAGAAGGTGCAGATATCATTGATATTGGTGCTCAATCTACCAGGCCCTTTGCAAAGAGATTATCTCCAAATGAGGAGCTTGAGAGGTTGGTTCCTGTTCTGGATGAGATTATAAAAATTCCTGAGATGGAGGGCAAGTTACTCTCAGTGGATACATTCTATGCAGAAGTTGCCAGTGAAGCTGTGAAAAGAGGAGCTCACATGATCAACGATGTATCCGGTGGACAGCTCGATCCAAGAATTCTTAAGGTTGCAGCTGAACTGGGAGTTCCATATGTTGCAATGCACATGAGGGGAGATCCATCAACTATGCAAAGCGAACAAAATTTACAGTATGATGATGTCTGCAAGGAAGTTGCTTTGGAGCTATACACACAGGTGAGAGAAGCAGAGTTATCTGGGATTCCATTGTGGAGGCTAGTCCTTGATCCTGGCATTGGGTTCTCCAAGAAATCTGGACATAACCTTGAAGTAATTATGGGATTGGAATCCATTAGGAGGGAGATGGGTAAAATGAGTATAGGTGCTTCACATGTGCCAATATTACTGGGACCTTCAAGGAAAAGATTTTTGGGTGAAATATGCAATCGTGCCAATCCAGTTGAGAGAGATGTTGCTACTGTTGCAGCTGTGACAGCTGGGATTTTGAATGGTGCTAACATAGTAAGGGTCCATAATGCTGGATATGGTGCAGATGCTGCAAAGGTTTGTGATGCATTGCGTAAGGGAAGAAGTTGCAAAAACTGAATTATGTGATCAAACAGATACCAAACTCCAGTTTCATACAAGAAAAAGGTGATGTTGGATAGTTACTCTGCTGCTAAATGGGATTGTCATTGTGAAGTATCATTGCTGTAATGAACCAGAGATAATGCTTTTTCTTGTGTCATCATTTTTTCTAAAATCTTCAATGGATCATGGGTTCAACTTAGATTATTCGAAAGAGCAGCCAAGGAATAAGGTCGCAGAAGCTACAAGTGAAGTTGCAGATACTTATCCTTTTGGTCTTATTTAGATGATTTTGCTGAAGTTTTTTTTTTCCAATTTAATAATATCAGAAGGATTCTGACATTTCAGGATTTGAAATTGTCAAGTTTTACTAGTCTGATTTGTCTGTATCTTTTCTAGTTCAGACATATTTGATTGATTGGGCTTACACCAGCTTTCCTACTTCTCCCTGTAGCTTCATCTTTTGTACCTTGATGTACCCAATAAGGAAACCTCATATATAACAAGTGCCATATGATACGCAAAGTCTCAACATTTAGTCTATGATTTAACTTTTTTTTTCTGAGGGTTTATCTTCCACTTATAACATCTACTGTTTGCTGCTGAATATTTTTTAGGTACCTCCCATGTAGGTTTATTTTCATTCTGAACTGCTGTTATTTGCATTTCCTCACTCTTAGCAAACTTCGTTGGCACTGGTCTATGCTGTCCAATGATTGATGCTGTCTTTATCCATAATTTCAATAACTTTGTGCAGATGACTAAACTGTCATCAATAATGGATATTGCCCATGATATCAACACACTGTTTTGAGGATTCTTTTTCCTTCTTTTGTCTTGAAAGTTACTGGTTTTTTTTTATCTGGTCGTTGCTAATTTCGTGCAAAAACATTTGGGGGGAAATACAAAGCCTCATGTGATTTGTGCTTGTTTGTCATTGACACATAATTTTTACTATATCAAGTATGAACTATCCACTGAGTAGTGAAAACGAGATGTACAAAGTTCAGTTAACAGAATATAATATTAATTCTTATCGCGTCTGTGTGGTATATCTATCTTCTTCTGATTTCTTTGGCATATTGCCGCAGTGGAAAATTGATTTCAGATTCAACTGGAATCTATCATGGTTTCCTGAGGGGCATCTTTCAACAGAAGTCGATTAGGACACAGCCAGGCATGCACTTGAGATTAGATGTACGAAGACTAGGTTGGTTATCCCTGATGAGATCATGAGAGTAAGAAAATTCTTATAATTGCAAATATCATTTACTCTTGAGAATAGCCGTTGCCACTATGACTCCAAAATATCCTGCTTCCATATGTTGCTAATGAACTTTAAATAAGAGGCAAGAAAAAAAAAACTTTCATGAAGAGAATGCAGAATTGCAGATATAACCTGATGAGGCAGCCTGAAGAAAATTTGCAGTGTGGAGGTTTTAGCCAAATGGACATGGGATGCTAGAGTGACAACTTTTTGTACAATTTGATTCTACATATCCTCCAGTAATTCATAGTTGTAAATGCTGAAGCTGTACTACTGTTTTTTATTTACATTCAGATGTGCCACTTGCTTTGTCTTCTCTGAAACAACCCTAGCGCTGACATGGAGCTACAAAGATCAGCATACAAATAGATGTAACTGACTAACTGTGATAGCTGACAATGAATCATGTGTGCATGGGGAGTGTGTTGTCCTTCAACATAAGCTTGTGGTGGCGGACTTTCGCTTTCGAGTACGTGTCCACCGGGACAAACGGGCCAAGATTGCGAGAACGAAGTGGTGGAAGCTTAGAGGGGAAGCAGCGCAAACGTTTAAGGAGAGGATGCTAGATGAGGGGCCTTGGGAAGAAGGAGAAGATGCCGACGACATGTGGCTAAAGATGGCAACATGTGTCCGGAAGGTGGCTTCGGAAGTGTTTGGCATGAGTAGGGGAGGCAAACAGGAAGCGAAAGACACATGGTGGTGGAATGACGAGGTGCAAAGGGCTATTAGGGAGAAGAAGGAGTGTTTCAAGCGTCTCCACCATGACAAGAGTGCAGCCAACATCGAGAGCTATAAAATAGCGAAGAGGGTTGCAAAGCGAGCTGTGAGTGTAGCAAAAGGTCAGGCGTATGATGGCCTTTATCAGCGGCTAGGCACAAAGGAAGAGGAGAAGGACATTTATAGGATGGCTAGAATGCGCGAAAGGAAGACAAGGGACATCAACCAAATAAAATGCATCAAGGATGGGACAGATCGACTTCTGGTGAAGGATGAGGAGATCAAGGACAGATGGAGAGAGTACTTCGACAAGCTGTTTAATGGGGAGAATGAGTGTCCTACCCTTGAGTTGGACAAATCATTTGACGATACCAACAGAAGCTTTGTGAGGAGAATTCAGGAGGCAGAGATCGGAGAGGCTTTGAAGAGGATGAAGGGAGGTAAAGCGATGGGCCCTGATGGTATCCCCATTGAGGTGTGGAGATACCTAGGCGCCAAAGTGATAGTATGGTTAACTAAGCTTTTTAACCTTATTTTTCGGTCTAACAAGATGTCTGAAGAATGGAGGAGAAGTATATTAGTACCTATCTTCAAGAACAAGGGAGATGTTCAAAGTTGTACTAACTACCGTGGGATTAAGTTGATGAGCCATACGATGAAGCTCTGGGAGAGGGTTATCGAGCATCGCCTAAGGAGAGTGACACATGTGACCCAAAATCAGTTTGGGTTCATGCCTGGTAGGTCGACCATGGAGGCGATTTTTTTATTACGACTATTGATGGAGAGATATAGGGAGCAGAAGAAGGACTTGCACATGGTCTTTATTGACCTCGAGAAGGCATATGACAAAGTACCGAGAAATGTCATGTGGTGGGCCTTGGAAAAGCACAAAGTCCCAACTAAGTACGTTACCCTCATCAAGGATATGTACAGGGATGTGGTGACGTTTGTCCGAACATGTGATGGCGACACCAGTGACTTTCCAATTAAAATAGGACTGCATCAGGGTTTCAGCTTTGAGTCCTTATTTATTTGCTTTGATGATGGATGAGGTCACAAGGGACATACAAGGTGGTATCCCTTGGTGTATGCTCTTTGCTGATGATGTGGTGCTAGTTGACGACAGTAGGGCAGAGGTTAATAGGAAGTTAGAACTATGGAGGCAAACGTTAGAGTCGAAAGGGTTCAGACTGTACATGAGGTGTGACTTCAGCGCGACTAGGCATGAGGAGGGAGACGTTAGCCTCGATGGGCAAGTGGTGGCCAAGAAGGATACTTTTCGGTATTTAGGATCGATGCTACAAAAGGACGGAGACATGGATGAAGATGTTAGGCATAGAATTTCAGCCGGCTGGTTGAAATGGCGTCTAAGTTTCTGGCGTCCTCTGTGACAAAAGGGTGCCTCAGAAACTGAAAGGTAAGTTCTATAGGGCGGCGATTCGTCCGGCGATGTTATACGGTGCTGAGTGTTGGCCTACAAAAAGGCGACATGTTCAGCAATTGAGTGTAGCAGAGATGCGTATGTTGCGTTGGTGTTGTGGGCACACAAGGAGGGATAGAGTCCGGAACGACGATATTCGGGATAGGGTTGGGGTGGCTCCAATTGAGGAGAAATTGATTCAACATCGGTTGAGATGGTTTGGACATGTCCAACGGAGGCCTCCTGAGGCGCCGGTGCGTAGTGGAGTTTTAAAGCGGGCCGAAAATGTAAAGAGCGGTAGAGGTCGACCTAAACTAACTTGGGACGAGTCCGTTAAGAGAGATCTTAAGGAGTGGAATATCCCCAAGGATTTAGCTATGGATAGGAGCGCTTGGAGATTGGCAATCAACGTGCCTGAATCATGACTTTTTTTTGTCTTGTGCTCTTTTTGTCCCTTTATGTGTCTCCCTGTTTTCTCGTCTCTTTTGGGTTTTATCTCTAGCCTACCCCAACTTGCTTGGGACAAAAGACTATGTTGTTGTTGTTGTTTGTTGTTGTTGCACTTAATTTATCTAACTTGTAATTTCCAATTTTTCTCAATTTGTAATGTGGTGCTATGTTGACATGTATTCCTTCCTAGAGAAAGTCCTTAGATCTTAGGGAAAAAAACTCTCGACTGCTGAATTCCTTTTCATGTTTCAAAACAGAAAGAAAAGTAGCCAGCTACTTCTTCTATCTAATGTCATGATGCAAAGTCAAATTAATATTTTGTCCTGAAACGATGACGATTGCCCATCTTTCAGAAGAGCTCCATGCTGCAAGTTCAGACTAGTCCAAACAACGGTGAAGGGTAAAAAGTCTTCAGATATGTCTCAGTTTAACAGAACTGCTCTGGAGTACTTTTTTTTAAGGCACATCAAACTTTAAGAATCGATGTTGAATGATACTTTCCAAGTTCAAGTCCCAGTTGGCCTTGCGTGTGATTAAGTTGCAGGAAGACATGGCAACAGGCAAACAAAACATACGGTGTGCAGAGTTTGTCTGATCCAGTGATGTGAACACTCGGCCTCTTATCCTGTCCTCTATCATACATTCCAGTTACGACCTCCCCAGGTCAGTACCTTACTTCCCCTGAAGCATTTCTCACCTCTTATTTTCCTTATCCCTTCTTTTGAAAGTACCAGATAGTATATTCCTTCATGGCGAAATGGAATTAAGTACTAACGTCTTACAATTTGGAACGGGGAGTAACTTGTGCTATCAGTTTATCAAAGAATTCTACTTTCTTGGGTGAACTTATTATAGCTGTACATTACTTCAGGTCATGTACTGGATGCTAGATTAACTCGTTCTTATGGTCCAAAGAAAAACGAAAATGACATCAAGATTACATCATTCTGGAATTCTGCACAGCGAAATGCATTAGGGTAGCACCAGTGTTTGCTACTCATAAAAGTAGACTTATATGTTTTCAATCAATAATACAATGAGGCTTATGTTCTGATAAACTCCTTGACATGGTTCTGCTCTACTGCACTTTATGCGATACAAATCAGGGCCTTGTTTAGATTCCAGATTTGACCCCCAAATTTTACTATGCAAAAAGAAGATTCCTTATCACATTAAAATGCTGGCACATATATAGAGTACTAAATGTAGATGAAATAAAAAACTAATTGCACAGTTTTGTTGTACTTTGCGAGACGAATGTTTTAAGCCTAATTAATCAATGTTTGGACAATTATTAGCAAATAAAAACAAAATTACTACAATGTTCAACAGTGATTCGGGCATCCCCTATTCGGGCATCTAAACACGGCCCAGATGTGAAATGCCTATGCCTGTCATGCTACTAGTTGTTATTAGACAGGACAAAAAGTCGCTTGGTCAGGAAACACCGGAACGGAACACCTGTGCCACTTCCTTGTAATACACACAGGACCACAGCTTTATAGATTCTTCTCTGAGACGATAGAGAAGCATGAAGGGCATGCATAGTGAAAATAGTGGTGATTGCCAGGAAAATCATCTCATTCTCCCACTATGTACACGTTAAGCATCTTATTGTTCCCTTTCCATTACAACATCACATAAACCCAATACTTAAATCTTACAAGTACACAGTGGCCATTAATTCGTACATAGGCCAAATTAAGCTTACATGATCTGTCTCTGCACTATACATGCAAGCTTCTTTGGCATCAATGCAAGGTCTCTGCAGAAACGAATTAATTCCTTGAGCAGATTTGCAACATATGGGGTCTCAGTCTCATCTCACACTATGTTGCATGCGTTTGGGTTCTCATCGCTGAAGATAGAAGTGATCTGTCTGTCATCTCCTTTTCCCCTTGCTGGGTAGTCCTCTGCAGGGATGTAGTACCTTCCTTCTTGCACCGGAAAGCCACCATAGCCGCCGTACTCGGCTACGTAAGGTGATGCTTCGTACCTGACGCCATGCATGTCCATGGGGTGCTTCGCCCTCACCCAGTGCTCACCGTGCATGTGGTGGCCACCATGGCCGTACCCGTACGGGTAGTCATGTACTGTGCGTACCACGGTGGCATCCATAGCCGCGGGGGTTTCTGCCGGCTTTGCCTCCTTGTTCTCCGGCGCGGGCGCCTCAGCTGGTGCGGCCTCCTCTGCCGCCGCCGCTGCTGCTGGAGGAGCGGCGTCGGCTGCTGGCGGGTCGGCGGGAGGTGGTGGGACCGCCTGGGCCTCCCCTTCGGCTTCGGCAGGGGGAGGGGGAGGTGGCTGAGCCTCGGCTGCGGCGGTGGGGTCGGTGTGAGAGAAGATGGTGGGGACCCTCTTGGTCTTCCTGATGGCCTTGACGAGCCTCTCAGGATCGGCCATCCCCACCACCGTGATCTTGTGGGTTGCTTGATCTATGTATACTTCGCTGACACCTGTACAGTCCATTCCATTCCATTCACTTGTAAGGTAATGCTTTTGTTAGAGTATCATATCAATATCACGCTCGTCACAAGCCGAGCTGGATATCTGAATGATGAGTGGATGGATTCAAAAGAAACTGTTAGGTTTCAGGTTAAAATTGGCTTTACCATCAATGGCACTCAGGGTCTTCCTGAGCTTGTTCCCGCAGCCATTGCAGTCCATCCTTACATGAAGCTCCGTTATTCGTGGTGTCTGCAGGTTTACGCAAGTAGATTAGTACAGCTTTCATCTAAAAGTAGATTAGTACAGCCACCATGCAAACCCAAAAAAAAACATTGAAAAACGTATCCTTTTGGAGATTAATTCAATTATATTCAGGCACAAAGACACAGTGCACGACTATTGATGTTGTGCATACAGATACACCAGACATCATGAATCCAAACCATTCTTCAATTCACTAGCATGCGAAGAAAAAAATGCAACAAGAGCTTGAGTTATGGACATTCCACAAACCTCCAGTTCTGTAGTCATGATTGAAGCTCTGACTAGTAGAGTTGGTTTCGGGCTTGAAGCTGCAAAGAGTTCGAGCTAGCAGGGAATGAACTCTTGTTAAGACCTTAGCACAGGGCAGGTTGGAGTTGGAGTCACTGACCATACAATGCAATGCGTTGCATTTTATATCGCATTGCTTGTGCGGGGCCGGGGGTGGTTTTGGGATGGAATATTTACTGGTCGATTTGTGTGGGTCACCCAAAGAATATCATTTGGAAAGCGAAAAGGGAGTCCCCTAGCTAGATGGCTCCATCTTGGGTTGGCATGAGCTCCGTTTCTTTTCCATGGAGTCAGTGTCACATGCGAGTGGCCTTTCCCAGTTGCTTACAATTACAAGTGGCTCAGACAATTCTACTGTGCCACACCTTGGTTTTTATCTGTCATCCACCACTGTATAGAGTGTTTGGTCTTTTTTCTGTGCATGTCTCTTATTGTGTTGTATTTTATTTTCCTGTTGTCCAAAGTTCTGGCTACATTCCTTTCTTCATGTTTGCACTTTGGAATAGCACTACAGCAGTGCAAGCATCAGTTTGCAGTGGAATCAAGCTCAAAGCACTCGGCCTCAACAGATGCTTCGTATGCGATTGGGCTTTCCCATCCTCAACTGAGGATTCCATTTTCTTCACTATTCTCCATTTTGGAGCCGGCTTTGGTTAAAATTTTGGCATTCTCTGATTGGAGTGCTGATGGGAATATCAGTTATAGCCGGCCAGAGAGAAGATAGAAGGATGAAAAGATGATAGATGGAGGCTCCTTTGGTCAAAAGAGGAGCTCTTTTGAGAGGTGGAGGATATCCATTCCTAGTGAATCCTCTTAGGTAAAGGAAAGTATTTATGTTCGTGCAACCTTGACAATATCTCATCTATCTATATTCTTATCTGCTATTTACACAATACTGAATTTTTGTGGTTTTCTGTGCTCTAGCTAGTTCTTGTAGATTCTCTGCCAGCTGGATGTTAATTAATATCTGTTAGATGAAGGCAAGTGCAATGTTGTTTTTATATAATCGGAGCAAAGATCGATAGTCAATCAGCCAGTAATACTGAAAAAGAAAATAAATGATACTTCGGAAATTGCATTAATCTCCAAACCGGCCATGACTTACAGGATTACCAATTTAAATTGTATCTAGTGATACTATTGTTGTGTCAAACTTAGTTAAATTTAAAAGGTTCAGGACTTGCGCATTTTATAAGAAACAAAGCTTTTAGGCCTAAAAGCTTTGTTTCTCGTGAGATAAGCTGCTTTAATTATTGGCCACATGTTTCTTATATACGGATAGGCCGGCAAAGATGAATGATTATCACTGCTATCAGGAGATGAGGCCTGACTGTCTTTATTCTTGGATTGGGCTCTTCACCAGATCAGTCACTTTTGTGCCTTCTTTTTCATGTCGCCATTCTTATCTTTGGTGTCAACGCCATGGTTATACGAAAGTTTTTGTCACCGGGGGCTCTATTATTGAGATGGGCCTTTTCTATCGGTTTGGTACGTAGCGGTAGCGCAAAGGCAAAAGAGTAAACCATCTGTGTAGCTTATATCTGCGCACACCCACAAAAATTTCCCCTAGTTCTGGAAAAAAGTTGTGCTACTTTGAGCCTTTTATTCCCAAATATTTCCATCACATTTTTTTGTCATCTGTAAAAGGTTTGTGGTGATGATTATTACTCTTTTAGACGTAACAGAAGATTCACAGGCTGCATGTTGTATGAAATTGTATTCATATGGATTTCGGGTGTAGTTTTCATGCCATTGCTTGGTCACCATATTTGGACCTTTGGAGTTCCCAATATCAGTTGCAAGAAGTCAGAAATAATGGCTATGTCGTTAGTGTAGACTTATGTCTTTCTACAGGGTTCAAAAACTTGTTGCATTTTCGCTAATATATCGATGGAGCAAACTCAAACACACGATGGGTCGCGCGTTCACACAATCGCGCGACCCATCCACGCCCCAACGGTTAGGATTTTGGGAGGAGATTCACTCACCTGCAGGTGTAGAATAGGGTTGGGGGTGATGGTCGTAACACATCGGTGTTGGCGAGTGAAACGACAACAAGGGCACCGCCCGCCAAGGCGATATATGGGAGACGGCAGTTGGGCGGGGCTGGAGGCGGGGGCGTCGCGAAGGAGTGTTCGCGGCTTCCCTATGATAAGGGGAGGGCGGGGCCGAGAGAGCGACAACGGGAGGTGGGTGCCGTGGCAAGGTGACGGGATCCGCCGGCCGCAGGTGGTGTAAGCGTGAGGGAGAGGGGCGTGTGAGGCAGTGTGCACAACTGGGGGCAGGGGCAAGTGTAGGGATAGCGCCAGCAAAACGGAAGAAGGGGTATGTGGTTCCCAAACACGCGACCCATCGTGGGGTATTTCCGTTCTTTAGATAGGATCTTTGCAGTCCTCACTTTCTTTTATTTAGATATTGCCGTAGGTATATCATATTTTGTCGTTCGAGCATGTGATTTATTTTGTATTGTTTTTGAGGGAAATTTATTTTGTATTGTTTGTGGAACTCACATTTACCTCCATAAATATATTTATATATTATATATTTATATATTATATAGATACCTCTACGAAGATAGATCACTAAATCTTTGGATTGCAAAGTTATCATATATAACACTTTGACGTCTTGGAAAGAATAGCTAGTGTTGAAAAAAAACGCTCGCGTTGAGACGGAAACTCGAATGCAGATGAGTAGCTTCCTTAATTCATTATTCTTAGTTTTCAGTTTGAATCCGGTAAAAACAAATCGAAATGAAGCAGCGTGCAGACATATACGATGATGATGATGAACTTTTCTTTAGGTAATATCACGATGACATTTCTTACTTTAAGACGTGGCACACGATGATTTCTTGTGTACGTAAGCGCACTGTGCACACGAACAATACAGGCCATGTTTAGTTTCCCAATTCTCCCCCTAAATTTTACTATGCAAAAAGAAGATTCCCCGTCACATCAAAATGTCGGCAAATGCATGAAGTACTAAATGTTGATGAAATAAAAAACTAATTGTACAGTTTTGTTGTACTTTGCGAGACGAACATTTTAAGCCTAGTTAGTCAAAATTTGGATAATTTTTACCAAATACAAACGAAATGCTACAGGAATTCTGATACAGTATTTTTCACCCCTATTCGCCGAACTAAACGAGGCCACAAATGTGTCACTACTGTGTGTGGGATGGAACGTACCAGGACGGACACTGGCGACGACGACGTGACGCAGATCTTTTGTCCTCGTGTATCGTGTTTCAGGGCTTTCGGGTGTGTACGTGCTCGTTGTTGGCAATTGGCATGGTGCTCACTGGATGGCCACGTGCCGGCGACGTTTGCTTCATATGCTGGCGATATTTTTGGCCGTCGCGCGCCGAACCATGAGAAGCATCTTTTGGCCTCGTTCGCTGCCGGTGGCGGGTGCTGATTTGTTGTGAGAAAAAAAAATACTGTTGATTGATTGGTAACTGATGCTGAAATAATGTGAGAGAAAAGCACGACTGGCTAGCTAGCAGCCAGTAAGCCGAATAAGGTCATTTATCTCCGCTAGCTGCAGTGGGTGCCGTACCACCGCTAGCTGTAGATGTGCCGCAACCGCAACTCTCTAGATATCTCTTGATGTGCAGCTTGGGACCAGGGAATCGCCAATGCGGCCATGCACATAATGACATAGTAACTATCATTGTCTATTTTATTCATCCAATTAGCTTGTCAACTGTACATCACCCTAGTGCTCATAATCCGCACTAAATTTTAGGCCATGAGACCATTTAGATCAACAGCTAAAGTTAAATCTAATTCTAATTCAATAAAAAAAGACTTGTATTGCCCTATCTGTGACCTCTTTGTTCTCTCTTGTTGTGTGATCGGCGGCGGCAAGCCGGCCCAACCATGTGATGGCCATGAGGTGGGAGCCCTGCTGGGCAAGCAGGCACAAGCGGGTAGCAACAACACCCTCTTGCAGCGCCTCTCATCATCGACAGCCTAGCTCGTGGCACTGTCTTGTGCCTCAATGGCACCGAAGCTACCCTCCCTGAGCGCCTGCATCACCTCGCAGTCTGCCGTGTTTTAAAGTGGTGGGGGAAGACTGGTGCGACAGTGGATTGGCACAATGGAGATGGGTGAGGAGGAGGCGCAGAGGCGGTGCGCGATAGGCGTGTGGTGGTAGTGGGGGATTGGGCATGCGACGCCAGTGGAGAAGATGTGTAGCAGCTGAGGATTATGCACCTAGGTGAACTACAGGGAGATAGGTGCAAATGCAAATTTGTCCTTTGGTCAGAGAAAGGAAATTTTAGACCATTGCGAAAGGTATATCATATTTGTCATTCGAGCATGTGATTTATTTTGTATTGTTTTTGAGGGAAATTTATTTTGTATAACTCACACTTACCTCCATAAATATATTTATATATTATATACATACCTCTACGAAGATAGATCACTAAATCTTTGGATTGCAAAGTCGTTATCATATATAACACTTTGACATTTACCTGTCTTGGAAAGAATAGCTAGTGTTGAAAAAAAAAACGCTCGCGTTGAGACGGAAACTCGAATGCAGATGAGTAGCTTCCTTAATTCATTATTCTTAGTTTTCAGTTTGAATCCGGTAAAAACAAATCGAAATGAAGCAGCGTGGAGACATATATGATGATGATGAACTTTTCTTTAGGTAATATCACGATGACATTTTTTACTCTAAGACGTGGCACACGATGACTTCTTGTGTACGTACGCGCACTGTGCACACGAACAATACAAATGTGTCACTACTGTGTGTGGGATGGAACGTACCAGGACGGACACTGGCGACGACGACGTGACGAAGATCTTTTGTCCTCGTGTATCGTGTTTCAGGGCTTTCGGGTGTGTACGTGCTCGTTGTTGGCAATTGGCATGGTGCTCACTGGATGGCCACGTGCCCGCGACTTTTGCTTCATAGGCTGGCGATATTTTTGGCCGTCGCGCGCGGAACCATGAGAGGCATTTTTGGCCTCGTTCGGCTGGGTTCGTTCGGCTGGCTGCTGGCCTGAGGCCGGTGGCGGGTGCCGATGTGTTAGGAAGAAAAAATATTGTTGGCTGTTTGATGACTGATGCTGAAATAATATGAGAGAAAAGTACTGCTGGCTAGCCGAATAAGACCATTTATCTCCGATAGCTGCAGTGGGTACCATATCACCGCTAGATGCAGATGTGCCGCAACCGCAACTCTCTAGATATCTCTTGATGTGCAGCTTGGGACCAGGGAATCGCCAATGCGGCCATGCACATAATGACATAGTAACTATCATTGCCTATTTCATTCATCCAATTAGCTTGTCAACTGTACATCACCCTAGTGCTCATCATCCGCACTAAATTTTAGACCATGAGACCGTTTAGATCACCAGCTAAAGTTAAATCTAATTCTAATTCAATAAAAAAAGACTTGTATTGCCCTATCTGCGACCTCTCATCTCTCCTCTTGTCTACATCTTCTTTGTTCTCTCTTGCTGTGTGATTGGCGGCGGCAAGCCCAACCGTGTGAGGGGCGTGAGGTGGGAGCCCGGCTGGGCAGGCAGGCACAAGCGGGTAGCAACAACACCCTCCTCTTGCAGCGCCTCTCATCGTCGACAGCCTAGCCCGTGGCACGGTCTTGTGCCTCAATGGCACCGAAGCTATCGTCCTTGAGCGCCTGCATCACCTCGCAGTCCGCCGTGTTTTAAAGTGGTGGGGGGAAGACTGGTGCGACAGTGGATTGTCACAATGGAGATGGGCGAGGAGGAGGCGCAGAGGCGGTGCGCGATAGGCGTGCGGTGGTAGTGGGGGATTAGGCATGCGACGCCAATGGAGAAGATGTGTAGCAGCGGAGGATTATGCACCTAGGTGAACTACAGGGAGAAAGGTGCAAGGGCAAATTTGTCCTTTGGTCAGATAAAGGAAATTTTAGACCATTTTAACTCACTTCTATGGTTTAGTGGATCAAGAGCATCTCCAAGAGACTCTTCATATCTTTCCTAATATATAGGAATATGGGTTTTGGTGAAAAAATACACTCCAACGGTTTCTTTAATTGATCTCCAAATATAGACATCCTCTAATCCAGATTTCTCGCTAGTTAAAGATGGAGAGCGAGGATGACTCTCTAGAGTGCGTACAAGATATAGAAAAGTTGTTGGATAGTATAAAGATATAAAAAGAGATTTTTATACAAATGTCTCTTCAAATAATAGTTGAGGCTGTGGTAGAACCTCCTAAATAATATGGCCCACATGTACTTGTTATCGTCTTAAAGACCTCTAACCACCATACATGTGTACCACATAACTTAAGAAGTCTGTCGGGTGTCCTCGGGAAACCCGAATCATCCACGATCTTCCGAGCAGGATCACATTTCAGAAGCATTACAATATTACAACAGTTTATATAATAAATTACATCAAAGTACAAAAACGGAAGTCTTACATAACATAAGTTCACAAACCCGTTGTTCCAAACTTACAAAGCTTAAGTTTAGTGTTACAATCATAATAGTGGAGTAGTATTAGTAACATTATTACAATCACCAAAACGCGATGCTTCTCCCAAGAGCTAAACATCTTACTCGTCGTCGCTTACCGCAAAGACGATCATGCAACAGGGTCCGAAACACACCTGTTCATGAGACGCACCTGCAACAGGGGTTCAACAAACCCTGAGTACGAAAGTACTCAACAAGACTTAACCGACGAAACAGGGTGAAGACGACTCAAGGATGCAGGCTCAGGGGAATCAAGGTGAGGTTCCAGCAAGAATCAAGGTTCTTTTGCATAAAAGCTACTAATAGTGAATCCTTAAGATTAATGTTTTATCTCAGTATTAATCATCAACAAAATGTAAGTGATCCTAATCTAGATCATATAACTCGTATAACTTCTTTCTGATTCTCCGGCCAACGTTCCATTTCTTAACTACGATGTAGGTCAGGCGATCGAGTCTCCTTAACTGAGGAGCAACGACAATTCGAACCGATTATACCCAGCTAGGGATTCCTAACCACACGACATATGTAGGATTCTAACCGACATATATCAACCTTCACACAGATCCGCCAAACACATGACCGGGTCCAGCGCCACCCGAGAATACAGTACACCTCCAATCCAGCCCTTGGCTACGAGGGTACACACTACTCTCGCCATCTCTCCACTCTCAGTGCGCGGTTGGCCGTTCATGTGATGGGTGGCTTTACTGAGGTCTTAGGCTTACCAAAGCATGTGATCAGTTGCAAAGTCTCGAAACACAGGCGGGTCTACAATGGTACGGTCCTTAACTGACACAGTCGGAGACACTACATGGGGACTCCTTTTCCCGATGCAATCCCACCGACCGGTCCTAGATTATCATCATCATATTCATAAATTGGTTGTTTGGTTGTCCAATAACCCTTCAAACTTTGCTTAACATTTTTAAAGTTTTCTCATTAAGCATGGCTAAACATACTAAGCATTTTCAAATAAAAACGGTAACAAGGATGATATCAAAATATCAAGGATGGTAATGTAGTAATTAGGTTATCACTCAACTCCTGTCACTTAATGCAGTAAAACATTAACATAAGTGAAGTAAAACTTTGCAAAACGCAAGGATAGGTTAAATGTAACTGGGGCTTGCCTTGGTCGACGGGAAGTTCGGGTTCTGGGTCAGTACCGCAAATATCAAATCCCACATCCACGGACGTCGACTCTTCTTCGGGGACGGATTCAACTTTGGCAATCTCCTCGTTCTCGGGGACTACACGTGATGATAAGGCATGCTCAAGATGATGAAGTAATAAACATGATGCTTGATAGATATATAACAATGTTAATAACTTGAATACAACTTTCCTTCGCGGTATAGTTGCAAAGCAAACGATTCTAACCTAACTCTATTTTAGGGTTTGATTAAGTTAATTACTTCATTAAGGATTTTCGTTTATCACATGAAATAACACTAATTAAGCCTTAATAACATAATTAAGAGAGCTCAAACAATCAATTAAGGATGCTAAAGGTCATTAAGTGTTAATGACCCAAAGTCAACACTCAATCACAAAGTCAAACAACCCTAATCATTAAACCTTAATGAAATGATTAACTACAACAACAACAACATAGCCTTTTGTCCCAAGCAAGTTGGGGTAGGCTAGAGATGAAACCCAAAAGAAACGAGAAACAGGGAGACACAAAAAAGGACATAAAGGGAGACAAAAGAGGTCACGGTTGTAACACCCCTGGGTGTTAAGCATGCATTATCATTTCAAACATAAGCATTCAACATCATTGCATGTCTAACATTGTTTGGTTTGTAGCACTTTTCAAATTTAACTTGAAAAACAAATAAATGGAAACCCTAGGTTTAAAATAAATGTTAAAAAGTTAGTGTACTTTTTAGAAGTAGCAATTTTAAATAATTTAGAATAAACCAACTTGATTATTGGAGCAAAAATTTGGATTCAAATTCTCCTCAAATTCTGTTTTAAAAATTATTCTAAATAAATGAGTTTGATTTTTAAATTAGCTTTAAATCTCAAATTTAAAATCTATTGGGAATTTGGAAAAATGTTCTATATGAAAGTTGTAGAGAATAAAATTTTGAACAACTTTTGTTTTGGGACAAATTTCTGAAAACCTCGTTTTCATCCTCAAATTTGAATTTCAAACAGAAATTTGAAATCTAGAATTTATTTGAAAAAGAAAAACCGGAATTTCTTTACTGGGCTTCGGCTTCATTTCTCGGCCCACGGCCGAAGCCGGCCCGGCCCGCGCCGCGTCTTCTCTCCCGCCCGCGCGCGACGCCGTGGCGTCGCGGCAGGGCTCGGCCGCCGCGTGGCCGTACGCCGGCGGCACCGCGCGACACGCGCCCCGGTGGCCCCCACGTCCCCCGCGCTGGCTCACCCCCCCTCCAAGCGCTCGCAAGCCTCGGCCACTCCCTCCATTCTCGCTCGCCCGCTCGCAGCAGCCGCAGCAGCGCTCCGCCGCGCCATCACCGGCTCCCGGAGCTCCGCCACCGCCGTTCGCCGCCCTTGCTGCTCCAGTGTCCGATTCCTGGCGGCCATTGCTTCGCCTCCCTTCGCTCTACCTCGTGCTCCCTCCAGCGGTCGCCATTGCCGAGGTGAGAAGGCCAATTTGGCCGGCCGCCCTTCACCGCCGCTCGCCGGAGTTCATGGCTACGGCGTTCTCCATGTTCCACCCCTCCTTTTCCCTTCCTTTCGGGGTCATCGGCTTCGCCTTCCTCCCGCGAAGCCGTAGCGCCTCCCTACTCGCCTTGCCGTGGCCGGAGTCGAGCTCCCGCCGACGAGCAGCACCGTCGCGCCGCCATGCGTGTCGGCGAGCTCGTTCCGGTGGGCCACCCGGCCAAGGCCGAGCACCGGACGGTGCGGCTCGGTGAGCTGAGCACGCTGGTGAAGCCCGCGCCACGCGAGGGCTCGCCGCCGGTGAGCTCCGGCCGGCGATGCCCCTGCTGGCCTCCCCTCCGGCTGACGGGTGGGCCCGTCTGGCGCATGGGCCCCGCTTGTCTGTCTCAGTGTTTCAGTCTCGGGTGTCGCAGCGGGGTGCACGTAGCATTTAAGGACGGTTTTGAATTTCGGTTTTAAAGAAATGTATTTCCAGAAAATCTGAGAAAAACTTCCAAAAATTCTATCTCAATATATATAGCTCCAAAAATCATGAAACAAATTTTGAAATGTTCCTTGTGAATAGATCTACAGTTTAAAAATATCCCATGTTATTTTTGTGCCACTTTACTGTACATTTTTATTTAATTGTTAGATATGCTGTTATCTTAGAAAAATTGTAGTAAATAAACTAATAAAGGGAAAAATGTGATTCTTGCTGCAATAATCTTCCTTAGTGATGTACTTTCTAGGAAAAATACTAGTGAAGCATGTTCTGTGGGAAATTTTTGAAGTGTAGTTCAAATGCCTTTATTGGTTAATATTAGTTATTTTTAGTAGAAATCAATAATTGTATATAACATGCTTATGATAATTTTTGTAACATGTTAGTTTACTGTTGGTAACCTAGGAAAAATGTGAAATCTGTTGTTTGATACTTTTCTTAGTATAAAACAATTTCATGCTCACTTTTAGGCCATAACTTGTTTATTTTGTACAAGTAGTTTTACAGTTCCTTTTACCATGAAAATTTAGTGGTAGCTTAGTTAGAGTAAGAATACTCTACTGTAATTTTTGTAGATTTTTATCTATACCAGAGATAGGTGTTACAGTACAACCCTAGCTAAATAAGGAATAAATGATTATTCTTTATGAGGAATTAAGAGGAATAAAATGTGTTTGGTGTATCTTTGAAGCATCACTATGTATTGCTGATGTTGTGAATGAGTTAGGTTGGTAAGGTTTGGTGAATTAGGGTTACTTGCTTGTGTCAGGTGTATGTTAGTTAGTGTAATCAAATTAAGTAAACTTTTGGGGTACATGTTCTTGGATGACGTGGACTACCTTATAGAAGATGAAGTTTCGTACTAACTGCTCATTCCATGTGCTCGTCTACATCTCATGTCACTTCATCATTCCATCATAATCCGATGCATCATTCGCATGTACTTATGCACTTGCATCATACAGGATCGCAGGAGGAGTCGCAGGCAGCAGTAACCGAGGAGCAGGCTTGGACGGACCAGCAGGAGCCCCAGGCACAGGAGGTGCCCGAGGAGGAAGAGCCAAGCGAGGAGCTGCCAGAGTGCGTTGACCACCATCCTAGCTCGTTCGAAAGAGGCAAGCCCCGGAGCATTATAAGTCTCCTATTTTATAAAAGCTATTCTTACTTACCTGAATTATAATTATGTATTGTTGCATTAAGTTATAGGAGTTGAGTGAAACCGTTGTTGCATTACTATCCTTGCCCACTAGAATTACTGTTACCTTATTAGGTCAGGATCGAGTAAATTGCTTAGCCATGCTTAGACCGGTAGAAGTCAGGTGATTTCCTGTCACCTGCGAGTTATAGGTGAATACCTGGCTGTGGTTAGCAGCATTTGTGAATCTTGTTAAGTAACCAAGTGTTGGTGAATAAACGGAGACCGGGCGGAGTCTTATAGGGTTTTGGACTATAGTGATTCCGTCTGTGTCGATTAAGGACCGGTCGTTGCTCGTCCCTCTTGTCATGTTGAACGCATGCCTCACATTTAGCTGGCCGAATAAAGTACCTTTCGACCGCGAAGCTAGCGACACTTTTCGAGCCGGGATAAACTCGGGTTGGCAGACTGGTGTTGAAGGGGGTGTACGGGGACGCGAAGAGTAAGCCCCAGGTGCGCCCTGGCAGTCGGGCGGTCCCTGGGTAGTGCGATCCATGATTGTTATCCCGCGGCTTCTTGGAAAGTGTCATTGGTGATCTACGCGACCCTGACGGGGGAAGCATGGTTTGTGTGAGGAATAAATCTCCAGCTGGATAGGAATTCGATTCGAATCGCCGTCGCTCCCGGTTAGTGAGCACTTGACTCGAGCTACAGCATCGTAGTATTAATGATGGAACACGGATGGCTATGTGGATAATGTTGGAAATGCTAAACCTGAGATGGTAACCTTTGATGTTAATGGTTAATCAAGTGATTGTTTTAGCAATAGGTGCTTACCTAGTATGAATAGGTTATCCTAAAATGATGCTAAAAGTACTTATTTTTAGTTACTCCTAATAACTTATGCCTTTCGCAAATGAGTCAAGCCAGTACACTATATAAAGCCTTGCATGCTCCTTTGGTGTCATTGTTATTTCTGGTTTTTGACGGGTAAGTCTAGCTGAGTACATTCTCGTACTCAGGGCGTTGTTCCCATTGTTGTTGCAGATGGTCAGATGTACTACGGGTACTGCTCCAACTGTCTGTATCCGGCGATGGGTGACAACTAGGACCTTAGGCGAAGGTCGTTCTGATTATCTTATCTACTGCTTTTGTGGACCATGACTATCTACTGGCACTGTAATTGAACTAAGTGTGTGTGCGTAAAACTATTTGCTTCCGCTACCTTATGTTGAACTATGTTGTAATAACCTTATTTCCGAACTCCGATGTATCCTACTTTTATGATCAACTTTATGTATCGTGTGAACTGTGGCTGCTAAATCAGTACGATCTTGGTTGTATGTTGGTTGGTTTGAAATCCTTCGTGATTTCACGGAATCTCGAGTTATACGGGCTTAAGTTTGTTAAATTAACCGCCTCGGTGGTAGATTTTCTTACTTAATCTCGTATAATTACGTTGATCCGTTACAGCTGGTATCAGAGCATGGTTTAGCATGTTACTGTTCACATGAGTATTTAAAAACAAAACTGTGTCTTCAAATGAACTTTTGAACTTAAAAGTGTGCCAGTGGTCATATCCTTTATGCCCGATAAGGACTCTAGGTGGCTTATTTAAGTACTAACTTGGGGGTTTGCATCATATTTAAAATTTCGTCGCTCATACGGCGTGCTATTGTATGAGTGCCATTCACTTGAGTGGTAATGTATGGATCAATTACCTCTACGCCTTGGTAAGTGAGAGTTGTGAGTGCATGGTCGGATACACTGCCGATCTAGGGGAGTGCTTAAGTGATTCCAAGGTACTCACGTGCCATGCACATGTTTGTATGAGGGTATCATTGGTGGGAAATTCCGTCATGCAGTGACGATGCCGTCAATAGGACGATGATTCGGGTAGTGGTTACCGTTATACTCGTATCTGGGGATGCGTGTAGAGCGAGTAACTTACTTTACTGCTTTCTTGCATATTTTCATACTGTGAGGTTTGGGCTGAAGTGATTTTCTGCAGGTACATAACAGCGCTTTCGAGTAGTACGTATTAGTTACGTTACAAGAGATCGTTGTATGCCACCGTTTATTCCGTTAGTAGTATTAATTTCCTAAGTTTGTGAGGACGTACGGAACGTGCATGCATCATGTTATGCATTTCATTCATGGCATTGTTCCTCCCCTTATAAGTTGCTTATCTCATTTCGATAAAAATGCCAACTTAAAAATTTGTTCTCACCCCTGTAATAAAATTTTGCTACAGATGGCCCGTACCAAGCAGACAGCCCGCAAGTCCACCGGCAGAGCTCCCCGTCATCAGCTTGCTTCGCGCACTCACCAGCGCCACACTTTTCTTGGAGAGTTTGGGATGCCTACGCTCTTGTGGAGAGTGCTCAGTTATGTAGGCTATCCTGATGGGATGGAGCCCCGTTACTTTTGGTCAAATGAGCGGATGGGCGAAGGACTTTTGGTGACTGTGGAAGCAGTAGTTCGTCCCCGAGGTGATGGTTCTGAGTGGACCGGTTGGCGTTTTGAGTCAACTGGCAGGAACCCTGAAGAAGCCGCTGAGAGGGCAGCCTTTGGGATCCTGAGGGATATCATGGATCGCTTTCCTCAGGAGTTGGCAGCAGCTATAGTTGGAGTCTTTCCGAGGGGCAACCCCTCCACTGACTCGTGGCAGCAGGCAAGGGGCAGATCTTTGGAGATTAGCGCAGCAGAGGCACAAAACAGTGACAACCCTGCTATGAGTGCCATGTTCGCAGTGATGAGAGCCTTCGATGGAGTGGAAGGTAGTCTGAGACGTGTTTCTAGTGCTCTGGGTCAGGCTCGTGATGACCGCCATCAGCTTCAGAGAGATCACGACGCCGAGATTGAGAGGCTCACTGCTGAGATGGCTCAGTTGACTCGTCAGAGAGATCAGGCCACTCAGAGGACTGTGGTTTTTGAGGGAGATGTACGTGCACTGAGAGAGCAGCTTGAGCGACTGACCACCGCCCACAGGAATGCTGAGAGCATGTTGGCTCATGTGCTCCATCAGAGGAATGAAGCCTGGTCCGCAGAGAATGTGTTGAGAGCTAGGCAGTTTGAGCTAGAGCAGCGGTTGGTCGATGCAGAGGAGTACAATGATAACTTGCATGAAGAGGTCCATAGGCTGAACAATCAGCTTAATCCTTATGACCTCCCTGGCGCAGCCGAGATGGATTTGGACGTAGACGAGGATCCTGCAGAGCCCGTGGCGCCAGCTGAGGAGCACGACGACGCTGCAGTTGGTGGCAACGCCAACGTTTCTGACCTAGACAGTGACCACGATGAGTAGGCTAGTAGTTGTTGCGCTAGCTACTAGGTCCCGCTTGCATGATCTTTTGCGTTGTTGGCACTTGAGCATGTAATAATGAGTAGAAAGACTAAAGCTTGATGTAATGTTGGAAAGCTTGGATGTGTTTGTGACGATATCCGAACGTCAAAAGTCCAGTGTATGTATGCTGGCAACTTGGTTGTAATGGACGCGATGTGTGTGCTTTAAGTAATATAATTAGTAATGTTGTGTTAATTGGGATGACTTATTGTGCCCCTGTTTTATTGTATGAATTTGTTCTCTCCAGTGAATTCAGTTCGGCATAATTTTTCATTCGGTTGCAATTTCTACAACATCACCTAATAATTACTGTTGCTGAAACATGCAGATGCCGAACACTCGCCGTACCGTGTATGGTGCCGCCGAGGCTGGTGGCAGTGCAGCTGCTAATGATGACCGTGATCCACCGCCGCCTCCTCCACCCTATACGGCAGAACAGTTTTTCGCCCAATTCCTGGGAAGCCAACGCAACATGGAAAGTATGCAACAGAATATGGAAGCTGCGCTGCGCAGTATCGCAGATAATACCCGACGGGGGATAAACCAGGGTGGCCACGAAGCAAACCAGTACAGCAGTTTTAAGGACTTCATGGATACTCGTCCACCGATCTTCAAGGAAGCCGCAGAACCTTTAGATGCAGAAGAATGGATTAATACGATGGAAGACAAGTTTCGTGTCCTGAGGATGACTGAAGTGTTGAAGACTGAGTACGCAGCTCATCAGCTTCAAGGTCCGGCAGGAATGTGGTGGAAGCATCACCGCACCACTTTTGCTCCCCACGCCCATATCACTTGGAAGGAGTTCACTGACGCCTTCCGTGGAACATACATTCCACCAGGTCTGACCGAGATGAAGCTTGGGGAATTCCTGGCGTTAAATCAAGGCACGAAGACTGTGACTCAATATCTGCATGCATTCAATAACTTGAGCCGTTATGCCTCTGATATGGTGAATACTGATGCCAAGAAGATCGCTAGTTTCAAGAGAGGTCTGAGTCCCAAGATGATGAAACATGTGGGTACAAACATGAGAACTAATTTCAATGACTTCGTTAGTGACTGTCTGAAGCAAGAGAAGAACAACAATGTTTATGCCGCTTCCAAGATCCGTAAGAGGGCTTTTGAGTCGAGTTCATCTCAGTCCAGGGCCCCAGTAAACAACCGCCCGGCCTATCGCTCGCCCGTCCCCGGTGCAAGGTTTAGGCCACCGCAGCGGAAGAATCAGAATGCTCAGCCATCCCAGAGAAACCAGAAGCCGTTCAAGATGGCATTGCCTCAAACAAAGACAGGACAAGGCAGTTCATTGGGAACTGTGGCTCAAGTGAAGGGACCCTGCTTCAACTGCAACCAACCTGGTCACTTTGCGAAGTATTGTCCCTATCCCAAGAAACAGCAAACGCAGTATCAAGCCCGTGTGCACCACACCACTGTGGATGATATCCCTGAAGGAGAACCGGTGACAGCTGGTATGTTTTCTATCAACAATCATCCTGTAGTAGTCTTGTTTGATTTCGGATCGTCTCATTCCTTTGTAAGTCAAGCATTTGTTAAAAGGCATGAGCAAAAGATAGTTGAATTGGAATGTGCATATAAAATTAGTTCAGCTGGGGCTGATCTGTTGACTAATCAGATAGTTCAGGGAGTAACCCTAAACATATCAAACCGGCAATATAAGCTTAATCTGATAGTCATGCCAGGGTTAGTTTTGGATGTGATCATGGGTATGAACTGGATGAATCGCATGAGAGTTGTAATTGATGTTGGAGGAAGGAGTATCTCTCTTAAGGAACCCAATGGGGAAGGCACCTTTCGGGTGGTCCTACCTAGAAGGGTAGACCTAGCTAGCACATCTTGTGCGGTCCAAACTACTCTGCTAGCTCAGATTCCAGTGGTCTGTGAGTTTCCAGATGTGTTTCCAGAAGAGTTACCGGGACTGCCGCCAGACCGAGATGTCGAGTTTGCCATTGAGTTAATTCCAGGAACAGCACCAATCTCGAGAAGGCCTTATCGGATGCCTCCCAATGAGTTGGCAGAATTGAAGAAACAACTTCAGGACTTGTTAAAGAAAGGGTTGATTCGTCCCAGCTCGTCCGAATGGGGATGCCCTGCTCTGTTTGTGAAAAAGAAGAAGGATAACTCCTTACGCATGTGCGTGGACTATCGGCCACTGAATGCAGTGACAATTAAAAACAAGTATCCTCTTCCTCGGATTGATATCTTGTTTGACCAATTGTCTAAAGCCAAAGTGTTCTCTAAGATAGATTTGAGATCAGGGTACCATCAGATAAAGATTAGGCCGCAAGATGTGCCTAAGACTGCATTCTCGACCAGGTATGGTTTGTACGAGTATCTTGTCATGTCTTTCGGACTGACAAATGCTCCTGCATACTTTATGTACCTGATGAATTCGGTTTTCATGCCCGAATTGGACAAGTTTGTTATAGTGTTCATTGATGACATACTAATATACTCAGAAAATGAGGAAGAACACGCAGAACACCTCCGGATAGTCTTGACTAGACTCAGAGAACATCGACTGTATGCTAAGTTCAGCAAGTGTGAGTTCTGGCTCAGGACAGTTCCTTTTCTCGGCCATGTGTTGTCTGAAAATGGCATTTCTGTAGACCCTAGTAAAGTTCAAGAGGTTATGGACTGGAAGTCACCAACTTCAGTTCACGAAGTTCGCAGTTTCCTTGGTTTAGCCGGTTATTACCGTCGCTTCATACCAGAATTCTCGAAGATTGCCAAACCAATGACCAGTCTGTTACAGAAGGATCACAAGTTTGTATGGACGGAGGAGTGCGAAGCAGCTTTCTGTACTTTGCGGAAGTTGTTGACCACTGCTCCCGTTCTGGCCCAACCGGATATAGAAAAGTCGTTTGATGTATTCTGTGACGCATCCAAAAATGGGTTAGGATGTGTGCTGATGCAAAATGGAAGAGTCATTGCTTACGCCTCACGACAGCTGAGGAAGCATGAAGTTAACTATCCTACCCATGATTTAGAGCTTGCAGCAGTGGTACATGCTCTAAAGATTTGGAGGCACTACCTGTTGGGTAATGTGTGTAATATCTTCACGGATCATAAGAGTCTCAAATACATCTTTACCCAATCCGAGTTGAACATGAGACAGAGGAGATGGTTAGAGTTGATAAAGGACTACAATCTGAACGTGCACTATCACCCTGGAAAGGCTAATGTAGTAGCAGATGCACTGAGCAGAAAATCTCATGCAATGGATGTGCAACCGTTGTTTGAAGAAGGGTTCAATTTGTTACATCCAGCTGTGTTGCATAATATTCAGATCAGCTGCACTCTAGAGAGCCAGATCATGGAGGGTCAGAAAACAGATAAGGGAATCTTTCACATCAAAGAAAAGATGAAGAGAGAACCCACCAAACACTTTCGATTGGATGAACAAGGAGTGTTATGGTTCAAGGATCGACTGGTAGTACCTAAGGATAGAGAGCTCAAAAACAAGCTGATGGATGAGGCCCATCGTTCGAAGCTATCTATTCACCCCGGAAGTAGCAAGATGTACCAAGATTTACGACCCCGTTATTGGTGGACTAAGATGAAAAAGGAGATTGCAGCATACGTTGCTCGATGCGACATGTGTTGTAGAGTTAAAGCTCTTCACATGAGACCTGCAGGACTCCTACAACCTTTGTCGGTACCTGATTGGAAGTGGGATGATATAAGTATGGACTTTATCACTGGTCTCCCCACCACACAGAAAGGCCATGATTCCATTTGGGTAATAGTCGATCGCCTTACCAAGTCGGCTCACTTTCTGCCAGTCAAAACAAGTTTCCGACCACCTCAATATGCAGAAAAGTATATTGCTGAGATTGTCCGATTGCATGGAATACCAAAAACAATAGTGTCCGATCGAGGTTCACAGTTTACCGCTCACTTTTGGGAACATCTTCATCAAGGTTTGGGCACTAGTTTGATTCGTAGCACGGCTTACCACCCACAGACTGATGGGCAGACAGAAAGAGTTAATGCAGTACTGGAAGATATGCTTAGAGCTTGTGTGTTATCATCCAGAGGTTCATGGGAATCCTGGTTACCGTTGGCAGAGTTTGCTTATAATAACAGTTACCAAGAAAGTATCAAGATGGCACCATTCGAAGCTTTGTATGGCCGGAAGTGCAGAACACCGTTAAATTGGGTAGAGCCCGGAGAAAGAAGGTTTTACGGGATTGATTTTGTAGATGAGGCAGAGAAGAAGGTCCGTGTTATTCAACAAAACATGCAAGCAGCACAGTCTCGTCAGAAAAGTTATGCGGATAAGAGGAGAAGACCATTGGAATTCCAAGTAGGTGACTATGTCTATTTAAAGGTTACCCCAATGAAGAAGAAACGGTTTGGAATCAAGAAGAAACTATCTGCTAGATATATAGGGCCATACCAGATCTTGGAGAAAAAGGGCCCCGTGGCATATAAGTTACAGTTACCAGAAGAGATGAGTTCGATCTTTCCCGTCTTCCACGTATCCCAATTGAAGAAGTGTCTACGTGTTCCAGAGGAGAGAATACAACCTCAGGGTATTCGGATCAAAGCAGATTTGGAATATCGCGAGCAACCAGTCCGAGTCCTGGATACCAAGGACCGAGTCACTCGGAACAAAGTGGTCACAACCTACAAGGTTCAGTGGAGTCATCATGATGAGAGCGATGCTTCTTGGGAAACGGGAGAATATCTTCAAACTGCTTATAAATATTTTTACGATAAATGGTTCGTAACTCAAAATCTCGGGACGAGATTCTTATAAGGGGGGAGGGCTGTAACACCCCTGGGTGTTAAGCATGCATTATCATTTCAAACATAAGCATTCAACATCATTGCATGTCTAACATTGTTTGGTTTGTAGCACTTTTCAAATTTAACTTGAAAAACAAATAAATGGAAACCCTAGGTTTAAAATAAATGTTAAAAAGTTAGTGTACTTTTTAGAAGTAGCAATTTTAAATAATTTAGAATAAACCAACTTGATTATTGGAGCAAAAATTTGGATTCAAATTCTCCTCAAATTCTGTTTTAAAAATTATTCTAAATAAATGAGTTTGATTTTTAAATTAGCTTTAAATCTCAAATTTAAAATCTATTGGGAATTTGGAAAAATGTTCTATATGAAAGTTGTAGAGAATAAAATTTTGAACAACTTTTGTTTTGGGACAAATTTCTGAAAACCTCGTTTTCATCCTCAAATTTGAATTTCAAACAGAAATTTGAAATCTGGAATTTATTTGAAAAAGAAAAACCGGAATTTCTTTACTGGGCTTCGGCTTCATTTCTCGGCCCACGGCCGAAGCCGGCCCGGCCCGCGCCGCGTCTTCTCTCCCGCCCGCGCGCGACGCCGTGGCGTCGCGGCAGGGCTCGGCCGCCGCGTGGCCGTACGCCGGCGGCACCGCGCGACACGCGCCCCGGTGGCCCCCACGTCCCCCGCGCTGGCTCACCCCCCCTCCAAGCGCTCGCAAGCCTCGGCCACTCCCTCCATTCTCGCTCGCCCGCTCGCAGCAGCCGCAGCAGCGCTCCGCCGCGCCATCACCGGCTCCCGGAGCTCCGCCACCGCCGTTCGCCGCCCTTGCTGCTCCAGTGTCCGATTCCTGGCGGCCATTGCTTCGCCTCCCTTCGCTCTACCTCGTGCTCCCTCCAGCGGTCGCCATTGCCGAGGTGAGAAGGCCAATTTGGCCGGCCGCCCTTCACCGCCGCTCGCCGGAGTTCATGGCTACGGCGTTCTCCCTGTTCCACCCCTCCTTTTCCCTTCCTTTCGGGGTCATCGGCTTCGCCTTCCTCCCGCGAAGCCGTAGCGCCTCCCTACTCGCCTTGCCGTGGCCGGAGTCGAGCTCCCGCCGACGAGCAGCACCGTCGCGCCGCCATGCGTGTCGGCGAGCTCGTTCCGGTGGGCCACCCGGCCAAGGCCGAGCACCGGACGGTGCGGCTCGGTGAGCTGAGCACGCTGGTGAAGCCCGCGCCACGCGAGGGCTCGCCGCCGGTGAGCTCCGGGCGGCGATGCCCCTGCTGGCCTCCCCTCCGGCTGACGGGTGGGCCCGTCTGGCGCATGGGCCCCGCTTGTCTGTCTCAGTGTTTCAGTCTCGGGTGTCGCAGCGGGGTGCATGTAGCATTTAAGGACGGTTTTGAATTTCGGTTTAAAGAAATGTATTTCCAGAAAATCTGAGAAAAACTTCCAAAAATTCTATCTCAATATATATAGCTCCAAAAATCATGAAACAAATTTTGAAATGTTCCTTGTGAATAGATCTACAGTTTAAAAATATCCCATGTTATTTTTGTGGCACTTTACTGTACATTTTTATTTAATTGTTAGATATGCTGTTATCTTAGAAAAATTGTAGTAAATAAACTAATAAAGGGAAAAATGTGATTCTTGCTGCAATAATCTTCCTTAGTGATGTACTTTCTAGGCAAAATACCAGTGAAGCATGTTCTGTGGGAAATTTTTGAAGTGTAGTTCAAATGCCTTTATTGGTTAATATTAGTTATTTTTAGTAGAAATCAATAATTGTATATAACATGCTTATGATAATTTTTGTAACATGTTAGTTTACTGTTGGTAACCTAGGAAAAATGTGAAATCTGTTGTTTGATACTTTTCTTAGTATAAAACAATTTCATGCTCACTTTTAGGCCATAACTTGTTTATTTTGTATAAGTAGTTTTACAGTTCCTTTTACCATGAAAATTTAGTGGTAGCTTAGTTAGAGTAAGAATATTCTACTGTAATTTTGTAGATTTTTATCTATACCAGAGATAGGTGTTACAGTACAACCCTAGCTAAATAAGGAATAAATGATTATTCTTTATGAGGAATTAAGAGGAATAAAATGTGTTTGGTGTATCTTTGAAGCATCACTATGTATTGCTGATGTTGTGAATGAGTTAGGTTGGTAAGGTTTGGTGAATTAGGGTTACTTGCTTGTGTCAGGTGTATGTTAGTTAGTGTAATCAAATTAAGTAAACTTTGGGGTACATGTTCTTGGATGACGTGGACTACCTTGTAGAAGATGAAGTTTCGTACTAACTGCTCATTCCATGTGCTCGTCTGCATCTCATGTCACTTCATCATTCCATCATAATCCGATGCATCATTCGCATGTACTTATGCACTTGCATCATACAGGATCGCAGGAGGAGTCGCAGGCAGCAGTAACCGAGGAGCAGGCTTGGACGGACCAGCAGGAGCCCCAGGCACAGGAGGTGCCCGAGGAGGAAGAGCCAAGCGAGGAGCTGCCAGAGTGCGTTGACCACCATCCTAGCTCGTTCGAAAGAGGCAAGCCCCGGAGCATTATAAGTCTCCTATTTTATAAAAGCTATTCTTACTTACCTGAATTATAATTATGTATTGTTGCATTAAGTTATAGGAGTTGAGTGAAACCGTTGTTGCATTACTATCCTTGCCCACTAGAATTACTGTTACCTTATTAGGTCAGGATCGAGTAAATTGCTTAGCCATGCTTAGACCGGTAGAAGTCAGGTGATTTCCTGTCACCTGCGAGTTATAGGTGAATACCTGGCTGTGGTTAGCAGCATTTGTGAATCTTGTTAAGTAACCAAGTGTTGGTGAATAAACGGAGACCGGGCGGAGTCTTATAGGGTTTTGGACTATAGTGATTCCGTCTGTGTCGATTAAGGACCGGTCGTTGCTCGTCCCTCTTGTCATGTTGAACGCATGCCTCACATTTAGCTGGCCGAATAAAGTACCTTTCGACCGCGAAGCTAGCGACACTTTTCGAGCCGGGATAAACTCGGGTTGGCAGACTGGTGTTGAAGGGGGTGTACGGGGACGCGAAGAGTAAGCCCCAGGTGCGCCCTGGCAGTCGGGCGGTCCCTGGGTAGTGCGATCCATGATTGTTATCCCGCGGCTTCTTGGAAAGTGTCATTGGTGATCTACGCGACCCTGACGGGGGAAGCATGGTTTGTGTGAGGAATAAATCTCCAGCTGGATAGGAATTCGATTCGAATCGCCGTCGCTCCCGGTTAGTGAGCACTTGACTCGAGCTACAGCATCGTAGTATTAATGATGGAACACGGATGGCTATGTGGATAATGTTGGAAATGCTAAACCTGAGATGGTAACCTTTGATGTTAATGGTTAATCAAGTGATTGTTTTAGCAATAGGTGCTTACCTAGTATGAATAGTGAAAGCATCTAGGCCCCAAGGTTTGGTTTCGGTAATTAATGACAACACTTTATTACCATGACTAACGTGTGTTTTGCAGAAACATTGGTAAGTTAGGTCATGGAGGTGATAACTGCTTTGAGCACTGTGGTTTCGTGTCCCTTGATGGAAATCGTTTCGGTTTTCAAAAGAGTGACGTCAAGATTAAGGACGGTTAGTTCCGGATGACGAAGTGTTGAGACACATTCGGAATAGTCGTTAGGATCTTCGTTTTTCTCTTTTGGCCGTACTATAAAGGGGGGCATGAATGGGTAGCTTGACCTAGGCGAGTCCTATGTTTAGGTGTGGTGCACACTTGTTAAACTTGGCGCTAGGCAACCCTAGATTAGCTCAAGGTTCAGTTAGAAGCAACTTGGTTGAAGTTGCGACGCGTTTCGACGAGTTTCGGACTGTTTTCCAGGCACCGGACGCGGTCTTCGGGAACACCGGACGCGTCCGGTGTGTACTTAACCGCGCTAGGTTTCGGGCCTGATCACCGGACGCGGTCCTCGTGAGGACCGGACGCAGTGGTCAGCGACCGACACGTGTCATCGAGAGAGAACGCCCGTCGGACGCGATACTGGACTTGATCGGCGAGTCCGGTGCGAGTCCAGTAAGGTCCTGTGAGGACCGGACGCGTCCGGTCTTCAGGCATCGGACGCGGCCTTGCGTCCGGTGTGAGTCCAGTAAGCTTCCTTGCACGTCGGACGCGTCCGGTGCTACCTGACCGGTGCGTCCGGTGGTTCGGTTTCAAAAACGGGTTTTGACCGTTACGGGGGACCGGCGCGTCCGGTGCGTAGCACCGGCGCGTCCGGTGACCCCGTGTCAGAAATAACGGTTCGTTTTCTTTGAGGGGTGTATAAATACAACCCCTCCACCTCTTTTAGAGGTCTCTTGCTCATTCAAACATCTGAGAAAACCCTTTAGAGTGCAAGGGAGTGCAAGAGCTCTAGTGAGGATAGAGTTTTGAGAATCAAAGTTTGAGTTTCCTCACTAGTGATTCGAGAGTAGCAAGTGTGCATCCACCTCCTCATTTAGGCTCGTCGTGGTCAAGTGAGAGTTCTAGCTTGTTACTCTTGGTGATCGCCATCACCTAGACGGCTTGGTGGTGATTGGGAGTTTGGTGATCATCCGGCGGAGCTTGTGGATGACCCAACTCAAGTTGTGAGCGGTTTTGGGTGATTCGCCGCGACGGAGTGTCGAAGAATCAACCCGTAGAGAGCACTTGATCCTTGCGCGGATCAAGGGGGAGCGACACCCTTGCGCGGGTGCTCCAACGAGGACTAGTGGGGAGTGGCGACTCTCCGATACCTCGGAAAAACATCGCCGTGTTCCTTGCCCCTTTACTTTCAAGCAATTACTTTCTCGTATTTACTTTCATTGCTTGTTTTACATTCCTAGAATTGCCATGCTAGACTAGGATTGGAAACTAGGGTGCAAAACTTTTTAACGGTAGACTCTCTAGGAACACAAGTAGGCACTAGGGGTGAATTCCGGCTTATAGGATTTAATTCTTGCAATTAATTTTTAGAAAAGCCCAATTCACCCCCCCTCTTGGGCATCTTGATCCTTTCAATTGGTATCGGAGCCGTGTTGCTCCTAATTTAGGCTTTACCGCCTAGAGCAAGATGTCTAACGGGGAAGGACCACCTCCCACCTTTGAGGGGGATGATTTTCCATATTGGAAAATCCGGATGGAGGCGTATCTCGAAGCCATAGATGTTGGGTGTCTTAGAGCCGCAACCGAAGGGCTTCCCGCTATCAAGGATCCCGCAAACCCCACGGGTGACGAGGAGAAGTACGACCGGTGGAATGCAAAGGCCAAAAATGCACTCTACCGGGGCTTAGGCAAAGATATCTTCAATCGTGTGCGTAATGCAAAGAACGCTCATGATTTGTGGCAAAATCTTTGTGCTCTCCATGAGGGAACTAAGAGTGAGCGTGAGGAACGCTATCATATTGCTTTAAAGAAAATTAATTCTTTTGAGATGCTTCCCAAAGAAAGTGCTAATGAAATGTACACTCGCTTGAATGTTCTTGTAGAGGACCTCAATGCTCTAGGGCTCACTCAAATGAGTCAATCGGATGTTGCAAGGAGGATCTTGAGTGTTCTTCCCGTTGAGAAGTATGGTCACATTGTCACCGTGCTTCATCAAAGTGATCTCTCCACCGCAACACCGACTCAAGTATTGGGGAAGATCAACGCTCATGAGATGTACATGCACATCACTCCGGAAGAGGGCTCATCATCTTCCAAGAAGAAAGACTTGGCCTTCAAAGCTAGCCATGACAAGAAGAAGAAGAAGGGCCAAGCCATGATCGTGCAAGAAAGCTCAAGTGAAAGTGATATCGATGATGAATCACTTGCACTCATGGTGAGGAAGACCACCAAGATGCTAAAGAAGCTTAACAAGAGTGGCATCAAGTTCGATGGCAAGAAAAAGAAATTCTTCACAAGTAGCAAGAGAAAGCCCATCTCGGAGATGGATTGCTACAATTGTGGTGAACTTGGCCACCTAGCTCATCAATGCCCTAGACCACCAAAAGACAAGTTCAAGAACAAGAACAAGGGCAAGAAAAATGATTCAAGTGATGAAGAAGATGAGAAGAGGAAGAACAAGCCATACAAGAAGAAGGATGGCAAGAAGAAGGAGTTCTACAAGAAGAAGAAGGGTGGAAAGGCTTATATTGTTGGTGATTGGCTCACCGACATTGAATCATCTTGTGGCTCCTCCGAAGATGAGAGCGATGATGAGAAAGAGAAGGTTGCCGCATTTGTGATGGGGCCATCATCTTCACCGACATCTTCACCACCACCTTCACCGCCTTCTTCACCATCATCGTCCACTACTCACCTATGCCTTATGGCCAAGGGTGAACGTAAGGTACAAAATCATGATAGTAATGATGATGATGATAGTGATAGTGATGATGAATTTGATGCACCTTCTTATGATGAACTTGTAAAATTGCTAAACAAATACACTAAAATCATAAGAAGGACAAGAAGTGAAAATGATGATCTTCAAAATGAAAATGAATCACTCTCATCTAAGCTTGAAAATGCTCAAAAGACTAGTGGTGAGCTTAGAGATCAAAATGAAATTATGTCTTCCACTCTCAAGGAGCTCAAAACTTCTAACAAAGAGCTTAAAGATCAACATGATAAACTTGAGAAGAAGCATGATGAGCTCATCACTAGACATAGCTCTCTAAAAGACAAGTACACCACATTAAAAATTGACTATGATAGTCTTGTGGTTGCTAATGAACTTGCTCTTGAGACACATGATGCTACTAACAATGTTGTTAAGTGTGATATAGCTACATCATGTGACGATTTGATCATTGAAAGCATTGAGCAAGGTTCTAGTAGCAAAGGCAAGAGTGTGGTTGAGTCATGCAACCATGATGATTATGCCAAGATTAAGTGTGAGAATGAGAAGCTTGCAAATGAGAATAAGAAGCTCAAAGGTTTGATGGCTCTTGAGAAGCAAACAACAAATGAGTCACTCATTGAAGAGAACAAGAAGCTCAAGCAAGAAAAAGAGCATCTCAAGACCGGCCTAAGCAAGTTCACAAGAGGCCAATATTTGCAAAGTGAGCTCCTCATGAACACCGTGATGAAGATGGATAGAAGTGGTATTGGGTACTTGGCAAATCAAGAGAAGAAAGCAAAAGCTCAACAACAAAGCAAATCAAAGCCCAAGCCAAAGAGATGTGTTGAGTGTGGTCAAGAAGGTCATTTTGCTCATGAATGCAAAACTCCACCACCACAACCCTTGCCCAAGCATGCTAGACCCTTTGCCTTCAATGCTCATTATATGCTAAGAAAAGATTCAAATGGAAAGATGAAAGTCATGTTTTTGGGTCCCCCAAACAAGAATAGGCCAAAGAAAATATGGGTTGCCAAGTCACTAGTTGAGAAAGTCAAGGGCCCCTCTCAAGTTTGGGTCCCTAAACAAAAAGCTTGATCTCTTGTGTGTAGGTGAACTACAAGACCGGTGGATCTCATTGGGTTATTGATAGTGGTTGCACTCAACATATGACCGGTGATCCTCGTATGTTCACCTCAATTGAAGAGAATGGGATATGTCAAGAGAAGATCACATTTGGAGATAATTCAAAGAGCAAAGTCAAGGGTATAGGCAAGATTGCAATATCAAATGATCACTCACTCTCAAATGTGCTCTATGTTGCTTCATTGAGTTTCAACTTGTTATCCGTTGGGCAACTTTGTGACCTTGGCTTCCAATGCTTGTTCACACCAAATGAAGTTGAAGTTTCAAAGATAGATGACAAGCAAGTGATATTCAAAGGTTTTAGATACAACAATCTTTATCTTGTTGACTTCACCTCCGAAGATGCAAATTTGATGACATGTTTGTTCACCAAGACCTCACTTGGTTGGCTTTGGCATAGGAGGCTTGCACATGTTGGAATGAGCACTCTCAACAAGCTATTGAAGAAAGAACTAGTAAGAGGATTGAAGGATGTGAAGTTTGAAAAGGACAAACCTTGTAGTGCATGTCAAGCCGGCAAACAAGTTGCAAACACTCATCCTACCAAGGCTTTCATGTCAACCTCAAGAGTGCTAGAACTTCTACACATGGATTTGTTTGGGCCTACAACATACAAGAGTTTGGGTGGTAATCTCTATTGTCTTGTGATAGTGGATGACTACTCAAGATATACATGGACTTTCTTCCTTCATGACAAATCCGAAGTGGCAAGTTGCTTCAAGAAGTTTGCAAAGAGAGCTCAAAATGAATTTGAAGTCAAGATAAAGAAGATTAGAAGTGACAATGGCAAAGAGTTTGACAACACCAACATAGAAGCTTATTGTGATGAAATTGGAATCAAGCATGAAGTTTCTTCAACCTACACTCCTCAACAAAATGGTGTAGTTGAGAGAAAGAACCGGACCTTGATCACCCTTGCAAGAACAATGCTAGATGAGTACAACACTCCCGAGAAGTTTTGGGCCGAGGCAATCAACACCGCATGCTATGCTTCAAATCGCCTCTTCATCCAAAAGTTTCTTGGCAAGACCCCCTATGAGTTGCTTAATGGGAAGAAGCCGGACGTCTCATTCTTCCGGGTGTTTGGTTGCAAATGTTACATCTACAAGAAGCGTCAACACCTAGGGAAGTTTCAAAGACGTTGTGATATTGGTTTTCTTGTTGGTTACTCATCAAAGTCCAAAGCATATAGAGTATTTAACCATACCACCGGGTTGGTTGAAGAAACATATGATGTGGAATTTGATGAATCTAACGGCTCCCAAGGAGCAATTGAGAATTGTGATGATGTAGGTGATGAACCATTGAGGGAAGCCATGAAGAACATGCTGGTGGGAGACATCAAGCCAAAAGATGATGAAGACGATGTGCAAATCATTGATCCACCATCTTCATCACGTGTGCCTCAAGATGATGACAAGAATGAGAGAGTTGAAAATGAAGATACTTATGTCTCTCATGAACAAGCCGAGGCACAAGCTCAAGATGTTGATGCTCCCCATCCACCCCCTCAAGTGGTTGATAGAAGAAACTCACCTTTACTTCAAGCTCATCCACAAGAACTCATCATAGGGAGTCCTACAAAGGGAGTAATGACTCGATCTCAAAAGCTAGCTTCTTTCGTTGAACATCACTCTTTTGTCTCTTGTGTTGAACCTAAGAATGTAGAAGAAGCTCTTCAAGATCCGGATTGGGTGAATGCCATGCATGAAGAATTGAACAACTTCACCCGCAATGAAGTATGGACACTTGAAGAGCGTCCTAAAGGTGCAAGAGTCATTGGAACCAAGTGGGTGTTCCGAAACAAGCAAGATGACCAAGGCATAGTAGTGAGGAACAAGGCAAGACTAGTTGCAAAGGGGTTCTCTCAAGTTGAAGGCCTTGATTTTGGAGAGACCTTTGCACCCGTAGCAAGACTTGAAGCCATTCGTATCCTCCTTGCATATGCATCACATCATGATATGAAATTATATCAAATGGATGTGAAAAGTGCATTCTTAAATGGCTTTATTAATGAACTAGTCTTTGTCAATCAACCTCCCGGGTTTGAAGACCCTAGATATCCTAATCATGTTTATAGGTTGTCCAAGGCGCTATATGGGCTCAAGCAAGCCCCTAGAGCGTGGTATGAGCGCCTCCGGGACTTCCTCATTGAGAAGGGCTTCACCATCGGGAAGGTCGACACCACACTATTCACCAAGAAGCTTAATGGGGAGATCTTCATTTGTCAAGTGTATGTTGATGATATCATCTTCGGGTCAACAAATGAAGATTATTGCAAGGAGTTTGGTGAATTGATGTCGAAGGAGTTCGAGATGTCAATGATTGGTGAGCTCACATTCTTCCTTGGTTTTCAAGTCAAGCAAATGAGAGAAGGGATTTTCATCTCTCAAGAAAAGTATACCAAGGATCTTCTCAAAAGGTTCAAGATGGAAGAATGCAAGCCAATCAAGACCCCAATGCCATCAAATGGACATCTCGACCTAGATGAGGGAGGTAAACCGGTTGATCAAACTCTCTACCGTTCTATGATTGGTAGCTTGTTGTACCTTACCGCATCTAGGCCCGATATCATGTTTAGTGTGTGCATGTGTGCTCGCTTTCAAGCGTGCCCTAAAGAACCTCACTTAAGTGCCGTAAAAAGAATCCTAAGATATCTTAAGCACACCCCAAGTATTGGTTTATGGTATCCCAAAGGAGCTAGATTCCAACTAGTTGGCTATTCCGACTCGGATTATGCCGGTTGCAAAATTGATAGAAAAAGCACATCCGGAGGGTGCCATTTACTTGGGAGATCTTTAGTATCTTGGTCATCTAAAAAGCAAAATAGTGTGGCTTTGTCCACCGCCGAGGCGGAATACATTGCCGCGGGGGCTTGTTGTGCACAAATTTTATATATGAAACAAACCCTTCTAGACTATGGAGTTGTTCTTGAAAAGGTGCCACTTTTATGTGACAATGAAAGTGCCGTTAAAATTGCTAACAATCCGGTACAACACTCTCGCACCAAGCACATAGATATCCGCCATCACTTTCTAAGAGATCACGTTGCTAAAAATGACATATCACTAGAAGGTGTACGTAGTGAAAATCAATTAGCGGATATCTTCACTAAACCTTTGGACGAGGCTACCTTTTGTAGGCTAAGAAGTGAACTTAATGTGCTTGATTCAAGTAACTTTAAAAAATGAGCGCGTGTTGTCCCTTGCATTGCATTGTATCATATGTCATGTTTACTTTATCGCAATGCATTTAGGGCTTGGCTAACACGGTTACGATAACCCTCCTTTGGAGGAGTGAAGAAGCCTAACCGTGGATCAAACTTGACAAGCAACCTAGCTTTACTTTCTTGTATTGCATTACATATGCATGGTTGTTTGTTTGTCGTTCTTTTTCGGTTTAGCTTTGAGCAACCTCTGTGTTCGTCCATGAATAGAGAGAGCATTTGACGCTCCTTAAGGTCCGAAAACTCTATTGCATGGCCATACGTTGCTCCTCGGGTGTTTATTGCCTATTTTCGTACAAACAATACTAGCCTAAGGCAAAATAATTTGAAAAATTTGAGGGTTTGAGTGAGGTCACTCATATCGGGTTCCAATTGGTGTTTATTTGTGTCTCTTTGAATTGGAACTTGATTGGGAGAAGTCGCGTCGAAGTTCGGAACGAAGAAAGGCGAAAAACCGCGACAGGACGCTGCACCGGACGCGCCTCTGACCACCACCGCGTCCGGTCCCGGTGTCCACCTGCGCGTCCGGTTTTCCAGAAGAACAAGTCCAGATCTAGGCACCGGACGCTGCACCGGACGCGCCTCTGACCACCACCGCGTCCGGTCCCGGCTACCACCACCGCGTCCGGTGCTCCGCTATGAAATCCCGAGCACTCAGCCATCGGACTCTGACCGCGTCCGGTCTGTTCACACCGGACGCGTCCGGTGACTCCAGGAGCTTACTGGAGTGTCACCGGACGCTGCACCACCGCGTCCGGTGATTTTCACCACCGCGTCCGGTGCTTCCAAATCGAGCGGATCTCGCCCTCTTATAACCAAACCGTTTTTCATCGTCTTCTTCCTCATCTGCTCGAATCCGCCGCCGCTCGCATCCGCCGTGCTCCCTCGCCGGTTCCGCCGCTCCCGTGCATCTCCCTCGCCGCCGGCGAGCCTCCCAGCGCCGTGCCCTAGCCCTCCGGCGAATCTCGCCGCCCCCTGCTCGATCCTCCTTGCCGCGCCGCGCCCTGTTCGTTCCCTGCCCGCGCCTGCGCCACCACCGTGCGCCGCCGCCCAACGCCGTCTCCCTCACCGCCGGCGAAGCCCAGCTCACCGTGACTCTCCTCCAGTGCCTCACCTACTCCCACGTGCGCCCGGGCCTCTCGATTCCTCGTCCTTGGCCGCGATTTCCTTCTAGGGTTTAGGCCTAAACCCTAGCCTAGGGTTTGATAACCCTAACTTGAGGTAACGGCGAGTTTTTCGATTCCGATTTCGTTTCAATTCCTTTCATTCACTTGTTAGGGCTTGCCGTTGACCAAATCAATTCCTTGTTATCTCGTTGGTCGATTCAGTGCTCGATCGCCGATCTCGGGAGTTCTCGCGAACTAGATCACCTCGTCCCTTCACCGTCGTCTCGTCGATCCGAGGTAGCTTAGCGTCGTTCTTTTCGTATCTCACATGCTTGCTATCTAGGGTTTCGCATCTTTAGATATATATTTGCTTATTGTATATCTCTCTATTCCCTACGTGCAGCGAGTCAGTCGGTGTGCCAGGTTTGATCTGTTTGCTAAATCCGAGGCCAAGCCTGCGGATACGGATTGAGGCCAAGCCTCTCGAGTGTCAGTTCATCATCTTACAGAGGTTTTCAGGCAGTCAGTCAGCATGGTGCGTTGCAAGAACGCTGGTGGTGCTCCAGGTGACGGGGACAATAGTCCTCCCCGTCGTGATGAGATTGCGCGTGGTAAGCGCATCAAGTATGCAGTCAAGAAGAAGAGGAGGACTCTTTCAGATGCAGAGGTCGCTCAGGCAGTAGCAGACGCCGCAGAGCAGGCAGAGAGAGGTGGCAGACGCAGTGGATTACACATAGGCGAGCGTCGCTTTCATCTTGAAGGTCGACAGCTCGGCACTGAGGCTACTGAGGGCACCGAGACTACAGCACCGTCAGAGCAGATGTCAGTCGATCCTCCCTCAGAGCAGACACTGGCTACAGAGACTGCACCCGCTACTGAGGCTACCCAGACTGCTGAGGCTCCACAGGCCACTGAGGATACAGAGGAGCAGGCAGCTCAGTCTCCACCACGTCGCCGCTCCACACGTGCTCGTTCACAGGTGACACCCAGGGCAGAGGGCCCGCGTCGTGGAGCACGACCTCCTCCCAGGGTTAGAGGGTCACCCCCGGTTGTGCACTTAGACCTGAGGGGTGCGTCTTCACGTCAAGTGAAGAACTTGAGGTTTGTGGAGGTCAGCCGATGGTTTCCACCTGTCAGAGATCCCAGAGCTTCAGAGGGTTTCTATACCCCACTTCAGGAGGATTTCTACAGGGCCCTAGTCGACAGTGGCATAGCTTTCAGACCTCAGAGGGTATGTCGACTAGAGGCATTGGTTGATGTTGTGGGAGAGCAGCTTCGTCCTTACCTGTCCTATCTGCCTGGCTTGTCAGATCTACTTGGACGGACAGGTGCTTACTGCGGCACATGGGTCAGGGAGTTCTATGCTTCTTTGTGGATTGATCCTGCCCATGAGTTTATTCACTTCGCATTCAGAGGCCGCGACCACAGACTCTACAGCTCCAGAGCCCGAGAGATCCTCAGACTATCTGCTTCTGACACGAGGATCCACCAGCTGTGCTATGGCCAGACTACACCTCCCAGACGCCCTCACGGCGGTTCAGTGCCACCCACCGACCTGGTCCGACCCTGCTTTCGCGAGCCTTTTGGCGAAGGGTCACGTCGTACACCTGCCAGCCTGACACCTCTAGCCCGAGTTCTGGATGCTATACTCAGACGCACTCTACTGCCCAGACTTGGTTACAGAGAGGGACTGACGAGGATGCAGCTTTGGGTTGTGTACCACCTCCTTACACAGCGACAGTTTGATATCTGGGATCTTATCCTGAGTGAGATGGAGGACACCATTGCTGAGGGCTTCAAGGGTAACCGTCAGCTTCCCTATGCCCACTGGATTTGCTTCATTATCAGATCTGCTATCCAGATGCCACCAGAGATCAGGGCAGAGATTGCCAACACTACTACAGCATTCCCTGACTATGACATCAGACAGCTTTGGGCTTCAGTTACCAGAGAGCAGGCTCCAGCACCAGGACAGCGTGAGCGCCCTGAGGTTCCTGAGACAGCAGCTGAGCAGGACGCTAGAGTTGACGAGCTTGCCGAGGCAGAGCTCGCAGACCTTGACACTCAGCCTGCTGAAATACCTGAGGATGTCACTTCAGACAGCACAGATGAGGATTATCAGCCCATCCCCAGGTACCGGTCTCCTCGGTCCCACGACCACGAGGCCGGTGGATCTGGCTCAGCCTCCCGCTCAGACCCAGCCATGGTGGCTATACTTGAGAGGTTGACCCAGGCTCAGGAGCAGCAGCAGCAGCAGATACAGCGCCAGGCTCAGGATACAGCTGCAGCACTAGCACAGATACAGGCTCGCCAGGACGAGTTTCAGAGACAGCAGCTAGAGATCCAGAGGCAGCAGGTTGAGATGCAGCGACAGAGTCAGCAGCAGTACATGGACCTTCTGCGGCATCTCATCACAGTTGGGGTTCCTCCGCCTGCATCTATCATGGCTCCGGCTTTGCATTCCAGCGGTCCTTCTAGTCAGACACAGCCGAGCATTCAGTTTACATCTCCACAGCAGCAGGTTCCCCAGTCGTTTCAGTCCCCGAGTTTCACACCTATCCATACGGGGTTCACTCCGTCAGACCAGACTCGCCCGCATATCCTGACAGGCACACCTATCGGTGATTTCAGTGCCACGTACAGCGAGTTGACTGGTCAGCCGACACCCTCGCATACTACTACGTTTCACACTTCGTCAGGGTTGTCAGCTTCCGAGGCAGTCGTTCCACCAGCGACAGGGACCGGGACTACAGAGACCATCCCTTCTTCAGTTGCCTCGACAGATCCCCCAGCTACTGGCGCACTTCAGGCTCAGGTCACTCAGACAGATCCACTTGTTACTTCACAGTCAGTGCCTGTTCCTGCTCAGACCCAGACCGCTTCGCAGCCACGAGCTTCTTCAGAGGGTCAGCCAGATAGCTCAGACTCCGAGGATTCGCTTCACTTCGTGATTACTCCGCGCACCTCGGCACCCGACACGACTCCGTCTGTCCCCCCGTCAGATTAGATTCGTTTTTGGCGCTTGATGCCAAAGGGGGAGAGAGAGTAGTTTCAGGGGGAGTTTGTTAGTGGGTTTTCGTTTTTCGTGTGCTACATTCATGCATATCATGTTTATTTTCAGCACTGCATTCGTGTGACATTGTCGTCGAGTCGTAAAACTTTGAGTCTTAATGTCTTATTCGTCACTGTGGTTAATTTATGTCACCGTTTTAGCTATAGCTCTAAGGTTGTGCTTCCGTGCCTTACTCCGATTACTTATGAGCTATATCTTTATGTGTACTAACGCTTTTTGTCTTATCTTATGAAGTACACTCTTTTGGCTTGGAACACATAAGCAATTCCTAACCCTTTATGCTTACTGTCTTTTGCTTATGTGAACCAAGCATGCTCGAAAACCTTCACTCTAATCCATTGAAACTTAGTGTTGTCATCAATCACCAAAAAGGGGGAGATTGAAAGCATCTAGGCCCCAAGGTTTGGTTTCGGTAATTAATGACAACACTTTATTACCATGACTAACGTGTGTTTTGCAGAAACATTGGTAAGTTAGGTCATGGAGGTGATAACTGCTTTGAGCACTGTGGTTTCGTGTCCCTTGATGGAAATCGTTTCGGTTTTCAAAAGAGTGACGTCAAGATTAAGGACGGTTAGTTCCGGATGACGAAGTGTTGAGACACATTCGGAATAGTCGTTAGGATCTTCGTTTTTCTCTTTTGGCCGTACTATAAAGGGGGGCATGAATGGGTAGCTTGACCTAGGCGAGTCCTATGTTTAGGTGTGGTGCACACTTGTTAAACTTGGCGCTAGGCAACCCTAGATTAGCTCAAGGTTCAGTTAGAAGCAACTTGGTTGAAGTTGCGACGCGTTTCGACGAGTTTCGGACTGTTTTCCAGGCACCGGACGCGGTCTTCGGGAACACCGGACGCGTCCGGTGTGTACTTAACCGCGCTAGGTTTCGGGCCTGATCACCGGACGCGGTCCTCGTGAGGACCGGACGCAGTGGTCAGCGACCGACACGTGTCATCGAGAGAGAACGCCCGTCGGACGCGATACTGGACTTGATCGGCGAGTCCGGTGCGAGTCCAGTAAGGTCCTGTGAGGACCGGACGCGTCCGGTCTTCAGGCATCGGACGCGGCCTTGCGTCCGGTGTGAGTCCAGTAAGCTTCCTTGCACGTCGGACGCGTCCGGTGCTACCTGACCGGTGCGTCCGGTGGTTCGGTTTCAAAAACGGGTTTTGACCGTTACGGGGGACCGGCGCGTCCGGTGCGTAGCACCGGCGCGTCCGGTGACCCCGTGTCAGAAATAACGGTTCGTTTTCTTTGAGGGGTGTATAAATACAACCCCTCCACCTCTTTTAGAGGTCTCTTGCTCATTCAAACATCTGAGAAAACCCTTTAGAGTGCAAGGGAGTGCAAGAGCTCTAGTGAGGATAGAGTTTTGAGAATCAAAGTTTGAGTTTCCTCACTAGTGATTCGAGAGTAGCAAGTGTGCATCCACCTCCTCATTTAGGCTCGTCGTGGTCAAGTGAGAGTTCTAGCTTGTTACTCTTGGTGATCGCCATCACCTAGACGGCTTGGTGGTGATTGGGAGTTTGGTGATCATCCGGCGGAGCTTGTGGATGACCCAACTCAAGTTGTGAGCGGTTTTGGGTGATTCGCCGCGACGGAGTGTCGAAGAATCAACCCGTAGAGAGCACTTGATCCTTGCGCGGATCAAGGGGGAGCGACACCCTTGCGCGGGTGCTCCAACGAGGACTAGTGGGGAGTGGCGACTCTCCGATACCTCGGAAAAACATCGCCGTGTTCCTTGCCCCTTTACTTTCAAGCAATTACTTTCTCGTATTTACTTTCATTGCTTGTTTTACATTCCTAGAATTGCCATGCTAGACTAGGATTGGAAACTAGGGTGCAAAACTTTTTAACGGTAGACTCTCTAGGAACACAAGTAGGCACTAGGGGTGAATTCCGGCTTATAGGATTTAATTCTTGCAATTAATTTTTAGAAAAGCCCAATTCACCCCCCCTCTTGGGCATCTTGATCCTTTCAAATAGGTTATCCTAAAATGATGCTAAAAGTACTTATTTTTAGTTACTCCTAATAACTTATGCCTTTCGCAAATGAGTCAAGCCAGTACACTATATAAAGCCTTGCATGCTCCTTTGGTGTCATTGTTATTTCTGGTTTTTGACGGGTAAGTCTAGCTGAGTACATTCTCGTACTCAGGGCGTTGTTCCCATTGTTGTTGCAGATGGTCAGATGTACTACGGGTACTGCTCCAACTGTCTGTATCCGGCGATGGGTGACAACTAGGACCTTGGGCGAAGGTCGTTCTGATTATCTTATCTACTGCTTTTGTGGACCATGACTATCTACTGGCACTGTAATTGAACTAAGTGTGTGTGCGTAAAACTATTTGCTTCCGCTACCTTATGTTGAACTATGTTGTAATAACCTTATTTCCGAACTCCGATGTATCCTACTTTTATGATCAACTTTATGTATCGTGTGAACTGTGGCTGCTAAATCAGTACGATCTTGGTTGTATGTTGGTTGGTTTGAAATCCTTCGTGATTTCACGGAATCTCGAGTTATACGGGCTTAAGTTTGTTAAATTAACCGCCTCGGTGGTAGATTTTCTTACTTAATCTCGTATAATTACGTTGATCCGTTACAACGGTTCCGGCACGTTGATTGCCAATCTCCAAGCGCTCCTATCCATAGCTAAATCCTTAGAGATATTTCACTCCTTAAGATCTCTCTTAATGAACTCGTCCCAAGTTAGTTTAGGTCGACCTCTACCGCTCTTTACATTATCGGCCCGCTTTAGAACTCCACTACGCACCGGCGCCTCAGGAGGCCTCCGTTGAACATGTCCAAACCATCTCAACCGATGTTAAATCAATTTCTCCTCAATTGGTGCCACCCCAACCCTATCCCCAATATCGTCGTTCCGGACTCTATCCCTCCTTGTGTGCCCACAACACCAACGCAACATACGCATCTCTGCTACACTCAATTGCTGGACATGTCGCCTTTTTGTAGGCCAACACTCAGCACCGTATAACATCGCCGGATGAATCGCCGTCCTATAGAACTTACCTTTCAGCTTCTGAGGCACCCTTTTGTCACAGAGGACGCCAGAAGCTTGACGCCATTTCAACCAGCCGACTGATATTCTATGCCTAACATCTTCATCAATGTCTCCGTCCTTTTGTAGCATCGACCCTAAATACCGAAAAGTATCCTTCTTAGCCACCACTTGCCCATCGAGGCTAACGTCTCCCTCCTCATGCCTAGTCGCGCTAAAATCGCACCTCATGTACTCGGTCTTAGTCCTACTAAGTCTGAACCCTTTCGACTCTAACGTGTGCCTCCATAGTTCTAACTTCCTATTAACCCCTGCCCTACTATCGTCAACTAGCACCACATCATCAGCAAAGAGCATACACCAAGGGATACCACCTTGTATGTCCCTTGTGACCTCATCCATCACCAAAGCAAATAAATAAGGGCTCAAGGCTGACCCCTGATGCAGTCCTATTTTAATTGGAAAGTCACTGGTGTCGCCATCACATGTTCGGACAAACGTCACCACATCCCTGTACATATCCTTGATGAGGGTAACGTACTTAGTTGGGACTTTGTGCTTTTCCAAGGCCCACCACATGACATTTCTTGGTACTTTGTCATATGCCTTCTCGAGGTCAATAAAGACCATGTGCAAGTCCTTCTTCTGCTCCCTATATCTCTCCATCAATTGTCGTAATAAGAAAATCGCCTCCATGGTCGACCTACCAGGCATGAACCCAAACTAATTTTGGGTCACATGTGTCACTCTCCTTAGGCGATGCTCGATAACCCTCTCCCAGAGCTTCATCGTATGACTCATCAACTTAATCCCACGGTAGTTAGTACAACTTTGAACATCTCCCTTGTTCTTGAAGATAGGTACTAATATACTTCTCCTCCATTCTTCAGGCATCTTGTTAGATTGAAAAATAAGGTTAAAAAGCTTAGTCAACCATACTATCGCTCTGGCGCCTAGTTATCTCCACACCTCAATGGGGATACCATCAGGGCCCATCGCTTTACCTCCCTTCATCCTCTTCAAAGCCTCTCCGGTCTCTGCCTCCTGAATTCTCCTCACAAAGCGTCTGTTGGTATCGTCAAATGAGTCGTCCAACTCAAGGGTAGGACCCTCATTCTCCCCATTAAACAGCTTGTCGAAGTACTCTCTCCATCTGTCCTTGATCTCCTCATCCTTCACCAGAAGTCGATCTGTCCCATCCTTGATGCATTTTATTTGGTTGATGTCCCTTGTCTTCCTCTCGCGGATTCTAGCCATCCTATAAATGTCCTTCTCCCCTTCCTTCGTGCCTAGCCGTTGATAAAGGCCATCATACGCCTGACCTTTTGCTACACTCACAGCTCGCTTTGCAGCCCTCTTCGCTATTTTATAGCCCTCGATGTTGGCTGCACTCTTGTCATGGTGGAGACGTTTGAAACACTCCTTCTTCTCCCTAATAGCCCTTTGCACCTCGTCATTCCACCACCATGTGTCTTTCGCTTCCCGTTTGCCTCCCCTACTCACGCCAAACACTTCCGAAGCCACCTTCCGGACACATGTTGCCATCTTTAGCCACATGTCATCGGCATCTTCTCCTTCTTCCCAAGGCCCCTCGTCTAGCATCCTCTCCTTAAACGTTTACGCTGCTTCCCCTCTAAGCTTCCACCACTTCGTTCTCACAATTTTGGCCCGTTTGTCCCGGTGGACACGTACCCGAAAGCGAAAGTCCGCCACCACAAGCTTATGTTGAGGGACAACACACTCCCCAGGTAACACCTTACAATCAAAGCAAGCACGTCTATCCTCCTTCCTTGTAAGGATAAAGTCGATCTGGCTCGAGTGTTGTCCACTACGAAAGGTTACTAGATGAGATTCCCTCTTCCTAAAGAGGGTGTTCGCTATCAACAAGTCATAGGCCAGCGCGAAGTTCAAAACATCCTCCCCCTCTTGATTCCTACTACCATACCTGAACCCCCCATGCACCCGCTCGAAACCTACATTAGTCGCACCAACATGGCCGTTGAGGTCTCCTCCTATAAAGAGTTTCTCGCTGATAGGCACGGTACTAACCATGCTATCAAGATCTTCCTAAAACTGCCTCTTGGTGCCCTCGCTAAGACCTACCTGAGGGGCATAGGCATTGATCACATTTAGAGCCGAATCTCCAACTACTAGCTTGACCAAGATAATCCGGTCGCCTTGCCTCCTAACATCAATGACTCTATCCTTAAGGCTCCTATCGATCAAGATGCCTACACCATTCCTACCCGAAGTTGTCCCCGTGTACCAAAGTTTGAAGCCAATATCCTCCACCTCCTTCGCCTTCTGGCCCTTCCATTTAGTCTCCTGAACGCATAGAATATTTACACGTCTTCTAATTGCTGCATCGACTAGCTCTCTTAGCTTACCCGTTAGGGACCCTACGTTCCAGCTACCTAGACGAATCCTAGTTGGCTCGGCTAGCTTCCTTACCCTTCGCACCCGTCGAGGGAAGTGCGAAGACCCTTGCTCATTTTTCACTATACCTGGGCGTAGATGTAGCGCGCCACTAAGGTTGCGACGACCCGACCCTTGCTCATTTTTCATTGTACCCGGGTCACGATACGACGCGCCACTAAGGGGATGACGACCCGGCCCTTGCCCATTTAACACCACACCCGGGTTCCGATGTAGCGCGTCGCTAAGAGGTTAACTAATTAATTAATAAAGCATAAATTAAGAATAAAATCAACTTTGTCTAATTAAGCTCAAATTTTTATTTTAGAAATCTTACATCATAACTAAGTGGTAAAACAATTTTCATAATTTTTGGATAATAATTAAGCCTAGGAAAATTATGGAAAAGCCATTTATTAATTAATTGAGCCAATTAAATAACTTACAAAAAGTAAACAAAATTGGCATTTAATATTTTTCCTAAATAGTACACAGTACAGAGAGGTTACTCTAAAATTTTTACCATTTTTGGAATTCTAAATAATTCACAACAAAATAAACAAAACTGCTTACTATTTATATTTTTTAAAAACAAAAACAAAAACCGCAGCACAGGCCGCTTCCCTCTCCCTTCATCCTCGCTCGGCCCAGCAAACCGCAGCGGCCCAGTCGCGCGCCCTCTCGCACTCGCGGCCCGCATGCGTGCCTGCTCCCTCCCCTCGGCCTGGTTCGGCCCACATGGCCCAGCTCGCTTTCCCGCCCTCTCCCTCTCGCTGACGACGCGGCCCCGCCCGTCATCCTCTTCCTCAACGTTGGTCGATGGCCAACGGTGACCGCCGACCACTATCTCGGCGGCGGTAGTACCCCGGTGAGGCTGAGATGGACCAGCGCCACCCTACTGACCTCGCAAACCCACTACGACGTTTTATACCGAAGCTCGTACTCCGGCGACCCCTCCCCGACGGCCATGGCAGACCGGAGGCGACAGCTCACGCTGCTCCGGCAATACAGACTGGTAATAGCTAAATGGGACGGACAGGGAGCACCAGGGGCATACCACGATCACAAATCCGTGATCGGTTGAAGCGGAAGAGAACAGGAGGCGGCTGGCCACGGTGAGGCACCCGCGGCGGCGCTGTTGCCGACCATGAAGAAGACGACCACACACGCTCGGCTCAGGCAGCGAGGCAAAACGCAAAGGGCGCAATCGACGCGCAATGATGTTGCGAACAACAAGGCGAGATGGAACGGACGGAGACAAAGCGGTGGCGGTGGTGTACGTCGGCGGCCGAGAGAACGACGACGACGATCAAGAAGCAGAGGAAGAAAAGAAAAACACGACGACGACACTCGGTTTTATAGAGATGGTCGAGCAACGTGATGACGACACGCGGGTAATAGTCCTATGTTTGGTGTTGGCAATTAGTGACAATGCCTAAGTACTAACCACATATGCATAAGAATGTGTGTAGCTATGATGTGGTTGGTGCAATGACATGGTGAAGCAAGGATCAAGCAATGGTGATGTGATCAAGTGCTTGCCATGGTGAAGGAGGAACAAGGTGCAACCCTATGGAGCTCAAGGCAAAGGTATCAATATGGTTTTGCATTTTAGTGATCAAGACACCTAGAGGGTGTGATCACATTTAGGATCGATAACCGTACTATAAAGAGGAGAATTTCCGGGGCTATTGATCACTTAAGTGCCACTAGATGAAGATTCATTTGCATATGCATTTAGATCTAGTGGAGAGCTAACTTAACGCCTCAAAAATGATAGTGAAAATGCTAACACACATGCACATGATGATGTACACTTGGTGATGTTAGCACATTTGCGAAGACAGTGGAGTTTGAGCGGTAGAGAGAGGTTTGGGTTCCTCTCTCCCTCCCACCGAGCTTGCGAGGCGGGATTCAGCGCTTTTCAGGAAATGAAACGCCTATTTTTCACTGCGCCGGACGCGAAGAAACGGAGGCGAACGGAGGTCACAGAGGTGACCGGACGCTGGATCGGACGCGGTCTCTGTTTGACCGGACGCATCCGGTCAGTGCTCAGCGTTTGCGCGTGTCTCAGTTTTCTGATCGGACGCGGTGGCGCGTCCGGTCGTTGTGGGTGCTTACTGGACTCAAACCAGACGCTAGCACTGTGGCGTCCGATTCGTCTAGCAGCGCGTCCGGTCGCTGACTCGCTGGAGCGCTGCTCGGCTTGACTAGCGTGTCCGGTCAGTTACGAGCGCGTCCGGTCGAGCTTCGTGTGTGGGCAGTGTGTGACCAGCGCGTCCGGTCTGTGCGACCAGCGCGTTCGGTCAGCGCGACTGCAGCAGAATCAACTGCCTAACGGCTCTATTCGAAGGGGTACGTCTATAAATAGGTGTTGGCCGGCTCTTTGGAGCAACTCTTGGCTTGTTGATCATTCTAGCACTCCTTTGAGCTGAGTACATCTCCCACTCATCTCCCTTGCTTCTTTGCCTAATCAAAGCGAGATTGAGTGATCTCAAGTGCATTTGCTTGTGAGTTTGCATCTAGTTGGCACTTGGGTGTTCATTTGCTGCGGGATTCTTGTTTCTTTTGGTGGTTGCCGCCACCTAGACAGCTTGGAGCAGCGGTGGAGGTCCGGCACGTGTTGGTGATTGTTCGTGGCCGGCTCCGGTGAGCTTGTTGTTAGGGGTTGTTGTGGTTCCCCGGCGGAGCGCCGAATTCCAACTCTAGTGGATTGCTCGTGTCGGAACTTCTCGCCATTTGGTAGGTTCTTGTGGCACCTTTTGAGAGACTTGGTGTGTGATACCGATTAGCCACCGAACCACGTGGTGTAGGGGGACACAACGGGGACTAGCGTGCCGGCAAGCACGTGAACCTCGGGATAAATCATTGTGTCTTCACTTCATTGATTGTGATTGATTTGTCTCAGTGGATTGGTTATCTTGAATATCATCACTTGGAATTATTGATTGGTTGGCTCAATTCATCGCTCCTCGGTGAAATATTTCTTACCCTACTCTTGTATTACATTTCAAGTACTTAGTTGTTTTCTCTAGTGCTTAGTAGCTTGAGTAGAGTAGCCTTCTAGTTTTCCTCTTGCGGTTTGACTTGTGTGGTTGAGTGATATATATATTAGAATTGTCTTTTTTTGATAGGTGGCTTGTAACACTCCATAGGCTAGACAAAACTCACTTCTCGCTTTTTGTTATTGCTAATTAAATTGTCTAGCACTTTTTGTAGAAAGTTTTATTAGGCTTTTTACCTCCCTCTAGCCATCAAGACCTTTCAGCGGGCGAACTGGCCAGCGCGAAACAACTGCTGGCGGTCACGGGCGCGCCTAGAAGCCAGCCGAAGGCCGCCGGTGTCGGGCGGGAGGTGGCCCCTGCCGTTGGTTGAAGTTCGTCATATTTACGAAAATGCCACTGCTAAATTTTTACAAATTACTCTCAAAATTTCTATAGAAGTTGAAAATCTGTAAATACAAAAGTTGCTCAATTTTCAAAGTTCTACAACTTTCTCAATATAAACATTTTCAAATTCGGCCTAGATTTTGAAATTTGAATTTGAATTGAAAAGAGGACATTTTCTAGAAATCTGTAAATTCAAAATTACTTTGAATTTTGTATTGAAACTTCAAAAACTCAAAATACCAAATTTGTACATCTAGGTAAGATCTACAAATTTTCTATTCAAAACATTTTCAAATTATGCCTCCATTTTGAAATTGTATTGGGGAGATGAAAAGGGGTCAAATTTGAGATCTGAATATTTTCAAAATTACTCTAAATTTTACACTGAAACTTTGAAAACTCAAAACATCAAACTTGTAGCTCTAAAAAATATCTACAAACTTGGTTTCAAACTTTTTCCCAAATTGTTCTTAGATTTTGAATTATTCAAAAAGGGGTAAAATCAGGGTTTTGAAATTTTAGGGTTTTCAGAAAGATTTCAAATTGAAACTTGATGTTCTATTTATTGGTCATTATTTAGTGATCACACCATCACCCAAGGGCATCATTGAGTCAAGCATCACATGTTTGACCAAATGCCACTCTTGGTTGACCAGGTTGACTTTGGAAATTCTTTTAATAATTCCTCAAATTTGAATTCGAATTCGAATTGAAAACTTGCAACAAGTTTTGGATAACTCAAACTTGAAGCTTTATTTTACGAGTTGGACTTGAGCTCATACCCTACACTTGACACTAGTGTATAACACCGTCATACACCTCAAATTACACAGGGCATAAACTAAATATTTGCGGTGACATTCGAAATTAGGGTTTTCAGATTCGAGTCACATACCACAGAAACACAATCAATCTAGGAAACATAAACTTATTTGAGTTGATTCACAACATGGTTAACTTAATCATGAATGCTTTGCAGTGCATATGATGACATAGCACGTTTTAGTTTCTATAACACCAAGGGTGTTACAGAGGCCTTGAGGGAGTCAATTTTAGAAAGACTTTTGGAGATGCTCTAATGTGTTTTGGTGGGTTAGCTAAAGTTTAGACATCATTATAGACTACATATTTAGAACTCCTAGAGCTAAATTTTAGTGGTTAAACTTTAGATAAGCATCAAAATATGACATAAATTTGTTCTTTTTGTAGTGGGGGTAAAATACCCTGAGCTTTCTTTGAACTCAACTTTCTTTTGAATCAAAAATGAATTTATCAAATCTAGTATCTAGAGCCATCATCAGCATTGTCAGGCTGGTTTAAGAAGCGAAATGCCATTTTAATTTTTTAGGGGGGAATGCCATTTTCTAAGAGTATCTCCAAGAGTTTCCAAAACCACTCCTAATATAGATTTTTGGCAAGACTGGAAAAACTGCTCTCTATCAACTCCCTGTCTCAACTCCTAATCTTTTCGCACTTGGGAAACTCGATCTAGTCGCACAGATATATATACGTGCGCATATCGAATGGCCAATCTAAATGTGGAAGGATGTGAGAAAGAATAAAAGTAGGATAGGGTCCCTAATGCAAATATATAAGAAAAAGAGATTTCTGGGAATCCTAATGTAAAATTATCTCCTATATTTTAGAAACGATATATTGGAAATTGTTGGATGAACCCAATAAATATGCTTCCAACTTTTTTAGCTACTTGAAAAAGTTATTGATTTACTGATTGTTTTTTTTTTTTGAAACTATTACAGATTCTCTAATGTAAAGAAAAAAAGAAGGGGAAGCGAAATGCATATATTGATGTGAAAAGGTTGCAGCACAGATCCAGGGTAACTAATAGCAGAAAGCAAAGCTGCTGGCCCATCTATCTGAAAGAGGAGTTCATGGGCCGATGAACCTCACAGCACATAGGCGGCAGGCCAGGCCGTCTCATTGGGGCCTGAATGAAACGTTAAATACTGCTAAAACTGGCTCATAGTGAGTCCCGTTAACATTTTTTTCCCCTTCCTGACCAAAAAATCAGACATGACAAATTAACTGTCAAAAACTCCACGGTTCAGTATCAAGTCTCCAAGTAGCACAAGGTAAACGAGGAAGCTTGTACTGCCCTTGATGTAAAAGAAAAAAAAAGGCTTAAAAACGTAGTGTGAAACAGGGAAGATCAGCAGCTCTCAAGTGCAGACAGGATCTTGCGCTTTTCGGGCCTAGAAGATTAGGAGAATAATAATAAGGGCTTGTTTAGTTCCTGAAATATTTTGCGAAATGCTACTGTAGCACTTTTTATTGTTATTTGGTAATTAGTGTCCAATCATGGCTTAATTAGACTTAAAAGATTCGTCTCGTCCATTTCGTTTACACTATGTAATTAGTTTTATTTTTTTATCTATATTAAATACTTCGTGCATGTGTCCAAGATATAACGGAGAATCTACTGTTTTTTTACGAAATATTTTAGAAATATAACGGGCCCTAAATCAAGCTCCACCCTGCCAATCAGCTATGCCACGCACACGCGCCTCTCTCCGTGGCTCCGTGCTGCAACATGCATGCTGCAAACTTTGGCAGCGCCTTTTCTCCTCCCTTTTCCTTCTCTATCTATTTCTTTGCTTCACATCTCTTTCTCGATACCTTGAAACTGCAAAGAAATCCATCGAGGTCCCAGCCAGAAAACTAACAAATTAAAGGTGCTTTCCAATACCTTTTCCTCATCATCACTTATACACGTATGCACCTTTTGAAAAGCCACTATACTAGCAACGTTTTTTTTCTTTTTTTGCGTGTACTACAGCTGAAGCTGAAGGAACACCGTGCAAGCTAGGCTGCTGGTGCATGGGCATGGGCAGCCCAAGTCTGGCGTGTGTTCCTCTAGATCTACACCGTTTAGATAACAACAGTGTGCTACTAGTATTTTATTTCCATGGTCGCCACCGCATTTGCATTTGCATATGCACAGCACACGGACGGATGGAGGTGGTGGACCTCTTGCAATTGCTTGCAATGCTCCTGCCCGAGATCACGCTTTGGATGCCTGCTGGCTCGCGCGTCTCGAGGCTCTCTGGCAATGAGTAGGCAACCACTTCCATTTTCTTCCACCTCTGTGGCCGTGGGACCAGACATTTCGCTGCACCACGTATTCATATGATTTCTTGGCCACAGAGATCTACCGACCTCACGATGGAAATACTCCTACCAGTTGTTTCGAATGGGTAGTAAAAATAGGCACTGGAGTTACGTGCACAATACTGTCGGTGGACGAGTATAAGATACTCCTATGAAGGGATGAAAACGGAACAGAAATATTTCGAATTGACCGTTTTCGTTTTCTATATTATAAACCGTTTTTTAACATGAAAAATTGTCAGTTTCAATTGGTTTCACAACCATTTTCAACCATTTTTTATACTCTTTAATCGCTAAATGTAGAAATATCCCGAACCGACCGTTTTCGTTTTTCTATATCGTAAGTCCGTTTTCGACTGTTTCCGACCGTTTTCATCCTTACTCCTATGTGCTGTGCATGGTAGTGGCCAAACTGCAAGAGAGAGACAGAGGTGGGAGTAAATAAAGAAAGCTCATTTAGGTAGAAAATGTTGCCACCCAGCCAGGCGTCATCACATTCACTACTCACAGGACGGGCGGCGTACTGCTGGCAGCGCCGCAGATCAGAGTACAATCAGAACCTGATGCAACAACTACCTCAAACGACAACATCCCAGAACAATCGGCAGCGAGCGGGCTGCACGCCTACACCGATCAAGCTGGCCAAACGATCTTCGTTACTGAAACTGATGAACAAACTCCATTCTTTGACATGAACCGTGAACAGTTCGATTCGATCTTTCTGGTGAAAGAGTATGCTAGCGTTATATTATACCAAGTGATGCTGCCTCCTTGTACAGTCTTTTTGCTACATGATTATTAATCTCTTATACCAACCGACACTGAATCCCAAAGAACGAAGAAGAGGAGGAGGAAATATAATTAATAGTATAAAATTACAATTACAATTTACTGCTACAATACACAGGCCACCAAATTGAATCGCCAGTTGCATCGGATCACCCACCTCTAGTACTGTAAAAGTGAAAAAAGAAACAGCGCATGCATTGACTCACTCACTCTGCAGATCTAGATCCCTCAGGGAGTCAGGGTCACGGTGTCTACCACAGCAGAAGCAGCAGCGTGCTGGTGAGGAGCAGCGCCGCCGCGGACGACGAGGCGGCCGTCGTCACGGCCCACGCGCCGGATGAGTGCAACGGCGGCGGCGGGCTGTAGAAGTAGAAGGGGAAGTAGGGCAGGAACGGGTTGGGCGGGGGCGGCGTCGGGTACATACCGCCCTGCTGCGACCCGCCGCCGCCGCCATTGCCTCCGCCTCCGCCTCCGCCGCTGGACCCAGCAGACCCGCCGGTGGGCGGTGGGTAGTAGAAGCCTCCGCCACCAGCGCCGCCGGAACCAGCAGGAGGTGGTGGGGACGAGTAGATGATGGGGCCTCCGCCGCCGCCGCCGGAGGGGGTAGGATAGGACGGCGTGGTGGGCGGGCAGGGCGTGGCGACCGGCGCCGGGGGAGGGGACGGGGGCGGGTAGTAGGACGGGTTGCAGGGGTTGTCGCAGGACGCGCACAGGGTGCAGGTCGTGCCGTCCTTGAGCACGATGGTGGCCGGCGGCGCCGGGTCGGCATTGCCGGCGCCGAGGAGGAGCGGGAGGAGGAGGAGGAGGAGAGCTGCCATGACTGGCGGGGTGATAGGGACGGGAGTGGGAGTGAGAGCGTGTGGAGTGTTTGCCGACGATGGTGGGGTACTTAATTTGGAAGGGAAGCAAGAGGAAGGAAGGTGGCGTGGTCGGCGGCCTGGATTAGTTTAGTCGTCTCGTCCCGCCACTTGGTCGCTTTCGCCGGACTTTTTGCGTGCGTAAATAAATAAACAAAAAACGATCGCGTCCTTTTTGGGTTTGTGTACGCGCCGGCGCCGCGTCAATGCAGGTCGGACGGTACCTTGCACGGTGCCACTTTCCTGCAGACGAGGCTCGCAGAAGCTGCGTCGGCACTTGATTACAGCAGCCACACAGTGTCGTGGGAGAATTAAGGACAACGCAAGGTTAGATCATAACCGACGACTGACGTGGGGATTGGTTCTTTGCAATTTCAACGTGTGCTCTAAGGTACCCCTGCAAAAAAAAAAGATTCAAAACAAGCATCAATTGTAGAAAATAATGCCGATGGGCTTGCTACATGGGCTGAGGAGCACCAATTCCTAAATAAAACTCTTTTACCCTCAAAAGGTTGTCACCTCCAATTGGATACTAAAATCAATAATTACTTTAGTTGACGGACGATTCCCTTAGTGTACTAGCTCGTTAGGGGCCCTTTAGAATGAAGGATTTTTTTTTTCTAAAATCCTACATGAAATTGAACTGCCTCTAGAAATTTTTGTATGACTTCTGCGTGCCAAAGGTAATAGTCAATCACATTATACCTAGAACATTCGAAACCCTCCAATTGAGCTTCTTTGCCCATGCATATTTGTAATAGTCAGGAACCTAATACTGTATTTTTGCTTCCTTATGACATTCAAGTCTCATGCATGCTGATCGTTGTGATGTTGTTTGTATATTTTATCAATGATCTGAATTGATCATTTGAAGGTTTCTCTTTTGGGCTGTGACTAAAGACTTTTATCTAACGTTTCTGTGAGCGTGATGATGCTAGCACCGTCTCATCCGTTGCTTGGAACCTAGTACACTCTCCGTCCAAAGAGAATAGGTTTTAGATAAGTCAAACTTTTCTGAATTTGGTCAAGTTTATAGGAAAAAAATTAATATTTATCTCTTCAACTAGGTTTACTATAAAAACCAATCATTAATCTAACGATACTTTGATATCGTAAAATGTTAATATCTTTTGCATAAATTTTGTTAGATTTAAAACCGTTTGACTTTCTTGGAAATTGAAAATTGCATATTTTTTTTCTGGACGGAAAGAAAAGGAGAACTTCCATTTTCCTTGTTCTGTAACTCGAATATTTCTTGTCCGTCAACTGGAAAAGGCTTACTGCGCGCGGTTCAAAGAAATTAGGATGATGTAAGCCGCCGCTACGGGAGATCCGAGCGCCTACAAACAGACCTGTGCACTGCACCAGGAGCAGTGGATCCGATCCACGGGGACAAGTTGGCAGACCACGAGGCCAAGGTGTACTGTTCAGATCAAGTACGACTGCAATGCAACATGCGCACCGTGGGTTTCAGTCTCCACTCTCAGGAACCCGTAGCATCAGCGAATCTGCGGCTGTAAACCCACGGGTGACAACGAGATGCTGGCACTGCCGCCTGGGGCGCCGGAGACAGACAGGCAGGCGCACGGCAAGGGAGCCACGCCCACACGTGTCCCCGTCCGTGACTGCTGCTGGTCTCGGGCGCCATCCAAAGGCGTCGTGGACCCCTGCTTGCGTGGGACGGGATCCGCCGCGTGGGCGGCACGATAGATAAGCGAAACTGCGCTGCGCTAGGCGAGCATGCATGGCCAAAGACCCAAAGTCCTTGACCCCGGCCGCAGACTGGAGGCATGGCGTTTTGCACATGCGGTCACGCGGCTGTGTGTGGGCTGGCCGGCGGCGCCTGTGGCGTGGAACACATCCGGGAGCCGACGCCGAGTGCCGAGCGCGCAGGGCAGCGAGGCGGTTGTCCCAAGCGCGGACGCGGACCATCGGCGGTCCGCACAGCTGGGAAAGATGCTCTCGCTCGCGGTCGCGGACGTAGAGTTAGAGTACTCTGGGCATGTTTAGTTGCCCATATAACCCAAAAAAGTTTGCACAGTACCCGTCACATCGAATCTTACGCCACATGCATGGAGTACTAAATGTAGATGAAAGAAAAAACTAATTACACAGTTTAGTTGTAAATTACGAGACAAATCTTTTGAGCCTAATTAGTCCATGATTGGACACAAATTGCCAAATAAAATAAAAAGTGCTACAGTAGCCGAACCCAAACTTTTTCGCCAACTAAACAACCCCTCTATCTAGCTAGAGCCGTGTGGTAAAAAAGCCGTGGCACCACGCCGACACAAAGGCGATTTCTGCAGGGGTCCGACTCCGATCCCGGTTGATGACTTTTGCTATTGCTACTAGCAGGATAGCTCAGGAGCGAGGGAGCTCATCAGCGGCCGCACGCATGTGCATGCGTGCTGTCCAGCACCGTAACACTTGCCTAGCAGCTACCGGCCGAGCTCCGGACGATGGCTCGATCGGAAAACACGAGTCAACGTAAAATGCAACAGCATGATCTGATCAACTGAACGGGAAGGGGGTCAATACAGTCGCTGACGACTGATCCGCATTTCATCATGCACTGATCAATATACTGTAAAATACGATCGATCTTCACTGCTGGCAGAATAAGAAAAATCTTCTAAAATATCCGTACAAGTTTTATTTTATAATAAAAACTTGGAATTGGAGTACTAGACGAAACGTGTCACTATCATTCGTATAATACAAGCGTGATAATATACACCGGCCTCACGTAAACGTAACAAACACACCAAATATACTTCTGGAAGCTCTTTACACCTCAGATCAGATCGTATTTTGTTTTGAGCAAGACTTTACTACACCTCAGGTTCACCGCTGCACATGGTGGTAATCATGCACGGCACGGTGGCGAGTAGGAGTACGCGCTAGCTGCCAAACGGGCAGGGCAGGTGATGGATGGAACTCAACAGGAGGCGATGAGACGAGGTGGACGTACGACGGGCAACGACGGACAGGTGGTGGTGGGCCGGGGTTGGTGGTGTAGGACACGATCGACGAGATGCGGTGGAGTGGAGGTGGTGGCGTGGGGGAATCTTACTGGGAGCTGCTGCCGCTGGGCATGTGGCTTGTGGAGCCATCTGCTGTTCAAGCTAAAAACGGGCAGGAGCGCGCGCGGCGGCCGGCAGAGGCCCGGAGGTAGCCGTCGCGAGTGACGTCGCGTGAAGGAAATGTTTACACAGGCACACAGCCATACAGCCTACTACAGGCCGCGCGCGCTCTCTTCACTTTTTACCACTTTCTAATTGGTGGCCAAACTGGCCACTGGCCAATGGGCGGTGGAGGTAAACGGCCGGCTTTTTGCGTGGCTTGTCTCTCTGGCCGGCCAAGTACACCACGGATCGATTACCCTACAGATCAAGATCGCTAGGACCAGTACTGTGCATCTAAGCACCGCGGATGGAGAAGGAAAAGGAAGCTCTAGAGCCAGGTACTGCATGGGTTCGATCTCACACGTGCGTTTCTTCCAGAACCCACGGCGGTCCTAACTCCGCGCCATGTAGCATCGTTTTTTTTATATTAGGCTGCGTTTAGTTGTCGAAAAGTTTTTTTTAGAAAATGTCACATCAGTCTTCGGATACTAATAAAAAAACAAATTATAGAATCTGTTAGGAAACTGCGAGACGAATCTAATGATACTAATTAATCCGGCATTAGCACATGGGGGTTACTGTAGCACTTAAGGCTTTTCATAGACTAATTAGGCTTAAAAGATTCGTGTCACGATTTCTTCGAGAACTGTGCAATTATTTTTTTTCGTTTACGTTTAATACTCTATGCATGTGTTCAAATATGTGCTTTTATTGTAGAAAACGAATTTTTTTTAAAACTAAACCAGGCCTAAGTCGACGAAGGGGGAGGAGCCCCACCTGATTTTCATTCATTCAGTTGGCCCCAGTCATGTAGCATCCTTATCGCGAAAGGCGAAACCAACAGAGTAGTTTTTTTTTTTAAAAAAAAAGAGTGCGCGCTCGCTTCCGCAGTCCGCACCAAGGTGAATGATGGTGGAGATACCGTTACCGCATCTTTCGTGTTTGTGCAGGACACAAAGCTTACAAGCAAAGGCACCGTTTGCCTTTTCAATAAATATAATATATGGGTTTACGACAAACCAAATGGTTCGTTTTGAGTGATAGATGTTAGGACTCAGCCACCACAATTTTCTCATTACTGATAGACCTATTGCCCAGAACCATTAAATAATGAATAATAATGTTGTTTTCCTCCTAAAGTAAGTCCAGAGAAATACCGGCACGTAAACCTGCTAAAAATCTAGCCCCCTGTTCGGCTGAGCTTATCAGCACGGCTTATCAGCCGTGGAACAGTGTTTTTCTCTCACAGCAAATCAGCCACAGCCGGCTTATAAGCCAAAAAACAGCCTGCCGAACAGGGCCTAGGACTTGAGTCGGTGGACCCACCATAATAGCTTACCATACCAGAGACACGTACGTCAAGTTCCTGATCAAGATATTATACTGCGTACTTAGTAACCATGCATCTTGAATGACTTACATACTAATAACCATCTTGCTACGACTTGTAATTACATTAACTATTGACACGACATGCATTATGAAATGAGAATGTATCGTAGCCGCGCCCCATGTTGTCTTGATGATGGTTTGGTGCCGTTTGTTAATATGCATGCTTCCTTTGACAACGATCCATGTCACTTAGTTGTTGCTAATGATTCTTCCATGATGCTGACTTGTGCTCAACGGATAATAGAGATGACTTAACTAACAATCCATAACCCATGCTTTGCCTGGACGTGAACCTGCTGGTCACAACTCACAAGTCACGAATGATCTTGCTATGAAAGTGAAACGTCAGCGTTCGGACCGACAAGAGGGAGGAAGATGACTCACGCTCACACGGCCCAACTAATACAAGAGCTGCTAGGTCGGATCAGCCTGTGAACTGTGAGCCCAAACATCTGGAGGCCCATTTGTTTGTTTTCCTTTAGTCAATGCATGCAGCAGGCCACCACCAACAGCTAGCTTTCAGCAGGCCCAGGCATCAGCTACTAGGCTAGGTTAGGTTGCTGTACTGGCTGGGCCAAGCGCATAGGCTCTGTGTCTGGTTCAATAACGCAAGAACGACCTCTGATCTAACTTATCAATTTCATTCCGGTTGTCATTCCGTTTTTTTCTCTTGGAATGGAATATTCCGGTACCGGTTCATTCCGGTGTACCGTTCCAGAGTTATATTTTTTCAAAAAAAATACATAGTAAACATGATTGCACAAGAGATTTATTTATATTTGTATTCTTATTAATTGTAGCTAAGGCCAGACATGTACCAACAATACACAGCAGGCCCAACGTGTAGCATTCATAGGCCCATCAAGCGAACACCCAACCCACAGCAAGCAGTCTTGGCCGGTTGGCCCTGCTCCTGCCTTATCCATTCAATCGACTCCAGCACCCAGCCTTATCCATTCAATCGACGCCAGCACCCAGCATCACAGTTGAGGGGGCGAGCTGCCGGCCGCCGCCGCCGCCGCCATGCGTGATGGGCTGCTCAGCTGCTGTCCTGCCCACAGTCACAAAAGTTCCCAGTACATAGGTACGAGAAACGTGGTACGTAGATCGACAATTTTAAGTCCTCAGTTCGTAGGGGGTATACCTCTTCGGGACGTTTGCTTCGAGGACGGGATCATGATCCCTAGATAATTGGGACGACGTACCCGGAACATAGCTATGAAACAAGGATCGTGATCTTAGTTTTTGTCATTTTCACCTGTGTTAGGGGGTATACTCAGCTCCTGTGTAGGAGGTCTAATGGTCGAATCTTAGTTTTTGTCATTTTCACCTGATTATTTTTGTTTTGCCATTTTTCTCTGATTTTTAGAACTTTTTTGCTACCATTATTTCACTCCTGGGCTGGAGGCCTATTTACGTTAGGTGTGAAGACAGTGAAGTTGTGCTCTTCATCAGTCGAAGCATCGCTCCGACGCTCCCAGGTCCCAGCGCCACCGCTGTTCGACGCTGCGATCTTGAGACGCCACGCCGCTCGACTCCAGCACCGCAGCCGCCGGCCGACGCGGAGAGGACTCGCCGCCGCCGTCCGACGTGGGGAGGCCGAGCCGCTCGACCCCAGCGCCCCGCCTCTGTTCGACGTCGGGAGGCCACGCCGCTGCCGCCGCCGTTGCCGTCGACGCTGTTGCTGGTATGCCGTCCCCATTCACGACCCAGGCACGTTCCTGTGACTGTACCGCGCCGTCCCCGTTCCGCAATCCGGAATGAAAGTTCCAGGAACGGGGAACGCGGCATCGTACCGCGATCCGTGTGATTGTGGTCCTGCCGTGCCGCTGCTGTGGGGCGTGCTGCGAGCCTGGGACTGCTCAGCTGCTGTCCTACCGCGCCATTCCTCGTCTGAATCGCGAGCTCTCGTCGACGCCAATGCAGTTCTTGCATCTGAATTTTCTAGTTCCTTTTTAGCTCTTAAATGTTTTCTTGGCCGCTCTTCTACTGCATGCGTGATTGCAAATACAGACATTCTTCACCTTGCTTCAGTTTCTACGTCAACTGGTCCGCTCTTCTTCGATTTCTCGTCGCACTGCTTTCATGTGTGGCCGGTACCGGAACCGGCGGTAACGCCAATTTCGCCCGGAATGAGCGAGATTGACCGGAATGGACTTAATGGCCCGGTATTAGGGCCGGTACGGGATGGAGCGTTGTCTGTGCCGGTCTAGGCGGCAGAATGGGATATACCGGTCATTCCGCCGGTACCGGAACGGAATTGATAACTATGCCTCTGATGCCCCGGTCGTTATTATCATTATAGTTTTTGGTAGCGTGACACGTTGGATGTGATGTGTAACCGAGTGCAGTGCAGGATCAACTCAACTGATAGTACCCTACGTAGAGATAGAGCGGCGGCGCTTTATTAACACAAAAACACTGACGTGCATGTGCATGGAGCTAGGCTCGAAAACAACGCGATACCTTCGGCCCTGTTCGCTAGTCTACTTTTTCAGCGAAGCGGACAGGTTCTTCGTCTTGGTGGTAGTACCATAGCGCACATGCTTATGAATGATGCTAAACATACTTTGTTGATAATAAAGTGTCGCCGAATTGAACGAAGTCGGGACCGATGGACCAGCAGCACGCGAAGCACCAATGCCGAGCCTTGCTTCATCAGGATGGCTAAGACTATCCGCACTCATGGACCTCTATATTCATCCTCTATACGTCCTAGTCAGTAAGATTCTTTCCTCTATACTTAATTCTCCCGCACCCATCCATCCTCTATATCATCCTCTATCCACTCTATTCACTGTGGGACCCACTTATCACTTTATCTAAATATATCCATGTGTGATCTAGTTTTGAAGGATTTATTGAGACGAATTTAATGGTGCAATCGAAATTTAATTTGGATTTTTGGTTTGTGAGTTATAACATTTTTTCCCTTTGTTTAGCTAGCAGGACCCGCCACTATAGAGTATAGAGTAAGCACTGTGCTACTCTAAATATAGAGTGAGAGAAAGGATAGAGTATCGTTTTAGAGTACCCAGTGCAGCAATTTTTACTCTATATTCATACTCTAAAGCTTTACAGTATTATTTTAGAGTACCACTGCGGATAGTCTAAGCTAGGTTTGAGATGACCACGTACGTAATACGTATCCAAGACAGCGACAATGCCCTGCCCCTGGCTTCAGTATATTAATTAATTCGTGTATATAATCGCTAGTTCGCCGTCATCGTAAGCTGTTTATTGGTGTGATGGCTGGCTGCCGTTGCACGCAACGCAAAAGGATCGATCATCATTTAACCGAGATTGCCCAGGTATTTAGCCGAGATTGCCCAGGTGCCGCTCGCTCGGATCGGACGAAGCGTCGTTTCTTCAGAGCCACCAGCCAACCAACCCACCAACGCTTAGGGAGCGTTTGAATGGTTACCGCTGCATGCCACGCCGCTGTTGTGGCTGCGCCAAAGTTGCGGCGAGCAAATCGTCCGCCGCAGCTACGGCAGCTTTTGGCATGAAAAATGAACTAGGCCGTTATGGCAAGCCTGCGGCGTATAGCAAGTTCGGCAGCGAACCAAACGCGCGCTCAATTCCGGCATGAAAGCTGTGGCAAGGTGCGGCAAGTTCTGGGCCTCGTTCGGCTGGCTGGTGGCTGGTGCTGATTTGTTGTAAGAGAAAAATACTGCTGGCTGACTGATAGCTGATGACTGATGCTGAAATATGTAAGAGAATGCTCAGCCAGCCGAACAAGGCCCTGCTGGACTCCGTCCAAACGCTCCCTTAAATCCGGCGCGTGGGCCGTCATGGAGGCTCCGTGCGTCAGCGGACGCGGATCAGGTTTCAGGTGCACGCATCCCATTCGCATGCGCGCCACCGCACGGGCACGGACGTGGGACGGACGCGGAGGCCCTCCTGCCTCCCATCCCGGCCCGGCCGGCTCGGATGAGTGCCAGGGCCACCGCTCCACACCGGCTGACCGGCCGCCTGCGCGCCAGCACAGGCCACGGCAGCACCGCACCGATCGCCATTAATGATGGGACAGAGGGAACGCAGACATCCAACCGCCGTTTCTCCCATATTTTAATTGCGAATACCACTAGCGGTACTCGTCTTCGCACGTAACCCCTTGGAAGATTCAAGATTTCCACAATTGCATTGGTGCTCTGCTCGCCTCAATTCACACCTGCTAGCGAGTACAGTAATGAAGCTAGTAGCATTGTGAATCGAATGTGATGCGTAAGCCAAAATCGCTACACGGGAGTTTCAGGTGAAACCTAGAGGCGCGGTGTTGGAGAGTGCACGCCTACTTCTACTTGTGGCCGGCAAAAACATATGCCCCATTCGCGCGTGTTAGCGCATAGCCTGCTCCGAGTACCAGTAGGAACACACTTAGTACCGGTTCATTCGGCTTATAATCCGTCTTTTTTAGTTTGTTTTTTAGCTGGAACAGTATTTTTCTCTCACAATAAATCAGCCAGCAGTGTTTTTCAGCCGGCTTATCAGCACAGCCGAACGGCTCCTTAGTGTTACTCAACTGTAGACTTCCTCCAAAATCAATGACAAGGCGCACGACAGGAGGTTTTGGCCTATAGTTTGTTGCCATGATAGTTAGGGTGTACTCAATCCATTCCAAATTATACGACGTTTGACTTTTTTGACACCAAATTTGATCACTCGTCTTATTCAAAAATTTATATAAAATATCACTTTTTTTGTCGTGGCTTGGTTTATTAATAAAAGTTCTTCAAGAATGACTTAAATTTGACTATGTTTGCACAAATTTTTTGAATAAGACGAGTGGTCAAATTTGGGGTCAAAAAAGTCAAACGTCTTATAATTTCGGATGGAGTATTTAGTTTGCGAAATTTTTTGGCTTTGGCTACTATAGTACCTTCGTTTGTATTAGTCAATTAGTATCCAATTATGGACTAATTAGGCTCAAAAGATTCGTCTAGTGGTTTTCTACCAAACTGTGTAATTAGTTTTTTTATCTACATTTAATGCTCCATACATGTGTCCAAACATTCGATATATATATATATATATATATATATATATATATATATATATATATATATATATATATATATAGTACATGCCACCTACTCTTATAGAGTAGAGTGAAATGCACCACAAGTCCATTAACTTTTAGAGGGATGTCATCTAAGTCCACTAACTTTCAAAGTGCATTTTTGGACCCTTGAACTATTTATGGTGTGTGTTGCAGGTCCATAACCGTTCGTTTGCACGGTAATTTTGCATTGCACTCCTTCACTTCAATAACTCTCTCTCAAAATAGCCCTCACTAGGAACAGGGGCAGGCGTCGGCACCGGTAGCCACACTGTTGCTCAGCGAGCGTGCAGGCGGTCGCACAGGCCAACTACGCCATGGCGCTGTAGGCGAGCAGGCTGGTGGCCGTGCGGAGCCAGCCACGCCACCGCCGCGTGAGCAGGCGGGCGGCTGCGAAGCCACGTCGCCGCTGGGCGAGCGGGCAACCACACGGAGCCAGCCACGCCACCGCTGGGCCACCAGTCCACCACTCTGTCCTTTGAGTCATGGATCCTCTCGTAGAGGAGGCGAAGAGCACGCACGTGGATGCCCCGAGCAGCGCCTTCATGTTCCGCTTGGCGCTCTTCGTCACGTCGTCGAGCAGCGCTGCCTCGAGCGCGCTCTGCTTCTGCATCACCTCGGCGTCGCGCACCTCTGCTTCGGGTTCTTCAGCGCGTTCTGCAGCCACGACGTCACCCGATTGCGAGCGTTCAAAACCTGTGCCACTGCACCTCTGCTTTGCGTTGATGAGCCGCATGAAGTAGAGTAGTAGACAGGGTAGACAACACCGATACGCTGGATGAGCGTGGCCACCTGCACCACACGGGGTGCACCGTGCCATTGTCGATGGATACGTTTGGACACTAGCCGCATAGACAAAGCCGGTGTGGCCGCTGCCACTCCGCCATCGAGGCTGCCCAGGAAGCTGCTGCAGTAATGTGGATTGGAAACTAGGATTCTAGGAAGCAATTAGCTTGGTTCTAGCAGCATTAACACGTACTCCTACTAGAAAGCAATTAGCAATTGGCTTCAGGCTGCATATATACGCTGTCATTGTCGCTGGCCACCCACTGACACGGCAGCGGCATGGTGTGCAGTCCCCGCGCGGCCGCCCGCCCGCCCGGCCAGGGGCGGCGTGGCTGTCTGGCTTAGCAGCCCGCTCGCCCGGGCGCCTGCTCGCAAAGCGGTAGTGTAGCAGGCCTGGCCTAGTGGCAGCCGGGCCGCGGGCTGCCTGGTGCGAACGACCACCCGACCGCTAGCATGGCAGTGCCTGTGTGACAGCAGCGTGGCGTGGGCGCCTGCCCGCTCACATGGTGTTGTTGGCCTAGTGCGGCGACATGGCTGGCCTGTGCGGCCACCTGCATGCTCGCTGAGCGACGGCGTGGCTGCCAGCGCCGACGCCTGCCCCTGTTCTCAGTGAGGGCTAGTTTGAGAGAGAGTTATTGAAGTGAAGGGGTTCGATCTAAAATTACCAAGCTACCTAACAGCTATGGACCTACAATGCACAACATGACCTAAAAATGCACTTTGAAAGTTGATGGACTCAGATGACACATCTTCAAAAGTTAATGGACCTGTGATGCATTTTACTCTATAGAGTACTATATGCCACCTTTCGCCGAAAGAATGGGGGAGAATCATAGAAGAGCTTGGTAACTCCCTGGTCCCATGCATAAACCCAAACCACGCGGCCTGCATGCACTGTTTTTACGACGTGCAATAGATATGCATGTGGACATATGCTTAATAGTGCAAGTCTGTGCATACGATTTTCATGTATGCTTGCAATAATCACATATTCTGACGAACGATATATAATGAAATAAGCCTAAAAAGCTTGGTCAGAATCGGTCTAAGGCACTGTTTTGAACACATGATTTTTTTCCCTTCTAATTCTATGTTTTCATGAGAAATTGAATTGACTCATATAAAACTGATGTGCAAATTCTTTAAAATTCCCGCGTTTCAAACATGCTCTGTCTAATTATTGTTAGTTAAAAATAGGTAAAATGCATGTTACCTAGTACGTATTCATGACAGAATAGAATGGATAAATGTTAACTAGTACTAGTACGTATTCATGAATCCTTTAAATATTGTTAACTAGTACCAGTGTATTCATGACGGAATAGAATAGTTTCCTTCAAAATTCTAAATTTTTATACTCTCTCTATCACATCAATCTTTAGACATATGCATGGAGCACTTAATGTAGGTAAAAAAATAACTAATTACACAGTTTGGTTGTAAATCACGAGACGAATCTTTTGAGCCAAATTAGTCCATGATTAGACACTAATTGTCAAATACAAACGAAAATGCTACAGTATCAAAATTCCAAATATTTTGGATCTAAACACCCCCTTAATTATTGTTAGCTAAAAAGGTTTTTTCCCCCTCCAGCTAAGCACTTGCGGTGGTTCTTGAAAATACGTGTAATCTTGCAGGGCTTCATTGCACACATGAAAAAAAAAAGAGAGGACAGAGGAGGAATCCCATGCTCCTTAAATCCTGCTCCCATTCTGCTACCGTCGCGTCGTACAGCACCATTTCCATACAGGCGCAGAGCTCTCTCTCACTCAAATCAATCAAGAAGGAAGGCATGGACCGCACCTACAAGGGCGGCATCAAGGCGTACTGGAAGCGCCGGGGCTACTACCGCATCGACGCCGCGGCCGCGCAGCGCCGCCCGCCACTCCCCACCGCGGAGCTCGGAGGCGGTGGCGTCGCCCAGGCCCCGGAGGATGGCTCCGGCCGGCGCCATCGCCGCCGCCGCGGGTGGCGCGTGCGCCGCGGCCAGCTGGGGCGGCGGCTGCTCTCGGCGCTGTCGCCGCGCCGGTGGCTCATGCGGCTCCGCGACGCGTACGTGTCCGCCATGCTGCGCCTGGCGTCCTCCCCCGCCGTCGTCGGGTACGGCGGCGCCGGCGGGCCCTACTGCGCCACGGCGACCCACGGCCACGGGGCGGCCGTGCAGCTCAAGGAGTACGACGAGAAGGTGCTGGTGGAGATCTACAGGTCCATACTCGCGCGCGGCGGGCCTCTCCCCATCGCCGCCGTCACTGCTGGCGACGGCGCCGGTGGTGCGCCTGCCGCCGCCACGCTACGGCTACCGACGGCTGTTTGAGCTTGAGCGGCAGAAGGAACATGTATTCTTCTTGCTTACTCTTTATTTCCTGCGCCTCACAAGCATTTCGTCTTCGTAAATCACGGTACCTGTTTTCTTCATTCACAATTTGATCATGGATTAACATGCATGGAATCCAAAGTCTCATGCATATTTGCACCGCGGATAACAAGCTGTGTCTGGTTTGTCTGCTATACTAGCGCAAAGTGCAACCATAGTGAAAATGTTTCTAGTGATGAATCGAAGAAGAAGAACAAAATGTGGAGGTTATTAATTAGCATCTCTACTTTGTTAACAAGTCAAAATTTTAGTATTGCTCAGCCGTACACAAATACGGTCTAGTACTCCCAAGACCTGATCTTGGCATAGGTTTAGATGCTCCTGAAGTACTGTAGTAATAACTGTTGCAGTACCTGGTAAGATTTTCATAGATTCTCAAGCATGAGCTTAAAAACTTGCCTTTGCCTCGCTAGCAGGCCCTTAGGTAGGCAGCCAAACCAGGTACTGCTACATGTGACGGTCGTCTGGCAATATTTCTAGCCTGTACTGTACTAGCGATAACCGATAAGACATCACTAAAACACAACCCCCTTACCAAACTTCATCATCATCATCATCCATCCTTTTTCTTTTGAAGGATCCTCCTCCTAACACACACAGGGGCTGGGCCGGGCCGGGCGCGAGCGCTGGCAGCGGTGCCCACGCCGCCCGCCCGCCTCCTCGATGCGCCAGCTGGGGCAATCGCGCGCCGCACAGCATGGAGCTCTGCTCTGGGATTGGGCAAGTGCTCCTGCCTTAACATTTTCGGCACTCGATCAGCCACGGCCCTGTTTCACAGGAAAATCCTTATGTGCTCTCCCTGCAGGTGCATCACATACCAAAATTCTCAAAAGACAGAGCCTTCCTAATGGTAAACGTGAAACAAATGAAAAAAATTAAACAAAAAATCTCCAACTACTACTAAGAAATGTCAATAATTGGACTCCACATAACATAACCAACGTCCTTATATAGAATAATATAAAAAATGTTCTGACCACGACGAGTCCACAACATAAAAAAGCCCAACCAAAAGCAGCTAGCTAGCAAACCGAGGCCTTGTCCGTGAAGAAGGCCTTCTTATTATTACCATACCACTTGCTTAACACAACTTCCTCCGTTGCCGTTGGCACAGACGCCCTGCTGTTTGGTTAAGTTCCGCGCGAGAGCCCGAAGATGTCCCATGAAGAAGTGGAAGCTTCGTTATCGTCTGGGCTCTACAACAATGACCGTGGCATCACAATTATTTCCTCAATAATCTAGTAGCAATTGTGATTAATTAGTTAGACATAATAGTTCATCGCTTAATTCCTACCGCCCAGAATTGTCCAAGGATGCTGCCAGGAGCAGGAGCCGCTCGTTCTGGTTCCGCGGCGTTTTCAGCCTTGGCTGCAGTAGTCTGTGCCATGCGTATCACTGGCTTCACTGCCTCTGTGTTGGCCTCAGGAACCAAGACTGCTACGGATGACAAAGAATAATAATATAATAATGGCATACTTATTCCAGAATGCAACTCAAACATCATCCTACCTCCGTCCAGAAAGATGCAATTAATTTTGGAATTGGTACCATATGCTACTAGTATCTTTTGCATATACGTTTGATTAAATTTAAAACTGTTTGACTACTCGAAAACAAGAATTGCATTTGAGAGAGAGAGAGAGAGAGAGTACTAGGGAGCAAGAAGAACCAAACACTAGATCAGTCAGTACCTGCGGTCGACGTTTCCATGCCTACGGGAGAGGAGCCTGAATCAGCGGGAGCTCTCTGCATCGTTTCACCAGGCTGTGCTTGTCCTTCCTTGATGGGAGGTCCACGGAGCTGCTGCTGGATCGACTGTACAATCTGAAGGTTTGCTGCGATGCTGCTTCTGCTTCTGCTCAAGCAATCTGGCGGCGGTGTCTGGAGTACCTGGGCAAGCTCTAGCTGTGCCTGATGAGACACCTCTGCCAAACGAGCGTTTGGAGGGAGGGAACGCAGAGGGTGGCAGGCCGGTGCTTCTTCGGTAGGGGAATGGCTCGAAGCTTCTTCAGCTAGACGTCTCAGATGTAATTTATGTTTCTGCAGTTCGTGAACCGATCTTATATATCAGCAGAAAAGGTGCAATATCCAGTTTTTGGTATATTTGTAAATTTATATAATAATACTCCCTCCGTCCCAAAAAACATGTAAATCTCGTTTTACGAGGAGTCAACAGAATCAAGTTTGACTAAGTTTCTAGAAGATATTATCTACATTTATATCTTCAATTATGTTTATTATGAAAATATATTCTATAATTAATCTAATGATACTTATTACGTATCATGAACATTAATACTTTGTCATATATATTCAGTCAAAATTAAGAATATTTGACTTCTCGGAAAACGAGATTTACATGTTTTTTTGGGACGGAGGGAGTAATCACCTGAAGGTGGCTTGCAACTTTCTCTCTGCTAACTTCAGGAACGTTCATCTTCTCGTTCATCTTCTCCAGTATTCTCCTTGGCACAGCCTCTATATACAATCCAGACAGAGTTTAGCTTATATACTGTACCATCTATAAATAATCCAGACAAAATATAGCTTACATACTTTGCTTCAAATATATATACTTCATCGATTATGGTCTTCAAGATTGAATGCATGCAGCTTTTCCGTTAACGTATGATTGTGACATCTAATAGATCTCTGAGATCATGAACAGATCATGGAAGTAGGTACAAGCTAAATCTACACAAATGTCTTGTATGTATGCATGATCATAGGCTAATACTAATAGTTTGAAAGCCAATGCTGGTTAAAGTTTCACAGGATATATAGATCCTGGTCAAGACCTTAGTTATTTTTTTAATCTAAAAAGAAGCGTTATTACGTATTTAAGACCGAACAGAGTAAACACCAGCCCTTCGGTAGTTGCTGAATCATGATTAAATTAGCAAGACGTGCTAGAACATGTGACAGTATATATGCTACCATACCATCCCCAAGGCTGTCGTATGCTTTCACAAACAAGTCGTGCAGTTCGTCAGTCCACACGAGCCTCGGCCTCTTCCCGCCTCCGCCTTGCTGATGGTGCTGCTGCTGACCCTTGCCGTCAGCGTCGTTGCTGGGAGGTGACGACGACGACGTTCTACTCAGCGGGGACGACTCGGCGGCCGAGCTGGAGCTTCCGCCGTTCGCCTGCGCGGACTTCTCCGGCTTCGGCCTCCTGCGCTTCATCGGCGTCACGGGCTGCTGCCGCTGCTCGGCCTTCACCTCCCCGGACTCCATGGGATGGGAGAACACCGGGCGCTGAGTGCGCGCTGTTGGTACGATCCGTACGGCCGTACCCACCCATCTAGGTAAACAGTTATATAGCAGATCCGTTGGGCGGTTGGTAGTTGGTACGATCCGTAGGACTGTACCCATTCTCCTGCTAAAAAAAAGATTCTTCGGTACGACATGTGTCGATAGTTTTTGAAAAACAGGACGTGGTGTTTGCTGTTTTGTCATCCCAGGCCATAGAGAACGGGGCTCCAGTGCTCTGGCTGGCTGGAGTAGTCATCTCAATTCTCAAAAAATATTTATTTGTACCTTCCTACAAACAGCTAAGAAGCTATATACAGGGGGTGTTTAGTTTCTGGGGTGAAAAATTTTGGGGTGTCATATCAGATGTTTAATGGGATGTCGGAAGGGGTGTTCGGTTACTAATAAAAATATTAATTATATAACTCACCTAGAAACCGCGAGACGAATTTATTAAGCCTAATTAATCCATCATTAGCACATGTTTACTATAGCACGACAATGTCAAATCATGAATTAATTAGGCTTAAAAAATCGTCTCGCAAATTTATCGCAATATGTGTAATTAGTTATTTTTTCGTCTATATTTAATACTCCGTGTCCAAACATCTGATGTGACGGGATGAAAATTTCTTGGAGAGAAACTAAACACCCCCATAGTTGATGTTTCTTGATTTTAATGTCTTTTAAATATATTTTTATTAGTTTACATCTATCTATAACTAATATCAAAGAGCCAAAAAAAATTTCCACGGATTTTTTTTCTTAGTCTTCATGCGCTAAATCTCCCTGCATATTTACGGGGATAAAAGTTGTCCTCGATTAAACCCTTCCCTAGAACCCCACTCAAGTGAGAGCTGCCTGACACTGGGTCTGCCCTTTTTAGTCTTCATGCGCTAAATCTCTAGATGAGTTTCAAGCTGATACAATTTCAAGTCAATACGACTTTTTTCCAACTACAAAATAAATTAGAGTATATTTTGTAACTATATATATAACATTATACATCCCGTTGCAACGCACGGGCAAATTTGCTAGTTAAAACACAATTGTGATATTTTTTTCTCTCATGTTGTGAAGTACAGTAATATTTACTCGTAAATATATGTCATAATATTAATTTTCATACTATTACGTGTTTGATTATGCAGCATCCTGTGGCACTGGCATGGTTGTTTTTTAGGTGCGTGCTGCATGGAGTCTTGTATGGGCCATGTATGTGGCCGATTAATTGCCATGCACGATTGGCTGCACGGCCGCATGTATGTGCATGGCTGAAATCTTAGTTTGATACGGTACACCACAGGTGAATTTGCGTCTCACTCACCATAACAAAAGAAAAGGAAACCACAAATAGGAGTTTCCCAGAAACACTGGGAACTCGGTCTCGTAACAGTGGAATGGCCTTGATCGCCAAACAACGTACGACAGCATTGAAGTAGAGGCCGAGGGTGGATGTATAGGACGCCTTTGCTATATATGCCTTCGTTACTTCGTGCCTAGATGCGTACACGTAGAGGTTCGTCCGTCTCGGCTGGATAGACGGAAAGTCATATAAGGATGCACTCTTATTGAAGCCACACATGCATGTTGCATGCTTGCTTGCATGTAACACGCACACACGTCAAGCCTGTTCCTTGCCGTTCCAAATTAACCCCGACGACAGGGGCTTCCGACTCTCATCCATCTACTTGCATGTGCGTGTGGTGAAGAGGCCAACACCAAACAAATCGAAAGCTCACCATGCGCGGCAGGCTTTGAATGTTGTGCCTTTGTTTTTCGCCGCTGGCGGATGTGATGATCATAGTGGACGCCGAACACCAGCAGCATCGATCTAGATGTCACAGCAAGCGTTGACGCCAAGTCGCCAATGAGAGCATGCTCGGCCGTCCTCCGCCTTGGCTCTGCCGTGTGCGTTTCTTCTGGTGGCTACTCGCGGTGCAGCGTTGATGGGACGCTCACTGTGGGAGAGGCAGGTAGGCACCTCCAGTGTGAACTGTCTCATGGCCTCCTTGTCGTCAACGAAGTCGGCGAGGGCACGGTCGAATGCTGCGCGTGAGCAGGCATTGTCGCTGAACCTAACCTCCGCCAGGACGCACTCGGAGCAAACTTCGGCGTTCCGAGGGCACGCCACCACAGCAACATCAACCACGACGCCACCGTATTCGATCTCGAATAGGATGTAGTGGGTCCATAGGGACACCACCCGGTTGTCGTCCTCGCAGGCGTCGCTGTCCGCCTCGGTCCGGGCGCGCCACTCCTAGAAGAGCTCCCTGGCGGTGGCGGAATCACCGGCGCACATCTCCATGTTAGCCCAGGCACTGTAGGTGGGCGTAGTCGACACAGCGGGCGGGCGAGCGCATGTCACCGCCACGTCCAGCGGAAGGCTCGGCCGGGGTTGAGCGACTCGAAAAGCTCAAAGGAGCGCTGTTGCACGGTCTCCGTCGCGCATCGCACAGCCCGTCATCTTGCAGGGGCAACGGGCAAACCTGCTCGGTGCGATTCCCATCCACGACGATTGATCGATCGATTGGCTACGGGCCTTGTCAACAAGATTTATTGGATATATATAAGGGCTAGTATATACACGTGCATATATTGATTGAACATTGAAGCGTGCATTGTTTGGAATCGAAATTATTTCTATTTGCTGGGCTAACGTGGGGACGGGCAGGCGGCTGGTCTTTCCCATACGGAGTCATCTAATCTGACTCGGTTATAACATCGTCTCAACAGAATACGCACGCAAGCCAAAATCTCGTGTGCACGTGCATATGCTTTCCGGGAACCAAACCTGTTTACGTAAGCTTTCCATCTTTAGCTTCCTATATAGTAATCACGGCATGCATGTTGCACCTGCAAAGTCCAAATCAACTTAAGCTGCTTATGCGTCTTGCATGCATGTTCATGTATTAGACCTTCCATCTTTTCTCCTTACTTATGTGATCATCACGGCATGCAACTGCATTGTAGAGTCCGAGTCACACAATTTCTCTTTTCCTTCACATGAGTAAACAATCAAATATTTGCAGAAATTTTGCCTCACGTACTCTTACCCAATTCGTTTTGGAACAGGACTCCATATCGCGCTAGACAAAAGCTATTCTAACTCGTATCAGTACGGGTTATATATATAAATCTAGATGGAAAAACTCTGCATTGTCCGGTAGTTAGAGAGAGGTGGACAAAAAAAATGGATGGACGAAAAAAATAGCCTGAAATTTTTGAAGGACCGAAAAAGGCGACCAAAGGGGGGTGAATGGGAGCCTTAAATTTCTTTCAAAATATTTGGCCGCTGTCCTAAAATCACCGCCCAACACAAACGAGTGCCCAAACAAAAATACCAATGCAACTAATGATGAGAGCACTTTGATAAAATTCCTCACAAAGATAGAAGGCCAACGCAACTGACGGAAACAGATTCAGAGCTAAAACGTGCAAATGGCGGAAGAAAAAGCAAGCTGAAAATTCTCGCCGAAAATGCTCAAGCTTGCAACCGGAATGTTCAGAGAAGCAAGCAGAGCAAACACACAGCTACGGAGGGGCTGTTTTCCAACAGCTATGGAACTGAAATTAGTAACAAGCTAACAATGTTGGAAGCACACACGATCACTTGCACATGACTGAAACTAACTAAATAATCATGTAGTGACTGCTTCCTGTAGATGAAAGTGACAACATAAGAAATGGAGAAGTAACACACACAAAAAAACACGATAAGGCAAACTCTAGATGCTGAACAGGAATTGCCTGAAGCTGACGACCTGCAACAGAAACAAATGAACACGGCTTCCTGCTGGGCGAGCGTACAGAGCAAAGGCTCTCCTGGCCTGGAAATTGGCTCCTGCAACCTGCAACAGATAAATCACAAGAAGCACCGGTCACCCAAGACGAGCATCTGCTCAGAGTTCCTGGAGCACATCGATCAAGGCCAGTGTTTGACGTCCAAACGACAGCTAGCCGAACGGCCAGGAGCACCAGCGTGGTCTGCTCCGCTTGGCTGCTCACGACCTAGAGCTTGCAAACTGAGAACAGAGAAAGAACAAGAAAAAAACGGAACAAGCTACTGACGGACTGGACTGCAGGGCCAAGGAGCAAGCACTGCTCAAATCGAGCACGTACAGCACCTAAGTGCTTGACGTTGGTAGCACTACTGCTGGCTCCACCTGGAGAATCCCACACGATACATCTAAAGAACGAACACAACAGGCAGCGACTCCGCTGGACACGAACAGGGAGAAAAGCGATCCAAAAATCAAGCGAAACCAAACAAAAACTCCATGAAACGTTCTAAAAAATTGCACAGATGAAATTCAACTAAGCACGAACCTATCCCCACAGAATCATCGCCTGGGATTAACTCAAACTCCGGGAAAATCAAGAGAATGGGGGTAAGAACGGGGTTTTCCCAGAAAAACAAAAAGTGGATCGATCTCTGGGCTCGTGCCAAATTAGTTCAAGTTACTTGGGGGATTTGATCAGCACACATCCTTGCTCGTCATGGATCAACCAAAAACGCTCGAAATCAACTCAGACCAAAGAAATTCACAAGAGCACAGAAAAAAGGAACGAGACCGAGCAAGAACAAAAACTACGAACACAAACGCAGCTCACAGTTCAACACCCAGAGGGCACCTGGAGGTTAAGGCCTCCATTCCCAACTCAAAAGACTCAGTTTTACACAACCATGAACTGAGGTGTGGACCTCTCTCAACAACCAGAACACTGGGGGAGGAGAAACTAGAGAAGGATAAAATGAAAATGGGAGAGGTGAGGAGGCAAGGGGCTGCCATCCTCTATTTAACAGGACTATTTTACATTCCCCTAAATGTCCCTGGATACATAAGAGCTAAACCAATAAGCCCAAGGATGTAGAGGTCCAACCCAATCTTTATGTTGATCCGACGGCCATCGCGCCTTCTCACCGGTAGCTTCGCCTCGATGCGAACTCCTCGATGCCGCCACGTGCCGTCCGTTCTTCCTCGGAACCTCTGCCCGGGTTTTGAGGCCCAAACCCATAAACCCGCCTCCGCTGGTTTTGAGGCCCAAACCATCAAACCGCTTCGCGAGTAGCGTACTCCATACACGTCCCCTGCCATTCGACGCGTGTCACCTCCACGGTCAACACGGTCACTCCCATGTCTTCTCGCGCTTGTCGATGTCCCAAGTGTCAGCCACCGCGGCTAGCCACCCGGCCTCCGGGTTCCTCGGTCCAAGCCTCACGTCCATCCTTCACCCCTCCGGTCCATCGGCACGGCACGTCCTCCTTGACCTTCACCTCGCCGTTGGCTACCACCTCCGTGCTCCACACCTGCACAACACAAGCCAAGAGACATGTCGTATACAAGGCTTTCGTCAAGGTAGGGTTAGTCACCACTCAACCTACTTCGTGGATCACATTGACAATCACTCATCACAAAACGAACACACAAGGGTACTTGTCAACCTTGTGTTCGCAATCTCCCCCTTGATGAGTGCATTGTCAACACCAATACACGAACAACTTGAGCAAAAGAAAAAGAAGAAGAAGAGAAAAACAAAGAGCTCAACCAATTGATCAAAAGCCAAAGAAAAGCTGAAACAAGGTCATTTGAATTGAGCAAAACTTGGTCCCCAAAGACATGGGCAACGGCTCGATGCAACTAAGTAAAACACAGCTAGTCCTCAAGAAGAGGCAACAGGCTCAACACCACTAGCAAAGCTTGAAAAGCCAAAAAACGGCTAGACCCTACAGAAGAGGCAAAGGCTCAACACATCTAGCAAAAACAACTCAAATGCAACTAGCCCTGAACAAGTGCAATCTCTCTCAAATGAGTGCACGAAATGGAAACTTCTCCCCCTTGTAGATATGGTGAGTGTGACATATCTATTTCTAGCAAATCTCGAAAAGCCAAAAAACTGCTAGACCCTCCAAAAGAGGCAAAGGCTCAACACATCTAGCAAAAACAACTCAAATGCAACTAGCCCTGAACAAGTGCAATCTCTCTCAAATGAGTGCATGAAATGGAAACTTCTCCCCCTTGTAGATATGGTGAGTGTGACATATCTCTCCCCCTTGTTGACACATGCACTTATCAAGCTAGAGCCCAAGGATTGCAACTCCCCCTCAAAGCATGCTATAGTTGCAAAAATGTACAAATGCAAAAGCTTCAAGATTATAGCAAGTAGATTGAAAGAATGCTCTAGCTGATGCTGTCATATATATTTCAACAAGTATAAGTTCTAGCAAATGCTCAAGATGACCAAATGAGACGAAATATGACATTTAAGCAGGTTTTGATCAAGTTTGAGCAATTTTAAAAGAGGGTTCACCACCAAAAGAGCACATAGCACATACAGACAGGAGATCAACCTTGTGCTACACATGTATGCAAAGTGAACTACCCCAAACAAAGTTCACACATCATGTCATGAGACAAACTTATGGTTTGATCAAATTTGTAGATATCAATTGAATTTTATCGGAGTGAATGCAGCTTTTTACCAAAGTTTGTCAGACAAATGTGTGCGGGAGGTTATCGATGCCATCAAAACCTGACTTATCGATCATGTCAAGCCTATGCCAAAAACAATTAGAAGCTTAAGACAGTTGAAAGCTCTATGTTTGGTGTTGGTAATTAGTGACAATGCCTAAGTACTAATCCTATACCTAAGTTGTATGTAGCATATGAGGACTAGTACATTCCAAGGTTGGTGGCAAGATGGACATGGTGATCATGATGGCCACACTTGGATTTGGACGCAACCCTACATGATCAAGGCAAAGATATATACTTAAGGGTTGTGTTTTAGTAACCAAGACACCTAGTGGGTGTGGTTACATTATAGGATAGATAGCCGTACTATAAAGAGGGGAATGACACGGCTATTTAACTCCTAAGTGCCTCTGGGTGTGCATTTCATAATCATATGCATTTGGATAGAACTAATAACGCCTCAAAAAATGTTTGTGAAAATGCTAACACACATGCACATGGTGATGATCACTTGGTGATGTTAGCACGTTTGCGAAGGCAGTTGAGTTTGAGCAATAGAGAGGGTTTGGGGTCCTCTCTCCCTCCCGCCGAGCTTGCTCGGCGGGATTCAGGCGTTTTCGAGGAATTGAAACGCCTATTTTCCACTACGCCGGAAGTTGGAAATCAAACCGAGGCGAACGGAGGTCACAGTAGTGACCGGACGTTGGACCGGACACGGTCTCTGTTTGACCGGACGCGTCCGGTGAGTGTTCAGCGTCTGCGCGTGTCTCAGCGTTTTGATCGGACGCGCAGCGCGTCCGGTCACGACCGACCGGACGCGTCCGGTCGATCAGGGAGCTTACTGGACTCCAACCGGACGCTGGCACTGTGGCGTCCGGTCAGTTCTGCAGCGCGTCCGGTCGCTGTTTCGTTGTGCGCTGCTCTGGCTTGACAAGCGCGTCCGGTCCGTTACGGGACCGGCGCGTCCGGTCGAGCCCAGCGCGTCCGGTCCGCACGACCAGCGTGTCCGGTCGGTGGTTCGCGAAATTAGCCGTTGTGTGATCGGTGCGTACGGTCAGTTTGACCAGCGCGTCCAGTCAGCGCGACTTCGGCTGTTTCAAGTTCCTAACGGCTATATTCGAAGGGGTACGTCTATAAATACTCGTTGGCCGGCTCAAAGCTCCCTCTCTTGGACATTTGACATACTTGTGAGCACTTTGAGCTAAGCAACTCCCCTCCCACTCATCTCTCTTGCTTCTTTGCATATTCGAAGTGAGATTGAGTGATCCAAGTGCATTTGCATTGTGAGATTGCATCTAGTTGGCACTTGGTGGTTGATTTGCTGCGGGATTCTTGTTTCTCTTGGTGGTTGCCGCCACCTAGACGGCTTGGAGCAGCTTGGAGGCGTTGGCAAGAGTTGGTGATTGTTCTTGGCCACCTCCGGTGATTGTGAGGGGTTTGTGCCTACCTCGGCAAAGCGCCAAAGGCAACGTTAGTGGATTGCTCGTGTCATTTGCAGCCTTTTGCCATTTGGTAGGTTCTTGTGGCGCCTTTTGAGAGGCTCGGTGTGAGACCAATTAGCCACCGAACCATGTGGTGAAGAGGGACACAACGGGGACTAGCGTGCCGGCAAGCACGTGAACCTCGGGATAAATCTTTGTGTCATCATTCTTATTGTGATTGATCGATCCCGGTGGTTGTGTATTGTGGAATTCATCTCTTGATCTTATTGTTTGGTTGGCTCAATACTTCGCCCCTCGGTGATACCCTTCTAACTCTCTCTTGTATTATTTTTCTTAGTTACTTTGCTGGAGTAGCTCTTTTGTGTAGCTTGCTAGTTGTAATTTCCTTCTCGGTTTGACTTGTGCGGTTGAGTGCAAATATACTAGTATTGTGAATTGGATAGGTGGCTTGCAAACATCCCGTAGGCTAAGCAAAACACGCATCTCGCTATTTGTTATATTGATAAACTTGTTTGGCTTGTCTTTGTAGAAAATTTTAAAAGGCTATTCACCCCCCTCTAGCCATCAAGACCTTTCAACAGTGATCTCGGTATCCATTACAGAGCTCAAGTTCACCCTTAAGTGCAATAGGGAGCTGTCTCGATACTCTGACATGGGACAGCAAAGACCCATCCCGATCTTTTCATACCTTGCTTTTTCAAGTTTTTAGGACAATTTCAAGTTTCTCAAGCAAGTGTGTAACTCAAGGTATGAGCCGTAGCAACTAAGCATATATATGAAGCAAAAGGGTTCTCGACACACCTATACATGCTAGTTGCCACAAAGTAGTGGTGAACATGTTTCAAGTTTCTTCAAGTGTTATTCAAGTTCACAATTAAAAAAGGCATTTTAGCTCATATCAAGAGATCAAAGTGAGCCTAAGCAAAGCACATCATGTATATCCATAACATCCCCAACAAGAGCATAGTGTCAATCTAGCTACTATAAGATTGAAGCTCAAGATGCAATATGATACATGATGATATGATATGCAAATATGATACAAAAGCAAAATCAAAAGCTAAACTAAAAGGAAAACCAAAGAATAATGTACAAAAAAACCAAAAACTTCATTCCGCTAAAAAGGGAAACAAACTCCAAGCTCCCCTCGCAAGCGAGCAAACTGGGCTTGGTCAAGAGGTTTGGTGAAGATATCTACGAGCGGTTGTGGGTGTCAACATGAATAAGGTCAATGTCTCCTTTCTCTTAGTGGTCTCGCAAGAAGTGAAAACAAACCTCTATGTGCTTGGTTTTGGAGTGGAGAACGGGGTTTTTGGCTACACATATGGCACTGGTGCTATCACAGAACAAAGGCACTCGCCTAAACTCTAAGCCATAGTCTCGTAAAGTAGCAACCATCCAAAGCAACTAGGAACAGCAAGCAGCAACAGCAACATACTTAGCTTCCGTGGTGGATTGGGCTACAGTGGACTGCTTGCGAGAAGACCAAGACACAAGTGAAGACCCAAAAAACTGACAAGTCCCAGAAGTGGACTTCCTCTCAGTACGACAGCCAGCATAATCCGCAATGAGAGTAACCGCAAAGAGAAAAAGAGGAGGATACCGAAAACCAAAGACCAAATTCAGGTGTGAAACGAAGGTACCTCATGATCTGCTTGACGGCTTGACGATGCGATGTGCGCGGTGAAGACTGAAAGCGCGCGCACAAGCAGACCGCGAACTGGATGTCCGGTCTCGTCACCGTCAGGTACAGCAGGGATCCGATCATGCTTCGGTATTCCTTCTGGTCCACGGCTTCTCCCTCCTTGTCTTCGTCCAGGGCCATCGTAGTCGACATGGGCGTCGAAAGAGGCTTGGCCTCGCCCATATCAAACTTTCTCAGGAGATCCTTGGTGTACTTGCCTTGGTGCACGAATGTTCCTTCACGTGTTTGCTTGATTTGCAGCCTGAGGAAAAATGTCAACTCACCCATCATGCTCATCTCGAATTCCCTGCTCATAGTCTCAGAAAACTTTGCAACAAGAGCGTGAGAGGAACCACAAAAAATGATATCATCCACGTAAATCTGAACCAAAAGTGTGTCATTGCCTTGCTTGAGGAGAAACAAAGTTTTATCTACGGAACCCATCTTAAAGCCCTTAGCAAGCAAGAAGGCTTTCAACCGCTCATACCAGGCTCTCGGGGCTTGTTTCAATCCATACAAGGCTTTGTGGAGTTTGTAAACATGGTTGGGATACTTGGGACTTTCAAAGCCAGGGGGTTGCCTCACATACACCTCTTCCTCTATGTACCCGTTCAAAAAGGCGCTCTTCACATCCATTTGATACAGCTTGAACCCCTTCGAAGCTGCATAAGCTAAGAGCATCCTTATAGCCTCGATACGGGCTACAGGAGCAAAGGTTTCTTCAAAGTCTACTCCCTCTTTCTGACAAAACCCCTGAGCCCCTAGCCTAGCCTTATTTCTTACCACCACTATATCCTCACTTTGCTTGTTCTTAAAAACCCATATTTTACCTATAGGGTGACACTCAGGTGGAGGTGGAACTAAGACCCAGACTTCATTCCTCTCAAAGTTATGTAACTCCTCGTGCATAGCATTGACCCAATCAGGATCAGAAAGTGCGTGTCCAACATTTTGTGGCTCAAAATTAGCGACAAAAGCGGAATGAGCGAAATGTGAGATTTCATATGACCTTGAGCGTGTAACACGCTGATTGATGTCACCGATCATGGTTTGAGGCGGGTGGCGACGCTGGATGTGCCGAGGGGATTCCCTCGAAGATGTCGCCTCCCCCTCAATAGCTGCTGGGGCCTCCTCAAGTGCAACCGGCGTAGGCTGAGGAGGCGGCTCATGCGGACCCCATGTTTTGGAAGAAGATGGATATGGTCCATGAGTCGAAGTAGTTGTCGCAGACTCGACTGGAACAGTCGAAGAGGTCGGCTCTGCATCTCCCCAATCAACATCTTCCTCATTCTCCTCAACGAAGATGCTCTCACAAATCTCCTGATCACCTGCACTTTCAAAGACAGGAACAGAACAAGGCATGGTCTCGTCGAAAGTGACTTCACAAGTCTCTACGACTCGGTTAGTTTCAAGATTAAGTACTCGATATGCATGAGAATGTAAAGCATAACCAAGAAAGACACCATCCGAGGACCGAGACTCAAATTTATCTAAATTACCTTGTTTTAGGATGAAATACCTGCATCCAAACACTCGAAAGTGACTCACCTTGGGTAGTCAACCGAATCGTAGCTCATAAGAAGTTTTCTTCATGAAGGGTTGAAGAAAGATGTGATTGGAAACATGACATGCGGTGTTGATCGCTTCGGTCCAATATCTCCTAGGAGTCCTATGCTTATCAAGCATCGTCCTGGCCATCTCAACAAGGGTCCGATTCTTGCGCTCAACAACACCGTTTTGCTGAGAGACATAGGGAGAGGAAAACTGATGCTCCAGGCCCAAAGAAGCACAAAAGGTTTCAAAACGAGTATTCTTAAATTCTGTGCCATTATCACTACGAATCGCTCTCATGGCATTCTTAGGGAACTCATTTTGTAACCGAAGAATCAAATCTCGAGCATGTGAAAAAGCCTCATCCTTACCCTCCATGAAAAACACCTAAGAGTAGCGAGAAAAATCGTCCACGATCACTAGAACATACCACTTCCCACCTTCTGACCGAACTCGAGCTGGACCAACTGTGTCCATGTGAAGTAGCTCGCCGGGTTCCTTAGTCATGACTTGATTCACTGGTGGGTGTGAGGTGGCAAACGTCTTCCCGTGATGACAAGAGTGACACACCAAATCCTTCTCAAATTTTAACTTGGGCAATCCTCGGATTAGATCAAGTGAGCTCAACCTAGCTAGTAAGTCAAAGCTCAAGTGACCAAGTCTCCTATGCCACTTCCAAAGCTCAGAGGAGGATTCGGCCACCAAACATCGAGAAGAGCCAAAGGAATGAGAAAAATCAGCTCGATAGACACGGCCAAAAGGAACAATCTAGCAAACAAGATTTCCCTGAGAGTCAAGAACTCGAGACAAGCTGGTCTTAAAGCGCACTTCAAAGCCATCTTGAAGGAGTTGCGAAACTGAAAGCAAATTAAAATGCAAATTCGAGACCAAAGCAACATCCTTCAAGACAAAACTCTCAATGACCCGAATGGTCCCACGAGAAAGCACTTTACCTTTGCTATTTTCCCCGAATGTGATGTACTCCTTGCATTTCACAGGGTCGAGGATGGAGAACCATTTTGAGCTTCCGATCATGTGGCGCGAACATCCGGAATCAATGAGCCATGTGTTCTCCAGGCCTCCGTCCTACATCAATAGAAAGACATAGGATGAGCAAATGACGCAACACTGGGGTTAGTAAACTATGAAGGATACCAGTGTTGGTTCATTTTCCCTAGAAAAGTGTTAGGAAAAACACCAAATATGCCATGTCCCATTTGAGGAAAGCGGGCACCACGTGGGGGAAAACGTGGTCTGCTTGAGCTGTAGGACTGAAAGCCACTGCCATGAGGTCCAAAGTCATATTGATCGTGACCTGAACCACGCCGGGCACGACCACCACGACCACCGCGTGGTCTAGCAACCTGAGGCCTAGCATGTTGAGGCATTGCACCTCTTGGCCTAGCATTGCGCCTCTGAACAGGCGGCACATGTACGCCATGGGGCGGACGATACATGTTCCGGTTGTTCAACTCATACTCCCATCGCTCATCTCTCTTCCTCCTAAAGCAAAACTCAATAAGGTGACCATCCCTATGGCAATAGTCACAGTGATACCTCACCTCTCTCTTGGGTGGTTGTTGGCTCACTTTCTTGTGTGTATGGTTCACTCTTGGTAGCTTTTTGGTTTTAGGAAGGGGATCCTCAGAGATGTTCGGTAGAGTGTCAAGTGGGTTTCTGAAATGGTTCGGTTTTGGAACCCAAACTTGTTTTTGGGGTCGAGCTCTTGGAGGTTCTTCAAACACTCCATCTTTCACAGTGGGTTCGGTAGGCTTAGGTGGATTGATCTTGATCAATTTGAGAGTAGTGGAAGGTTTCTCACTTGGGCTCAAACCACTGAACTCACCAACTTTTCCATAGACATTTTCACCCTTCCCACCTAGAGCAAAGCCTACTCCTGATGTCCCAGTTCCCCGTCTGAACTGGCACATCATCATGCCCAACTGCGGCTCACTACAAGACACCCAATTCAAGATGGACCGAAGGTATGTGTTGTCTTCCTCGGATCTCATCTTGTCATGCCTGCAAGACTCAAGCTCCAACACCAAGCTCTCACAACGTGCACACTCAACAACCGTGCTATCTGAACTAGCCTTCTCAAGAGCTAGGATCTTGGCATTCTTCTCTGCTAGCTCAGATTCCAAGCCTGAACAAGACTCACACACACCCAACAAGCTAGACCTAGCCTTTAGCTCATCATTCTCATCTAACAAGGTAGCATACTTAGATTGCAACTTAGAAAAGTTAGTCATATGAACAACACATTCATCGCACTCAACCTCGTCAGACACATGAACGACAAGCTTCTTAGCTTCCTCAAGCTCTTTCTCCATAACTTCTAGCTTGTCCTTAAACTCTTTCCTCTCACGAGCAGCACGTTTCAGCAACTTATCTTGACTCATCAAAGTATCGGTCATGATATCAAGCTCAGCAATAAGAGCGTCGATGGAGGGTTTTACCTCGGTAGAGTCGTCATCGCCGGGAAGCACGTCCTTGTTGGGCTTCACCCCTTCATCCATGGCCATGGTGTAGTAGCCTCCGTGGATGGACTTGGCGACGAAGCAAAGCCCGGTCAACTTGTCCTCGCGCCTCTTCTCGGACTCATCATCGCTCGAGGGAGAAGAAGACCGATCGTTGTCGAGGTCGCTGAGGGAGGTGAGGAAGGCATGCTCTTGGGACTTGGCCTTCTTGAAGTACTTCTTCTTCAGCGCCTCCTTGTCGAATCCTCCCTTCGACTTGTGCTTGGAGGTATACTCGTGCTTGTCCTTGCGCTTGCTGGAGTCGTACTTGTCGGAGGAGTGCTTGTTCTTCTTGGGGCAGTGGGTGACGAAGTGGTCGAGATCTCCACAGCCGTAGCATCCTTCCTTTAGACCACCACCACGCCGGCGATTCAAGCGGTTGTTGTGAAACCGCGAGAATCGGCTGATGATCAACGCCAGCTCGTCATCCCCAAGACTCTCCATCTGCTCCTCCATGACAGACACCAAAGAAGACAAAGCAAAAGACACCTGTGAAGGGTTAGTCAAAGAACTTGAGCCGTTACCTGAGACCAAAGCTATAGTCGGTGCAGAGGGATTCATGAGCTTGGCTTGGGTCTAATAGTTGATCTCGGTGGACTTGAGCTTGCTGAACAGCTCATCCACGGTGAGGTTCTCATACCCTGAAGACTCAATGATGACAGTCACCTTCACATCCCATACCTTCTGATCTAGGGCATATAGTAGCTTGAGTGCCCTATCGTGATCGTCATAAGGTAATTGTGCCTTATTTGCTCGCATCTTGTTGACGATGGTATGAAAGTGAGAAAACATGGCATCGATGGACTCGTCATCAAGCTGGGTGAAGTTCTCGTACTCCCTCTATTGATGCAAAAGTGAATCTGCAAACACAAAGGGCTAATACCCGAAATCGATATCCAAAGCATGCCAGTCAATTTGACCTGTTAATCGACAAGGATGAAGATACGAGCACTTTGGTCCTGACAACAGTGATATGCCCGGAAGTCACAACCAAGAGGTACTCACGTGGAACTCGAGGATCGTCGAAGATTGCACCGGAGCAATGCAACTCACCGAATCGATGAGAACTCGTAAAAAGGAAAAGTATGCAAATTGACGAAGTCGCCAAAAAGTAAATAGATGCAAATAAGAGTAAAAGCTGGTTTTTTGATATTGATTGGTTCTTTATTACATTGCCCTTCACTCTATATTTATATCCTGATCTACAGAAACGTAACCAAATACGACTAGGACACTAAATCCAAATCTAAGGAAACACATGACTCTAATACAACTCAGACTCTAATAAACATAGAAAAGGAAATTAATTCCTATCTTACTCCCTAGTCCGCCTCAACTACGATGGAATCCCCATCGACCTCCTTTCCATCGGCATACTCCCTGTTCCATCGGTAGCAGCCTTCAAGTCTTTTTTTCATCGGCACACTCCCTGTTTCATCGGTAGCAGCCTTTAAGTCTTCTTTCATCGGCATCGGTAATAATACTCTTAACCTTATCGGCAACACTTCAATTTGAATTAACTTTTCCATACACCGCCACCACTCATAGGCAGCCTTCTTTAAGCTCATTTTCATCGGCTATCAACCTACACAGTAATTTTTCCTCTGCCGATTAGCCCCTTCTGACCATCTTGACACGTGCCAAAAAAACGATGTCAACACATGCCCCCCAATTTCAGAGTATAAGATACTGATGCTCCGAAATTTACTCCAGATAATGCTTGTTGTTACCTATTTTTCTCAACCCATTCTCCAAGCATAACATAATCTGTTATCGAATTTAATCAAATCTAGCTCTGATTCATGCATCTCAGTAAATATCGCACAATTTCCAACTATTCTTGCCCCAATTACGGTTGAGATACCAAAATAACAACCCATCGGCAAGATCTTAACATAACAACACCACCATTTTAGAACTGAAAGATCCTGTACCAAGATCTCTTCCAAGTCATGATTACTTGCCATCAAATCTTCTGTACAATCCCTTGATTGTCGTGCGAACAGTTACCATATCCATCTGAACCGCCTCGACCCACGTGCGTGGCATAGAGATAAGTCAAGAATACCCCTACTCCAAGCGGCCTATAAATAGATTTCTCCGGATCGCTCGTCTTCTACCCTCAAACTTCGATCTTTGGCATTCTCTCTCCGGCGGCAACCCTAACGAACAGCCGCGCGTCCTCAACCCACCAGAGCTCCTTCTAGCGTCAACTTCAAGTCCCCAACTTGTGCCCTCATCCTTCTCAGAGCAATGGCGATCAACTTCAACGTTCCCGCGGTCCGTTCTTCTTCTATTATTTTTACCTTGATCCCTTTGGTCTTGGCGAGTTCATACAGTTGGTAATTTTTCTTCTTTTTCCATTCTTTTGATCTTCTGAACTCAGGAACTACACAACAAATTGGTTATTCCAACCAACCAACCACCCCTCCAATGCCTAGGTCCAATGGGCGACCCAGATCCAACTGATTTGATCAATGCAGAAGCTAACAGAATTCCCTTCAAAGCTCAAAATTTTTCTTTGAATCTATGGAAAGATACATTCCGATCTTGGCCAAAACCCACCAAAGGGTGGAAAGACTGGTACTTGAGGGTTAATAGGTCGATGCAGGTGTACTGGGCAGAGCGGAAGATAGACCAATGTATTAGGCTATCTATTGCCGATATGCAAAAGAATGAATCCATGATGATAGCCGCCGCCCACTTCTGGTCAGACACCACAAATACTTTTATGTTTGGCCATGGTCCATCCGCCCCTACTCTTGCCGATGTATACATACTCACTGGCTTGGACATCTCGACTGTCGATGAAGCTTCCATCTATGGTAGGAAAGCTGAATATAGAGTGAATACACGCAACATCGGCGGCTGGACAGGATACATCCAGGAATACCAAAGGACTGGTATTGTTAACCAGAGGGAACACGCCATATTCTTGAATATGTGGCTGGAGAAATTTATCTTCTGTGGTCGATCGGTAGGACCAACCAACGCCTTCCTTCCTACAGCCAAACTCTTGGCCAACGGTGTAAGGTTCCCGCTCGGCCGATACCTTCTGAGCTCCACCTACCACCTCCTCCACCAAGTATCCCAGAAGCTTTTACTTGGTGAACCCATCGGCAATTTGGGAGGCCCATGGTGGTTCATCAATATGTGGCTAAATACCCATATGCATAAACGTCTGCAGTGGGATTTCTTCACCCAAGAATTTCCACGAGAAATCGCCGAAGATTATGTTCTTAGAGATGAGGAATCAGCAACACGCCCCCCTCTCAACTTCGGTGAAGCTATAATTGTCCTCCCTGGAACAGAGACTAATGAAGATCAAATCGGCAGATTTTTCCAAAACTTCTACAATGGTCTCCCTCGCGATCATAGGGCTTGGGTACCCTATATCGATGAAGATAACAAGTTCCCCCTTCTCTTCAACTTTGCCGATGACGAGCTGAACCAAGATAATGAGCTTATGATGGCCATCATTACTCCCAGGGCAATCCCGGTGAACATATTTGGTAGTGGGAAAAATTCCAATACTACTTATGAGTTCTACAATCCATCGGTAGTATCTCGTCAACTGGCTTTTGGGCAACTGCTGTGCTTTACCGATGTGATCAAGCCCAGAGAAACAATCACCACTGGAACTGAGTGGAGCAGGGTAGTAAGACTCGCCCCCGATGCCGATATCTCAAATGTTGATCTCTCCGCCTGGTCACCAGCGTCTTTTATTACAGAATCATATAAGCAATGGTGGCAAGAATGGAATGAACAATTATTTTCAACATCCGTCCATACATATCGGCACATGATCGATCCCGACTACGCCATTCCTATCGACGCAGTAAGTTTCTTTTAACTTTCTTTTGTTTCTTCTTTTTCATATATCGGCTGCTAATCTTTCTCGTAACAGGCCGATGACCCAGTTCCATCCATGAGTAAGAGTGGGAAACCTTTCAACCTCCAACCTATATCCCCAGTTTCAGTGATCGGCTACAACGCCCCCACCTTAGCCGCTTTAACTTTCCAGAGGACCCGTGCCAAGACTATCACCTCCAGATTAAAACTGGCAACATCTAGGACCACTCCAATGGCTGCCGCTACAAGCCTAATTAAGGCTTTTAAGGTAATAACCTTATTTATTTTTATTCATTGCCGATACAAACTATATTAACATGTAACCATCAGGGTGTAAGAGTTGCGGCTGGATCGTCATCGGCAACTCCTCCAACATCAAGCACCACTACCTCCAACCAGCCTTCAGAGGTATTCTTTTGTCTTTACATTTTATCTGTCAAATATCCGATCTCACCCTTGTTTTGCAGCAACAAATGGGTACATCGGCAAGCATACCAAGCACTCAAGCTCCTCAATCAACAAGTGCCGATGCCCCCCAGCCAACTGTCGCTGAGATCCAAGTAAAGCGTAAAGCTTTAACTGATACCAAAGCTCAGCAAAAACGACAGAAATCTACGCCAGTCCCTGCATCCGCTCCAACACCTACTAGTCAGCCAACCGATGTAGTTGAACAAGTTGACCCTCCTTCACAAAATATATCATCGGCCATCATACCCCAAGGGCCAACTACTGATGAAGTCGTAGAAGACATCCCATCGGCAATCTCTGCCGATCCTTCACATGACCCCCTTCAAGCTGCTCCTTCCAGCCAGGCCCAAGAAATTGCCTTGAAGCAGGTAAACCGATTGACCCATTCGATTTATAATATCCATATCTATCCTTGGGTAGGATCTCTGACTTTCTTTTCTCTTCACAGGAACAAGATTCTCCCGATAGCTTGTTTTCTTTTGCTATCGACGTCTCCGATGATGACGGAGAAGAAGCGAGTTCTTCCCTAGCATTGGGAACAATATCGACAGAAATCTATGGCAAGCTTGAAGCCCTTCTGAATTTGTTACAACAAGATACTGCTCAATTGATAAACGATTCAGATCCTGCAAAGACTATCTTCAAGACAATCCACGGCCAAGTTCCTACCGATATTGAAGAAACTATCTTCCCAGCAGTCCATCTAGAGAGCCGACAACTTCAATATCAACGGGCTGCTCACCGTATCGCCGATAGAGCAGCTCAAGCCCAGCTCAAGGAAGAGATGCTGCAGCTAAAACAAACTACCGATGAGAAGCACAAAAGCATAAGCAATTTGCAAACCTCAGGTGCCGATCTTAAGCAGAAGATCCTGGATCTATCGGCAAAGAGAGCAGCTCTTCTAGCTGAACTGGAAGAAGTCGAAGCAGCCCTAACTCACGCCAAGCAAGAAGAAGACCAGCTTCCTGACGTCATCAAAGCTCTTCAACAAGAAAGGGATGTCCAAGCTCGTAAGGCTTTGGCCTTGAAAAAGAAACTCAAGCCTGTGGAGGGGGTCGCCGATGAAGACGCTAAAGAATTGAGGAAGCCGATGAAATTCGCCTGCGTGCAATATCGGCTATCCAATCTTTGTTAAACCTGTAATTCTCATCTAGTGCATCGGCAATAACATATTAATACTTTGTTTTAACTCTAGCCGATAGGATTGTTATCGGCAATTATACTTTTATGCATCTATCCAGATACTAGGGTAATATTTCTTTAAATATTTTCCATTTAATGCTCTGGAAAACACAACCCCTTCGAGGGTTTCGAGAATATATGCATTACCAGGAACAGATTGATTTATCCGATATGGACCCTTCCAATTAGGCGACCACTTGCCAAACTTTGAACTTTTAGTCCCAATCGGTAAAATCAACTTCCAAACCAAATCTCCATCGACAAACTCCTTTACCTTCACCTTCTTGTCATACCATCTAGCTACCCTTTTCTTATTCTCTTCGATGCTAGCTAAAGCCTTTAACCGATGACCTGCTACATCTTCCAACTCATCTTTCATAAGGGTATCATAGTCATCGGCTGTCAATTGATCTTGAGAACGTATTCGCCTAGAGCCAGTTTTAATCTCCCATGGTAATACTGCGTTGTGTCCATATACCAACTGATAAGGTGTTATCTTGTTTGCACCATGACACGCCATCCGATATGACCACAAGGCTTCATTTAATACCGTATGCCACCTCTTAGGATATTCTTTAATTTTACGCTTAATGAGCTTGATAATTCCTTTGTTAGAAGCCTCAGCCTGACCATTAGCCTGGGCATAATATGGTGAAGAATTCAAAACTTTAATCCCCATACCTATAGCAAACTCATCAAATTCGCCCGATGTAAACATGGTACCCTGATCGGTAGTGATGGTTTGAGGAATACCAAATCGGTAAACAATATGCTCTTTCACAAAATCAATCATATTAACCGATGTCACTTTTTTCAAAGGAATTGCTTCAACCCACTTTGTGAAATAATCGGTAGCAACCAGAATAAATTTATGTCCCTTACTTGATGGTGGATAAATCTGACCGATGAGATCAATAGCCCAACCCCGGAACGGCCAAGGCTTAATTATGGGGTTCATAGCCGATGCGGGTGCTCTTTGAATATTACTAAATTTTTGGCATTCCTGACATCCTTTAAAATATTTAAAACAATCTTCGAGAATAGTCGGCCAATAATATCCATTCCTTCTGATCATCCATTTCATCTTGAAAGCTGACTGATGAGCCCCACATACTCCTTCATGAATCTCACCCATCAAGCCTTTTGATTCATCGATGACAACACATCTGAGTAAAACTCCATCTATGGTACGGTAATATAATTCATCATCAAGGAGCACATACTTGGTAGCTTGGAACCTTATACGTCTTTCAACCTTTTTAGATGCATTCTTTAAATAATCAACAATTTCCTTTCTCCAGTCATCAGTATCAACTGCCGATGTTAACACTTCTTGAATAGGCTGATACTCTGAAGCATGCTGAGCCAATCGATTAGCCTCTTCATTATGCAATCTAGAAACATGTTCCAGATGAAAATTCCTAAACCCTTTCAATAACTGCAGACATTTCTCATAATATGAAATTAAAACTTCACTTCGGCATTCATAAATTCCAGCCAACTGATTTATAACTAGCATAGAATCACCAAAAACTTCAATAGCATCAGCACATACTTCCTTAAGTAATTCTAACCCTTTTATCAAAGCTTGGTATTCAGCCTGATTGTTTGTTGATGTAGCAACAATCGGTAATGAAAACTCATACTTCTTCTCCTGAGGGGAAATTAACACAATACCGATGCCTGCTCCTTCACCACATGTAGACCCATCAAAGAAAAGTGTCCAAGGAGCAATCTCTAGAGAATCCACTGTGTTGCAATGTTGAGTAACAAAATTAGCCATAACCTGTCCTTTAACTGCCTTAGCCGATTCATAACATAGGTCAAATTCTGATAACGCTAAAATCCATTTGCCAATTCTACCACTTAGTATCGGCATCGACGGCATATATTTGACCACATCATCTTTGCATATGACAGTACACTCAGCCGATAGTAAATAATGCCTCAACTTAATACAAGAAAAGTATAGACACAGACATAACTTCTCGATAGCTGAATACCTGGTTTCAGCGTCCACTAACCGTCTGCTCAAATAATAAATAACACGTTCTTTTCCCTCAAATTCTTGAATAAGAGCTGAACCGATAACAATATCATCAGTTGACAAATACAATCTGAAAGGTTTCCCGTATTGAGGTGGAACTAGCACTGGAGGATTTGTTAAGTAGCTCTTAATTTCATCTAGGGCTAATTGTTGCTCATCTCCCCATCTAAATTCTTGATCGGCTTTCAATTTCAGTAATAGACTGAAAGCCTTGATCTTACCCGACAGATTAGATATGAATCTCCTGATGAAATTAATCTTACCGATCAAGGATTGTAATTCAGTTTTATTGGCAGGAGCAACCACCTTGTTGATGGCCTCAATGGATTTCCTACTAATTTCAATGCCCCGCTGATGCACCATGAAACCTAAGAATTGTCCTGCTGATACACCAAATGCACATTTATTAGGATTCATCTTTAGTCCATGCTTCCTTGTGCACTCCAGTATCTTTCATAGATCGGTTAGATGCTTTGTAAAATCTCCAGACTTAATCACTATGTCATCGATGTAGATCTCTACTAATGTGCCGATGTATTCATGAAAAATAAAGTTCATAGCTCTTTGATAAGTACCACCGGCATTTTTCAAACCAAACGTCATAAATATCCATTCAAATAATCTCACATGACCTGGACACCTAAAAGCAGTCTTGGGAATATCCTCTTCAGCCATGAATATTTGATTATAACCCGCATTACCATCCATGAAGCTGATAATTTGATGTCCTGCTGCAGCATCAATCAACAAATCAGCAATCGGCATTGGATAACCATCCATCGGTGTGGCTTTATTGAGATTCCTGAAATCAATGCAAACACGAAGTTTCCCATTTTTCTTGTAAATAGGAACCACATTAGAAATCCACTCCGCATATCGACACCGCCGAATAAAATTTGCCTCAATCAATTTAGTTATTTCGGCCTTAATGTCAGGAAGTATATTAGGATTGCATCGGCGCGCTGGCTGCTGATGTGGCCGAAATCCAGACTTAATAGGCAACCGATGTTCAACTATCGATCGGTCTAATCCAGGCATTTTAGTATAATCCCAAGCAAAACAATCTTTATATTCTTTTAACAAATCGACTAATTGCTGTTTACACTTGGAATTTAACTTAGCACTAATAAAAGTAGGCCTTGGCCTATCACCCTCACCAATATCTACTTCTACTAAATCATCAGCCGATGTAAACCCTTGACCTAATTTTCCATCATCGGCTAACATATCCATTAAAATTCTTCTTCAGAACCGACTGCTTGGATCGGTGGAATTTCATAATCGGTAACCTTGAGGAACTCTTTTTTCCCAAGCTTCTCCTGATATGCACTTGGTTCATTCATAAGTGTCTGATTCTGCCGATGCGATGATATAAGAAGAATCATCAGGAACAACTTCAATTTTATCCCCAATCCATTGTACGAGGCACTGATGCATTGTAGAAGGAACACAACAATTAGCATGAATCCAATCCCTTGCTAGAAGCAGATTATATGCACCCTTGCCATTAATAACAAAGAAAGTCGTCGGTAAGGTTTTGCTGCCGATGGTCAACTCAACGCACACTGCCCCTTTAGCCGTTGACACATTGCCTTCAAAATCCTTTAGCATCATATCGGTTTTAGTTAAGTCTTGACCTCCCTTACCAAGTTTCCGAAACATCACATAAGGCATAATATTAATCGCAGCTCCTCCATCAATAAGTATCTTAGATACAGGCTGCCCATCAACTCTGCCTTTCACAAACAAAGCCTTGAGATGCTGTCTCTCATCATCGGCAGGTTTCTCAAAAACAGCCATCATTGGATCTATCGTTAATTGAGCTATTTGGTCAGAGAAAACAGCTTCTTCCTCATTATTAGAGAGTGTCAAAAATTCCATCGGCAACATAAACACTATATTGACATCTGCTGATGGGCCTTTATTTTTGTGCTTTATTTGCCACTACTGATTACCAAATCTCTCATTGGAGGAACTCTCTTCTTGGTATAAGTCCTCTTGACACTCTCGCTGCATCCTCCTTTTATGTGTCTTTGTCAAACCTTCTGGACACCATTGAGGAAGTTTAGTTTTCCAAACTGGCTGATAATAGGTCCTAGTTGACTCTACACGACGTATATTAGGATCCCTGTAAAATATTTCTTCATTAGGAACTCTTACGTTTGCCATCTCTTCAAGCTCCTCTTGGTTTCTTGGAAAATATGCAACGCGTTTACCAAGCCTCTCATGTACACTAAGCCTACCCCCCAGCCGATCATGTACTGATGCTTTACCTCTAATCGGCTCATTGATGGACAAACCTTGATTGCCAGGTTAAAACCTCCTTTCTGAACGATTAACCCCATAATAACCATTGCACTCTGGGTAATTTTCAATAGTAGGTAATTTAATACCTTCTTCCCAACAATGAATAAAAAACAGACACCTCCAATGATCCTTATGCCGATTCCACTCCTCTCGGCGTCTCTCTTCTTGCTGTTGTCGATATCGGTCCCTTCGCTGACGCCAGCCCTCCTGTTGCCTTTGATGGGTAATCACAATGCCAGATCGAGGAGGCTTTCCAGAACTGCCACTTTCTCTTAGTAGCCCCTTGCCTTTTGCATCATCGGTAGTTATCCGATGTTGGGGATCCACTGATGCGTTTTTCTCAGCAGCTTCTGATGTCAACACCTTAGTCTTTCCTTCAGCATCCAACATATTTGCTGGAAAAGGATGTTGATCAATTTTCATCGGCTTCTGGATCTTGGAATTACCAAATTTAATTCTCCTAGATTCAATAGCTAATTGTAATTGTTGCCTAAACACTTTGCACTCATTTGTACTGTGTGAAGTTGCGTTATGCCATTTGCAATACAACACTTTCTTCAACTCTTCTGCCGATGGGATCACATGATTAGGTGACAGCTTAATCTGGCCCTCTTGAAGCAGAAGATCAAATATCTTATCGGCTTTGGTGATGTCGAAAGTAAACTTCTCTGGCTCTTTTTGACCAAAGGGATAAGATATCGGCTTTTTATTCTTAACCCACTCAGCCAAACCGATAACTGGTTCTTCATCTGAATCAGAATCTTCTACCTCTCCGACAAATGAAATCTTCTTGTTCCAATTTCTTTTGGGTTCAAAAACCCTAGTATCTTGATCAGAAATCCTTTGCACGAGATGACTTAGGCTTTCGAACTCCTGAGAAGCATATCTGTTCTTAAGGTGTGGCAACAATCCTTGGAAGGCCAAATCGGCAAGTTGCCGATCATCCAGTACCTGGCTATAACACTTATTTTTTACATCTCGTAGCCTTTGCACAAAGCCTTCCACCAATTCATCATTGCGCTGTCTCAATTTTACCAAATTGGTAAGCTTCTTTTCATGAACTCCAGCAAAGAAATATTTATGAAATTGCTTTTCTAGATCAGCCCAAGTAATAATAGAATTTGGCGGTAATGAAATAAACCATGTGAATGCTGATCCAGACAGAGATGATGAAAACAAACGAACTCTTAATTCATCTCTACTAGCTGCCTCTCCACATTGAATAATGAAGCAATTAACATGTTCCATGGTTGATGTATCATCTTGCCCAGAGAACTTAGTGAAATCTGGCACCTTGTACCGATTTGGGAGAGGAATTAAATCATATACCGGAGGATATGGAGTCCGATAAGAATAGGTATTGACCTTGGGCTTTATCCTAAACTGATCCTTCATAATTTCTGCTATTTTATCGGCCCAAAAAGCATCAACATCTTGTTGATGATATGGCTGAATTTCCACCGGAGGTACTTGCTGATACCCCTCTGCATATCTTTATGGCCCACGATCTCCAGCAATTGGCATATTTGCCACTATTTGTGGTCCATTAACCTGCTGGAAAGGATTCATCGGCTGAGCTGCCGATGCTTGATTCTGAAAACCAGCGTGCATATGACCTTGACGAATCTCTGCAACTTGCTGATTTGGCTGAACTGTATGTTGAGTTGGAAACTGCCCTGATCAACTATTATTAGCGTTCATCGGTACAAAATTTACCGATGGCTGGTAATTTGTTGGCATTGCTGGATAATTACAACCAGCTTGAGGCATAACCTGGACTCCAGGTTGACTTACAGTAGGAGCCTTCTGTTGCATCGGTAACAAGTTTGTCGATGGACTTGAATTAGATGTTTGACCCAAAGGCATCTGGAAACCTCCTAGAGTTGGTTGCACAGTAGTTGCTGTAGTATATTGAGGCACTTGAGCTATCGGCGAACCAGCCGATGGCATAGGAGCTTTTCCTGCTGTGTCAAACACTTGAGGTAACCCGGGGTTAAAAGCAGATGGCTCTGGAGGCATACCGTATCCCCACCAAATAGCAGGAGTCTGGTTACTCTGTGGCACAGGACCTGATAAAGCCGATGTCGATAGATCTGTATTAAGCTGAACCCGTCCTGATAATGCTGAATCTGATCGCATCGGTATAGATTGTACGTTAGATAAGCCTGCTGATACTGGAGGGGAAGAAACCTCTGTACCCACAACGGCTGGGGGAGCCGATGGAGTAATAACAGATGCTGATTCTGATTGATGATAGGCAGGCCCAACATAATGCGGTGACGCTTGCCCTTCTTTAAAATTTTGAACCACAATATTATGAACAGTATTGGACAGCACATTGGAGTGATTAATCAAAGTATGATTTACTGCAGAATTAACCATCTCTTGAAGTTTACCCGGATTAGAATCAAAGGTAACTTGCCGAGGCAACAGCAAATCTTGCTTCTGGATCACTTGTCCACTCTTGTTCAAGCTGAATAACTTCAAGCAAAGTTGTCTGTATTCTTCTATAGCCTTTTCCATAGCCTGCTTCTGTTCTTCCTTAAGATCTTCTTCTGATACCGCGATGATGTTCCCCGCATCGATCTCAGGATTGAACATGTTGATTAGATATGGTCCCACCAGGCGTGCCAAAAGATGTGTTGATGCAAAAGTGAATCTGCAAACATAAAGGGCTAATACCCGAAATTGATATCCAAAGCGTGCCAGTCGATTTAACATGTTAATCGACAAGGATGAAGATACGAGCACTTTGGTCCTGACAACAGCGATACGCCCGGAAGTCACGGCCAAGAGGTACTCACACGGAACTCGAGGATCGTCGAAGATTGCACCGGAGCAATGCAACTCGCCGAATCGATGAGAACTCGTAAAAAGGAAAAGTATACAAATTGACGAAGTCGCCGAAAAGTAAATAGATGCAAATAAGAGTAAAAGCTGGTTTTTTTATATTGATTGGTTCTTTATTACATTGCCCTTCACTCTATATTTATATCCTGATCTACAGAAACGTAACCAAATACGACTAGGACACTAAATCCAAATCTAAGGAAACACATGACTCTGATACAACTCAGACTCTAATAAACATAGAAAAGGAAATTAATTCCTATCTTACTCCCTAGTCCGCCTCAACTACGATGGAATCCCCATCGACCTCCTTTCCATCGGCACACTCCCTGTTCCATCGGCAGTAGCCTTCAAGTCTTTTTTCATTGGCACACTCCCTGTTTCATCGGCAGCAACCTTTAAGTCTTCTTTCATCGGCATCGGTAATAATACCCTTAACCTTATCGGCAACACTTCAATTTGAATTAACTTTTCCATACACCGCCACCACTCATAGGCAGCCTTCTTTAAGCTCATTTTCATCGGCTATCAACCTACACAGTAATTTTTCCTCTGCCGATTAGCCCCTTCTGACCATCTTGACACGTGCCAAAAAAACGATGTCAACACCCTCTTGTACGTCTCGTAGAGTCTGGTTTTGACTTGTGCGGTCCCCTCGGATAGCTTTGATGCCTCACCCAGATCTCCCGAGCGGTAGTACAATCGGAGACTCTCTCGAACTCTGGAAGCGAAAGACTCGAAAAAAGAACTGCACGGGCTCTGCTATTAGCGTTGTGCCAATCTTTTTGATCTTGTGTGACACGAGCACGGGGTTCAAGCACAACGTAAGTAGCATCCTCGCAAATCTCCCAAACAAGCCAATCAATCCCCTGGAGATGCGCGGACATGCGGATCTTCCAATAGGGATAATTAGTTCCATCAAAGAACGGTGGTGTGTCGAAACCACGCTCCATGTCGCCTTCGTGGATCACGGACCGATTAAGGTAGAATGATCCTTAACCGGATCTAAAATTTTTGAAGGACCGAAAAAGATGACCAGAGGGGGGTGAATGGGACCCTTAAATTTCTTTCAAAATATTTGGCCGTTGTCCTAAAATCACCGCCCAACACAAACGAGTGCCCAAACAAAAATACCAACGCAACTAATGATGAGAGCACTTTGATAAAATTCCTCACTTAGATAGAAGGCCAACGCAACTGACGGAAACAGATTCAGAGCTAAAACGTGCAAATGGCGGAAGAAAAAGCAAGCTGAAAATTCTCACCGAAAATGCTCAAGCTTGCAACCGGAATGTTCAGAGAAGCAAGCAGAGCAAACACACAGCTACGGAGGGGCTGCTTTCCAACAGCTATGGAACTGAAATTAGTAACAAGCTAACAATATTGGAAGCACACACGATCACTTGCACATGACTGAAACTAACTAAATAATCATGTAGTGACTGCTTCCTGTAGATGAAAGTGACAACACAAGAAATGGAGAAGTAACACACACAAAAAAAACACGATAAGGCAAACTCCAGATGCTGAACAGGAATTGCCTGAAGCTGACGACCTGCAACAGAAACAAATGAACATGGCTTCCTGCTGGGCGAGCGTACAGAGCAAAGGCTCTCCTGGCCTGGAAATTGGCTCCTGCAACCTGCAACAGATAAATCACAAGAAGCACCGGTCACCCAAGATGAGCATCTGCTCAGAGTTCCTGGAGCACATTGATCAAGGCCAGTGTTTGACGTCCAAACCACAGCTAGCCGAACGGCCAGGAGCACCAGCGTGGTCTGCTCCGCTTGGCTGCTCACGACCTGGAGCTTGCAAACTGAGAACAGAGAAAGAACAAGAAAAAAAAAAACGGAACAAGCTACTGACGGACTGGACTGCAGGGCCAAGGAGCAAGCACTGCTCAAATCGAGCACGTACAGCACCTAAGTGCTTGAGGTTGGTAGCACTACTGCTGGCTCCACCTGGAGAATCCCACACAATACATCTACAGAACGAACACAACAGGCCGCGACTCCGTTGGACACGAACAGGGAGAAAAGCGATCCAAAAATCAAGCGAAACCAAACAAAAACTCCATGAAACGTTCTAAAAAATTGCACAGATGAAATTCAACTAAGCACGAACCTATCCCCAAAGAATCATCGCCTGGGATTAACTCAAACTCCGGGAAAATCAAGAGAATGGGGCAAGAATGGGGTTTTCCCAGAAAAACGAAAACTGGATCGATCTCTGAGCTCGTGCCAAATTAGTTCAAGTCACTTGGGGGATTTGATCAGCACACATCCTTGCTCGTCATATGGATACGAGTGACTTATGGGTTGAGTGGTTAGAGGAGTTATGCGCGGGGTTGTAGTTTTCAAGTTGGATCCCCTGTGATCGTGCAACAAGTGTTTTCGCAAGACAAATCATGTGACTTGATGGTGTGCATGTGCTTGTGGGGTCTCCCCGGATTAAAAAATTGCTATTTTGTTTGCTGAGTTTTATAATTTCTGAACAAGGATTTGTATACGCGGCTCAAATACAAACAAAAAGAATATTTCATGATATCTTTTGTAATGGTAATTGTGGTATAAAAAGCTAATTTAGAAGTGGAGTTTACACTCTCACAAATAAAAGGGTGCGAATTTTGATACACCAAACATAAATTGAACTCAAAACTGCAATACAGTTTGAAATATGGTTCTCAACAAAACAACTCTAAAGCCATATAAAAATTAATCCTTATTTAGAAAAGGTTATCAGCATAAAATTCAAACTAAGTGATCGTCAGCTCATTCCAAGTAGTATATCATAGTTTGCGAAAGAGTTCACTTAGTCACATATATGATACATCCAAGACCAAAGATTTCACTCATTTGAGTGAGTTTGGATATTCTGTTATCACAGTGCACATATTGAAATTTACACAATGAAGAAGACACCAAACAATAAATCGAACAGAAAACTGCATTACAATTTGAAATACAATTGTGTGAACAACCATTTTGCAAACTGAATAAAATAAATAAATCATTATTTAAAAAGGTTATGAGCATCGATCCCTAGATGATCGATCAATCGTCGGCTCGTCCGTAGTATATCCATAATTTGTCGAGTTATTTCTTTTTGGTGCATCATCTCATTCTGACCTCACCTTGCCAATCCTGAGGAAGATGGGGTACGTGACCGTCTTCACCTCCTTCCCGTCGCCGCCCCATGCTGCCGTGAACTCCTGCACGGTGGCCTCGTCGAGCAGCTCGACGCCCTTATCCTTGGCCGTCTGGTACGCGGACCACGACGTGATGTACATGAGGTAGTCATCCAGGTCCATCCGCCGCTGCGTGGAGAACTCGAACGGGCCCGTGTGCGTCTCCCCCTCGACCGGGTCGAACGGGAAGTCGGCGCTCCGGTACTCGTCGTCGACCATGCGGCGGTTGAGCGCCCAGTACTTCTCCGACCCGTGGTACAGGCGCCAGAACACGGCGTCGACGGCGCTGTCGATGCGTGGCTCGGTGTAGCACCAGGCGGCGAGCACGCCGTGGTCGGGGCGCAGCACGGAGCGGGCCTGCGCGTAGAAGCGCGGGAGGTCGAGCCAGTGGAAGGCCTGCGCGACGGTGATGAGGTCCACGGAGGCCGGCGCGGCGACGGTGGCGTGGATCCCCTCGAGGGGCAGGTCCGGCGGGGTGTGGACGTAGCGGGTGTTGGGGAGGCGCGTCGCGTAGGCGAGCTGCTGCGCGCTCGTGTCCGTGCCCACCACGGCCTTGTACAGCGTCGCCAGCTGCAAAGTTCAAGCGACTCTGTCAGCGTCCGCACGACAAATCTTTCCGCGGTTTTGCTTTTGGCCAATCTCCAATCAAAGATGGATAGGGCACGTGCTTAAAAAAAACACGCGAGCGCGTGCAGAGAAGAAAAGAGAAGAGTTCTAGGACGTCCGTCTGATGGGACGGCGCGGTGATATGGACATGGACAGCCGTTATTCTGGTCAAGGTTACCAGAGAGGCCAATATCATGTTGTTGATGCTTTCAGGGCACTCCCAATAGAAAATTAATTGTGGTTTCTATCTCTATTAAATAAGATGTCAACTAATCAAAACGCTGACATGGCAGCCTAATTAATGAGAAAAGAGATAGAAAATGGAGGAAACCGTTTCTTCCTGGAGAAACGAAGTCTTCTCTGGCACCGATGCACGAAGAAACCGTGATTTTTGCGTTGGGAGTAGGGATGCAAAGGGGCGCAGGCATACCTGCTACCTGCTAGGCCCGCCTGCCAAAACTATCCCCGCAGGTCCGTGCGGACGTCTGCACTTGCTTAGCAGGCTGAAACGATGATGACCATGAAGCCTGTTGGACTTAATGGGTTGAACCTGCAAAGCCTGCTTACCTGCATCCCACCTGCGTACACGCGAGGTCTGGAGCCACACCCGCATGGGTGGCGACACTTTGGAACGCTGCGTCGCTATGGTGAGATGACGCCGGCGGCTGGCGGCCGGCTACCACCTACGGCTTCCCATCCGTGCCCCACTAACGCATGCTACGACTCGACGCTGCTTGCCCTGGGTGCCCTAGACCTGCACCTGCTGCGCGTGCCCCGGGTGCGGCTGCTTCGCCGGCACGGACAAGTGGACAACAATGACGACCGCTTCGTCAGGACTCCCCAGGAATGGTTGGTTCCTCACTTGCCATCGCGCGCTGGTGATGGCGGCTTGAAATGGAGACCAAAAATTGAGATGCCAGTTGTTGTACCAAGCGGCGCGGGCTGGCAGGCGTCCGCAGGCGTCCACAATCCTGCTTGCATGCTCCTGCAAAGCGTTGCAGAGAAATGCAGGGAACTAATCTATGGCTGCGGGCTCCTGCAGGACGGCCATTTTTCGCATGCAGATGTTGCGGTGGTGTGGTGGGCGTCGGCAGACGGGCCCGCTTGCCTCCTTAGTTGGGAGGAAACCGGTAGTTTCTATCGATCCGTGCCCATGCTGCCGCTGCGCTGCGCGCTCGCCGGCCGCCGCTGCTACGCACGCTCGCTAACTGCCACTACACGCACTCGTTCGCGGCTCGCTCGCACCACCACGCTCGCTGGCCGCCGCTGCTATGCGTGCTCGCTGGCCGCCGCTACACACGCTCGCCCGCGCGCCGCTCGCCGGGGCTATGCGCGCTCCCCGGCTCGCCCGCGCCTCCACGCTCGCCAGCACCGCCGCGTCCCTACGTTCGCGTGCCAGCCGCCGCTCTCTTTTTGCGACTCCCACGGGAGTTCTCCAGGTCATCCCGCCACTGTCCGCCCTAGCTGCACTTGCTGCACCGCGTCTATTGATCTCAGGAACACAATCACAAACACTAATTCGATGGAAATTGACTAAGCCTAACACAGGAACGCACAATGAACTCGATGAACTCTGGGAAACCACCAGGGTGACAGCCCCCCTTTTAGCTTTTGTTCACGACGAGTACAAACTGGTTTACATCCAACCAAATGCGATAAAAAACTCCTCTAACATCAGTCTATTTATACCTATAGCTGATGGACATGGTTCACAACTCACAGAAATTAAAACGGGATACAAAGGAGTAAGAAAAGCAACTGCATGCTCGCGGGCACGACGTGGGCGCGGTCACCACCTTTCCAGCAGCAACTGCTCCCGCTCTCTTTTGAATTTGAATCAGCAAACGCCACCTGTTTCGCCAAGTCATTAACTGAGCTTCTCCACATCATCTTGCAGCGAGCTTACACCAACAATCTCCCCCTTAAGCTTGATGCACCTGCACCACTAGCTCTCTCACACCCAGCATGTGCCTCATCTCACCCAGCTTAGTCACTGCCATAGCCTTCGTCAGAGAGTCAGCTTTCTGCTCAAGTGTTCCAACCCACTTCACTGTGATTTCTCCTCTCTCCACACATTCTCTAATGTAGTGGAACTTGATGTCTATGTGTTTGCTTCGGCCATGGAACACAGGGTTCTTCATCAGCTCAATTGCTGACTTGTTGTCCACAAATACTGTCACACACTGAAGCTTCTTCTTAGTGAGTTCACTTAACAAGCTCCTAAGCCATTTTGCTTGCATAGCAGCTGCTGTTGCAGCCATGAATTTAGACTCACAGCTTGACAATGCTACTCTCTTCTCCTTGTGTGAGCACCATGTGATCAATCCACCATTCAGGTAAAAAGCCATACCTCCAGTGCTCCTCCTGTGTTCCATGTCACCTGCTAGATCACTATCTGAATATCCAGTCAGGACTTCTTCTTTCTCCTCTCTAGTATATACCAGCCCATAGTTCAGAGTACCCTGCAAGTATCTGAGAATTTGCTTCACAACACACTGATGCATGACAGTGGGTCTCTCCATGAATCTACTGGCCATACCAACTGAGAAGGCTAAGTCTGGTCTTGTGTGTAATAAGTATCTCAAGCAGCCAACAACTCTTTTGTATTCTGTTGTATCAACAGGCCTACCATTCTTGTCATCATGGAACACAGTTCCTGGGCTAATTGGAATCTTGGAAGAATTGCAATTTTCTATTCCAAATCTAGACAGTACTTTCTTGGCATAACCTGTCTGCTTGATAGTTATGCAGTCTGTTTCCTGCTCTACCTCAATTCCCAAATAGAATGACAATCTTCCCAAATCACTCATTTCAAATTCTGAGGCCATCTGCTTCTTGAACACTGCAATCTCTGCTGGTTCACCACCAGTGACTATCAAGTCATCTACATAAACACCAAGGATCAGTCTTGTCTTCCCAACACTCCTAGTATAGACTGCTGCTTCACTAGCACACTTTCTAAATCCCAACTTCTTCAGACTTCTATCTAGCTTAACATTCCAGGCCCTTGGAGCCTGCTTCAGGCCATACAAAGCTTTACTAAGCTTGTACACCATCTGCTCCTTTTCTTTTTCTGCATAACCATCTGGTTGTGCCACATAAACATCTTCATTTAGATCTCCATTCAAGAATGCAGTCTTGACATCTAAATGATGCACTTCCCAGCCCCAATTTGTAGCCATTGCCAATAGCAACCTCACTGTGTCAAGCCTTGCAACAGGTGCAAAAACTTCATCATAATCAATGCCTTGCTTTTGGACATATCCTTTGGCCACTAATCTAGCCTTATGCTTCACAATTTCACCTTCTGCATTTCTTTTTAATTTGAACACCCATTTTAAACCAATGGGTTTATGGCCTGCTGGTAATTTCACTAACTCCCATGTCTTGTTCTTGTTAATGGACTGGATCTCACTATCCATAGCTGCTCTCCAGTCCCCACGACCAGCTGCCTCATGATAACTAGATGGTTCCTCCATGACTGCCAACAGGGCATTTATTTCAGTATCATCATCTGAAGATAGATCAACTTCTGCTGCTTCCTCATATACTTCATAAATACTCCTGAACCTTACTGGTCCATCATCATGGTCAACATCCATATTATCATCATTTTCTTCAATCTGTACTTGATCAGAATTGCCTTCAGCATTAACTGAATTTTCTTCTGCTGTTGCCTGACTGTCAACAGTCTCTGACAAAGCATCACTGACATTCTGATCTGAGTTATCTCCATTCTGCACTGAGTTATCTCCACTCTGCATATTATCATCAAACACATGTTGCATTGGACTCCCTCCACCAACATGTTCTGACACATTTTCAGGTACTCCCCCTGAAACCTCATGTGGCTGCTCTTCTTGGTTATTTCCACCATAGCTGCCACCATAATTCTGCAGACCACTGTCTTCTGCATTTTCTTCTACTATAAACTCTGAGTTTCCTCCAAACTCCTCATTCCAATTCCACATCTCATTTTCTTCAAAGATCACATCTCTACTCACCACTATCCTCTTAGTTCTTGGATCATAGAGCCTATGTGCTTTGCTCCCTTCTTCCACACCAAAATACACCATTGGCACACTCCTGTCATCCAACTTTTTCAAATGTGGATTTGATGGTCTGACATGTGCCTTACACCCAAACACCCTCATGTGACCCAATTGGGGTTTACTGCCATTCCAGGCTTCAAATGGTGTCCTATATCCCATAGGTTTGGTTGGAAGTCTATTTAACAAATGTACTGAGTGCCTCACTGCTTCTCCCCAAAATATCCCCGGTACTCTCATGCTTTTCAGAATTGACCTGGCCATCTCCATAACTGTTCTATTCCTTCTCTCAACTACTCCATTTTGTTGAGGTGAATGAGGTGTTGTCAGTTGCCTTCTAATGCCTGCCTGCTCACAGATCTCCTTGAATGCTGCTGCCATGAATTCTCCTCCCCTATCAGAACTCACACACTTCACCTTGTAACCCAGGTTGTTTTCTGCTTCAGCTTTGAACTTTGCAAAAACATCACTTGCCTGGTCCTTTGTTTTCAGAATAGAAACATTCATCCACCTGGTACAATCATCAACAATCAGCATAAAGTACCTGCTGCCACCTGCAGTTGTTGGTGTTATAGGGCCGCACAAATCTATATGAAGCAACTCAAGTGGTTCATCTGCTCTCCATCTAGACACTTGTGGAAATGAGCACCTTGTCTGTTTTGCTGCTAGACATGACTCACAAACTTGATCAGGATGATCAATCAGCGGTATTCCCCCTGCCATCTCCTTCTCATTCAACATTTTCAATGATTGAAAGTTTGCATGTCCTAGTCTTCCATGCCACAACCAAGACACATCAGTCACACTAGTCAACAGACAAATTGGATCAACATGCTTCAATTCAATTTTGTACAATCTATTCACTGCTCTCTGCACTCTCATGATTGTTCTTCCAAGATCTTTCTCTTCTACTTCAATCAAGTCCTCATCCATGACTACTCTATGCCCAATCTCAGTTAATTGCCCAAGACTAACTAGATTGCTTTTCAATTTAGGAATGAAATACACATCACTAAGTAGCCATTGATCACCTGATTGACCCTGAAACAGAATACTCCCTTTTCCCTAAATTTCTACAGTTGATCCATCTCCAAATGTTACTTTTCCAGAAACAGTAGAATCTATATCCCTAAATTTCTACCTATCACCAGTCATATGATTGTTTGCCCCATTATCTAAATACCATATATCACCACAGGACACACCATCACTAGTGTAATACAATTCAGGAAACACTTTTACCTCATTGAGATGTAACTGACAGCCATCCGACAACAGGCTGTCTGAAGGCAACTGCTCCTTCTTCTCCAGCACTGCAGTCTCTGCAAGCAATACTGCCGGCTCAAACTCGACTGCCTTTGCATGGTGAGCTTCTTCCTTCTTCTTCTCATCTCTACCTGGACACTTGCTTGCATAATGCCCATAATCATGGCATTTGAAACACTTGATATGGCTTTTGTCCTTCCTGACAAAGCCATCACCTTGTCCACCACGGCCTCCCCGGCCACCACCTCGGCCTCTTCCTCGACCTCTTCCACCTCCTCCACTGCTCTCCTGTGCATGGCTCTTCCCCGAGCCCTCACCAGATCTACGCTTCTGCCTTGCTTCCCACTCGGCCTGCGTGAGCAGTGCTTGAGGTTCAGATCGAGATCCTGAACCCGAGCTTCTTTTGGTCCTCTCATCAAAGGCTTTCAGTCGACCAACAGCATCATCAAACGCCATAGTTTTCAAATCATAGAATTGCTCGATCCCAGCAATAACATGAATGTAACGCTCAGGTACAGTAGCAAACAACTTCTTTACCAGTGCTTTGTCGTCGAGCGTCCCACCCAAGTTGGAGTACCGGACTGACATCCCCGTCAACCGCCCGGTATACTGATCGAGGCATTCACCTTCCTTCATCGTCATGGCGTCGAACTCGCTCATCAAGGTCTGCAACCGCGCCTCCTTGACACGTTCTTCCCCGACGTGTCGCGCCTTCAGCGATTCCCACACTTCCTTACCGGTCTTCTTCCCAGCAACCTGCATCAGCAGATCGTCCGGGATGCATTGCAGCAAGTGTGCCTTCGCCTTCGTGTCCTTCGCCTTCGCTGCCGCCACTACCGTTGCCCCGGTTGAGGCCTCTCCTGATGGCTCCATCACCTCCCACACCCCCTGATCCTCCATGATCGCCCGTACACAGATGCTCCAACTGGTGTAGTTGGTCACCGTGAGAGTCGGATACGGGATCCGATCGCTCTTCTCACTCATGTTTGTGGAACTGGTGTGATTAGTGCGTGATTATGGCTCTAATACCACGTGTTGATCTCAGGAACACAATCACAAACACTAATTCGATGGAAATTGGCTAAGCCTAACACAGGAACGCACAATGAACTCGATGAACTCTGGGAAACCACCAGGGTGACAGCCCCCCTTTTAGCTTTTGTTCACGACGAGTACAAATTGGTTTACATCCAACCAAATGCGATAAAAAAACTCCTCTAACATCAGTCTATTTATACCTATAGCTGATGGACATGGTTCACAACTCACAGAAATTAAAACGGGATACAAAGGAGTAAGAAAAGCAACTGCATGCTCGCGGGCACGACGTGGGCGCGGTCACCACCTTTCCAGCAGCAACTGCTCCTGCTCTCTTTTGAATTTGAATCAGCAAACGCCACTTGTTTCGCCAAGTCATTAACTGAGCTTCTCCACATCATCTTGCAGCGAGCTTACACCAACAGCGTCTACCCAGGACGTGGCATATACGCTGCTGCCCATATGTGCTACTAGCCTACTACGAGTTCATCAAGGTGAAGGACTTGACGAAGGACGTCGAGTTTCGGTGGCGGACGTTGTTGACGTTGAGGTCAGAGGCTACTATGAGCTCGTTGTCACCACGTTCACAGGTGAGCCACCGCATGCACATGCATCTCTATCCATTAGCTAGTAGTATGCTGCGTGCACATGCTGAGGAAGGAGAGAAGATGGTAGTGGAAGGAAGAAGATAAGAGTTGGAGAGAGAGAGAGAGAGAAAAGGCAACATTTATTATACTAAGATACTTCTATTGTAGGGAGTAGTTTCTATGAATGATTTCTTGCTGACGTGATTGCTATAGAAACCGTGTATAGTTTCATTCATTGGGACTGCCCTCAAGGAGGCCTTGACCCATTTATCTGTCTATATGTCTTGTTAGTTTTCATAGAGCGAGACAAAGCAAATCACATTTGTTTTCAAGAGCTAGAAATCACTCCATCAATTCTATGACGTCATGCGTGTAGCGTTGTTGTTTGTCATAAGTCAAACTTCGCTGAACAAGTTCATAAAAAATACATCAACATCTACAATACCAAACTTGTTTTGTTACTGGCCTATCAAACTATGCTCCAGCACGGCTTACAACATTATGTTTAATGATTATTAAATGTTGGTGTATTTGAATTTTAATACATAAATTGATTTTCTTTACATTTCCATATTCATTTCAAACACAATACTCGTTTAGATACTCTATAATATATATGGTTATGATACGTTGATTAATTACTATGTATGTGTTTCCTCCTTTGCGTTGCACCTCTATAAATATTTAATATCAACTTAACTCAAGACATAGCTTAAATATTTGTCATGACCCGAAAAAACACTCCAACAAAACTTTGTCAAAGGCCCTTGCGAAGCCAACATGGACTCCTACCTTGGCACCTACAGTCTTAGGGTCTGTTTGTTTGACCTGCAACTTTTCCGCTTTTGGCTCAAAAGTTAGTTTTCTGACTTTTGGCTTCTGTTTGTTGGTTTTTTTGCTATTGGCTTTTGTAATAAATTTTTAGCTTCTGGTTCAGGTTCAACTCAAGAAGAACCTCCTTTATCACACGCCTTGCCCAATTATACTCTTTAGGTTGTCCCCGTAGATGTAACTTTATCATTTTAGGAGGTTGTTCAGATCCACCTGCTAAATAGGTGGTTGGATAGGGAGTTAAAGTTGTATATGAACTATTAGCACCTATTAGCAACTCTAAATCTACTAATGTTTTATTAACAGATCCATTTGGATCCACTAGTACTAATTTTAGTAGCTAATTTTTTGTGCTAATGAATCCAAAGTAGCCCTAATCCTCCAAAGAGCAATTAGGTAATATGAGTTGTGCAATGTTCCCAAAAAGCCTCGGATTTGAGTTCGGCTGATGGTTTTTGTGGCTGATAAGCCAGCTGATGTTGTTTTGTTGTGAGAGAAGAAGAACGTCCATGGCTGATAAGCCGAGCTGATAAGTTTAAGCGAACAAGGGTGGATGTTGCCTCAGGGTGTGGCATTCTTGCTTCCACTAGGCCTTTAAGCTATTGTCCAGAATTGTCGAAGTGGACCTGAACAAATGATGAATGGCAGAAACTAAACATGACCCATGATGTTTTCACGAGTGTGTTTTGTTTCATGTTTTGAAATTCCGGCCTTGTTTAGTTTCTAGAATTTGCCCCCCAAATTCCACTATGCAAAAAAAGATTTACATCACATCAAAATATCAGTACATGCATGAAGTACTAAATGTAGATGAAATCAAAAACTAATTGCACAGTTTAATTGTACTTTGTGAGACGAATATTTTGAGCCTAATTAATCAATGTTTGGATAATTATTACTAAATAAAAACAAAATGCTACAATTCGCTACAGGGCTGTCACAATGATTTAGTAATCCTAGAATTGGGCAACTAAACCAGGCCTCCTTTGCGAAAAGGCCACCGAGAGAAGCAGAGATGTCAGCGTCAGCCCCGTGCGCTCTGCGACTGTGACTCGCACGTGCGAACCGTTGTGACTTGTGAGACCAAGGCCTTGTTCAGTTCCCCAATTCTCCCCCCAAATTTCACTATGCAAAAAGAAGATTCCCCGTCACATCAAAATGTCGGCAAATGCATGGAATACTAAATGTTGATGAAATCAAAAAATAATTGCACAGTTTTGTTGTACTTTGCGAGACGAACATTTTAAGCCTAGTTAGTCAAAATTTGGATAATTTTTACCAAATACAAACGAAATGCTACAGGAATTCTGATACAGTGTTTTTCTCCCCAATTCTCCCATCTAAACGAGGCCCAACAGGCAAAAAGAAAAGGTGGACTGGGCGTTTGAGTCCACGCAGGCGGATGGAGACTCAATGACTCCTGGCCCTCCTGGGTCGTGGCGAGATGCTGCATGTGATCCTAACAAAACAATCACTAGCAAATTGGGCATTGGCCTGGTACGTGGTATCTTCGACAGAAAACGGGAAAAAGTGAATCGCAGAGTTTATGGCAACTGTTTGTGTCACATCGCAGCGGCGGCGGCTGCTCCTAATCCAGGAGTTCTTCTCGGCTAATAGATTAGAGGCCGGCTTCTAAGTCTAAAATAGATTAATAAGATCGAAATCTATTGACCTAATGATTAATATAGGTCGACTTAGACTGTCACATAAAATAACCTATTTTCTTAATTTGTTGGTCTTTTTCATTTTTGTAAATAACCATGGTGGGTTATAACTTACAAGCAGTAGATCGCGAAATATTATATTCACAAGAAGAGAAAATTAGATAAAATTATATCTATATCTAATACCTAATACCTATACCTTATCCCTAATCTATCCCTAATAATAAAAAGGCAAAATTTCAGGTCTTTTTTTTCGTCCAGCCCATTCGTTCGTTTGGCCATTCAATCCGTCCCACAATAGGCCCACTGCTCAGCCCTGCTTCTACCACACGCCCCGCTCGCCGCTCGTGACTCGCCTTTTCCGCGCACGGCTGCTCGACCGCCGCTCGTCCGCTCTAGCCCGGTCGCTTCGGTAAGCCTCCGCGCTGCCACTCCCCATGAACCTCGACACGGCAGCTCCCCATCCACCTCAACCCAGCAGCATAGGCGCGGGGCAGCCTTGGATGATCCTGCCGGTAGCATGAAGAGCTTGAAAATGATGTCATCATGGGTGGCGAGAAGGGCGCGAAGACGATGAACGACCATGAGCTCGAGGATGTTGAGCGACGATGAAAGTCCTATGTTTGGTGTTGGTAATTAGTGACAATGCCTAAGTACTAATCCTATGCCTAAGTTGTATGTAGCATATGAGGATTAGTACATTCCAAGGTTGGTGGCAAGATGGACATGGTGATCATGATGGCCACACTTGGATTTGGATGCAACCCTACGTGATCAAGGCAAAGGTATATGCTTAAGGGTTGTGTTTTAGTAACCAAGACACCTAGTGGGTGTGGTTACATTATAGGATAGATAGCCGTACTATAAAGAGGGGAATGACGCGGCTATTGAACTCCTAAGTGCCTCTAGGTGTGCATTTCATAATCATATGCATATGGATAGAACTAATAACGCCTCGAAAAATGATTGTGAAAATGCTAACACACATGCGCATGGTGTTGATCACTTGGTGATGTTAGCACCTTTGCGAAGGCGGTGGAGTTTGAGTGGTAGAGAGGGTTTGGGGTCCTCTCTCAAGCTCGGTGGGATTCAGGCGTTTTCGAGGAGTTGAAACGCCTATTTTCCACTACGCCGGAAGTCGGAAATCGAACAGAAGCGAACGGAGATCACAGTGGTGACCGGACACTGGACCGGACGCGGTCTCTGTTTGACCGGACGCGTCCGGTCAGCGTTCAGCGTCTGCGCGAGTTTCAGTTTGTTGATCGGACGCGCGATGCGTCCGGTCATGACCGACCGGACGCGTCCGGTCGTTGAGGGAGCTTACTGGACTCCAACCGGACGCGGGCATTGTGGCGTCCGGTCAGTTCTCTAGCGTGTCCGGTCGCTGTTTCATTGTGCGCTGCTCAGGCTTGACCAGCGCATCCGGTCAGTTACGGGACCAGCGCGTCCGGTCGAGCACAGCGCGTCCGGTCATTGCGACCAGTGCGTCCGGTCAGTGTTTCGTAAAAGAGCCGTTGTGTGACCGGTGCGTCCGGTCCGCGCGACCAGCGCGTCCAGTCAGCGCGACTTCGGCTGTTTCAAGTGTGTAACGACTATATTCGAAGGGGTACGTCTATAAATACTCGTTGGCCGGCTCAAGGCTCTCTCTCTTGGACTTTTGACATACTTGTGAGCACTTTGAGCTAAGCAACTCCCCTCCCACTCATCTCTCTTGCTTCTTTGCATATTCGAAGTGAGATTGAGTGATCCAAGTGCATTTGCATTGTGAGATTGCATCTAGTTGGCACTTGATGGTTGATTTGCTGCGGGATTCTTATTTCTCTTGGTGGTTGCCGCCACCTAGACGGCTTGGAGCAGCTTGGAGGCGTTGGCAAGAGTTGGTGTTTGTTCTTGGCCACCTCTGGTGATTGTGAGGGGTTTGTGCCTACCTCGGCGAAGCGCCAAAGGCAACATTAGTAAATTGCTCGTGTCATTGCAACCTTTTGCCATTTGGTAGGTTCTTGTGGCGCCTTTTGAGAGGCTCGGTGTGAGACCGATTAGCCACCGAACCACGTGGTGAAGAGGGACACAACGGGGACTAGCGTGCCGGCAAGCACGTGAACCTTGGGATAAATCTTCGTGTCATCACTTTCATATTGTGATTGATTGATCCTGGTGTTCGGTTATCTTGGTATTCATTGTTGATCATATTGGTTGGCTCAATACTTCGCTCCTCGATGAAACTCTCCTAACTTAACTCCACATTACTTTCTTAGTTATCTTTGCTAGCTAGTTAGCTTTGCAAGAGTAGCTCTTTTGTGTAGCTTGCTAGTTGTAGTTGTAGTTACCTTCTCGGTTTGACTTATGCGGTTGAGTGTCATTTTACTAGAATTGTGAATTGGATAGGTGGCTTGCAAACACCCCGTAGGCTAAGCAAAACTCGCATCTCGCTATTTGTTGTATTGATAAACTTGTTTAGCTTGCCTTTGTAGAAAATTTTAAAAGGCTATTCACCCCCCTCTAGCCATCAAGACCTTTCAAGTGGTATCGGAGCAGTGGTCACCGTTTGCAAGGCTTAACAACCTCGGTGCAAGATGGCTCAAGTTATGTTCAATCATGTTAATGGCAAACCTCCATTCTTTGATGGCATCTCTTCCTTTGATCATTGGAAAAGGAAGATGAAGCTATATCTAGGCAATATACATGAGAAGGTTTGGGATGTGACCAAAGAAGGATACATCATTCTTGATGAATAAAATCTCACTCCAAATGACCGCATCAACAAACAATGCAACACGGCGGCACTTGACACAATCTACCGTGCCATTGATGACAAAGTATTTGAGCAAATCAAAGATCTTGAAAAGGCAAATGAGCTTTGGATAAGGCTTGAAGAAACATATGAAGGCACTTCAACGGTAAAAAGTGCCAAGCTATATATGCTCAAGGACAGGTTCTCCACTTTCAAGATGAAGGATGATGAATCCATTCCGGAGATGTTTTATAGGCTCCAAGTCATTGTCAATGATCTCAAGGGGCTTGGAGAGAAGGTTGAGGACAAGGACTTCTCACACAAGTTCTTGATGTGCTTACCCAAGAAGTTTGCCACCTTGAGAAGAATGATCTTTAGAGAGGGATTGGACAAGGTCAAACCAACCGATGTGCTTGGAGATATAATGACCGATGCCCAATATAATGATGATGAAGATGAGGTAGAAGGGAAGAAGGAGACCAAGGTCAAGCAAGAGAAGCCCATTGCATTCAAGGCTTCATCTTCTAAGGGCAAGAGCAAGGTGGAGAGTGATGATGATGATCCATTCGATGATGAGACCATGGCCCTCCTAGTGCATAAGATGGGGAGGTTCATGAAGAAGAAAGGATATGGTGCAAGAAAGAGAAGGGACTTCATAAAGGCAAAGGAGGTGCTTTGCTACAATTGCAATAGCCCCGATCATGTAGTGGCAAAGTGTCCCTATGAAGACAAAAGATATCATGATGAGGAGTTGAAGTTGAAGAAGAACAAGAAGGACAAGAAGGAGAAGAAAGAGAAGAAGAGCTTCACTATCAACAAGAAGAAGAAGAGTGGTGGTTATGTGGTCACTTGGGATAGTGACAACTCCGATAGTGATGATGATGATAGCTCTAGTGATGATGAGAGGACCACTCAGTGAGCCATTGCAAGCATCGCCCTCTCCAACAAGCCATCCATCTTCGACACTACATCGACATGCCTTATGGCCAAGCCCACCAAGGTAAAATATGATGATAGTGATGATGATTCTTGTGCTAGTGATGGTTGTAGGAGTGATGATGAGGAGGATGAGGACTACTCCAAGGATGATCTATTAGGCATAATAGATCAAATGAGCAAGGGCTACAAGAGGACAACCAAGAAGTGCAAAATCTTGGAGCAAGAGCTCATTGCCAAGAGCAATGAAAATGATGCCTTGATGGAAGAGCTTGTTGCTCTCAAAAAGAGTAAGGAGTGCAAAGGAATTGAACAAGAGCTTAAAGCTCTTAGGAAATCCTTTGATGAGCTAGAGGCCTCTCGTGAGTGTCTAAAGGAAGACCACGAGGACTTTGAAGTTGCTCAACTAGGCTTAAGGAAGCCCACTCCTCTCTACTTGAACTCATCAAGGAGAAGGACCTCAAGTTGGAGAAGCTCATTGTTGGGCATTCTTAACGTCACTACCAAAAGTAGACTTAGTTTTCTAATTCTGATAACGGCGCCAAAAATGCCAAACCTATCCCTCATGCCACTTAAGCCAAGTTGTCATCCCCAGCATGACATGAGAGACGCGGTATTGAAATATGCATTTGCTCATCAAGATAAATAATAAAAGGGATCTGCAAGCGCACAGATTAATACCGATGTAGCATTTTAACCGGGAAGTATTTCAGGTATCGTTATTTATATTTTTACCACTGGGAAGGGATTTCTAAGTATCATGGTTGATAATGGAATGAGAATATGGAACTGAGTACACATCATTGCATGTATAACCGAGAGTATTTATCAATCTCTTTATACAGGTATAAATGTCACATTAAGTAAAGGTAAAGTGATAATGGTGACAAAGATAATTAATCTGATCAGCTAGCCACATATAATAATGATAAGCACCTCAACAGATATTCTAGCAAGTCATTAGCATGGAATTAGGATGAACTACAAAGATATTCCCTAAGTTATTATTAACTATAAAGTCTAGCATATCATAGTTAGTGCAATTATACTTGGCAATCATGGTGAGAAAAGACTATATCCATGCATAGTGAATATTAGCAAGGAAGATGAAGAACATAGCAATCACTCCCCTGTAATAGTGTTGCTCTGCCTGCCCTATACACGAGAGGGGGACTATATAAGAATCAACGAAGCTGTCACTATCGCGAACTACCCCACAATCCGGCATATAGGGTGCAATCGCAGATAAATACGGTATAGACACCACGTCTACACAATAATTATCATTCACCCACTGTACACATGGATAAACGCTATACGATCCTAAGCATGTATATAATTCCAATCTAACTAAGCCAAGCATATAACTATGATAAACTAAGAACAATATAATTGCAAATATAATCAAGTAGAGCAAAGTCATAACCAATATATTGAAATAGAACAAAGTCATATTCATAATATTGAAGAACAATGATGAACAATTGAAGAACAATAGAGGAATTACCAAGAATCCTCTTGACAGATCCGGGAACCAATCGAAGATTGACTCCTTCTAGTTCTAATCCTATGTAGCTATGCTAACTAGAGATCTAGTTGATGTGGTGGCTCTAGGGCTTGATCAGAGGCTCTCCTCCTGAATTAGGGTTTGAAGTATGAGACGAGGGCCTCTCCTCCAGGGGCAGGGGCCTTGCTTATATAGCCCTTTCGGATGAATCTGGGCCGTTGGATCAAACCGACATTGATCGTGCGGTTTTCCTTGATCCTCTAGGTCGGTGGAGCATAATCCTCGAGGCGGAGCCTGATTGGCTCCGGGGCCAGGGCGGGCGTCCTAAGGACTAGGGCGGGCGCCCTGTGTCCGGCTCCGTTACGCCTCCCGTTCGTTCTCGTGGCTTCTGGACTCTTCTAGATGTAAGATAATTACGTGTTCGGTTAATATCCCGTCATTAATCTGACATGTGGGCCTTTCTTCCGTATTTCCTGATAACCCCCTGCAGAAATAGATAAACAGCAAAACTCGTGGAATTCTGTCAGATAAAACCCTAAGTCTAGGTGTTGGTTTCATTTGGATCCTTTTCTCTATTTATTTGATAGTTATAATTGATACTTAAGGACCGTCAACAAACTCCCCCAAGCTTACCTCTTGCTCGTCCCTGAGCAAGGAGAGACTCAGTAGTTGCTGAAATGCCTTTGAATTTTGACGGTACACATGCTTTCAAATAGAGTCTCATCTCTGAGTTAAAGTAAACTGTCAAGACTTAAAACTTACTCATTATACCTTTCACCATGGGGCTTGCAACCGTCACCTTTGTCTTGAGCGGTTAAAAGATAGAACAGTCTAGTCAAGCACCATGTCTCTTATTCTTGATTAGCTATAGCTCTTGGAGTTTTTTGCAGATTTTCAAATAAAACTCAGAGATTCCTTGTATGACTCTCTCAGGTCTCTCTTTTGTGGTATTTCTGGATCCTCACCAAGGCAGTAATGATGTCTGCCTTCTCTCAAAGCAAAGTATGTAGTATTTGTGGTATAAGGCAGAGTGACATTGCCTTCTCTCTCATCCTATTCTAATAAGGCTTTTGATATCTGGAGCTCATCGGTGGGAGATAAAGTATACATACTTACAAGACATTTATTGCATAGTCAAACCATGGATCCAGAGAAACAAGCCAATAAGTCAAATCAAGATGTGCATGTGTGGCGAATAAATGGTGTATGGTGGTAGTGATGATAACAATGATGAAAGTCTAATTCTACTTTTGCTCTTTTTGAGGGGATACGTACCTTTCTTGCTTTTAAAGCTCTTGAGGAGAATGAGGTGCTCTATATTTTCTTCTTTTTTTTTCCTCTCAGGTGGGTATCTTGTACCCCTAATTCTACTGTCGGACACTTGTCCATTTTTACCTCTCTTCTCACACTTTTTCTTTTTTTTTCATCGAGGTTCCGAGCACTTGCTCCTTTTTATTTCCTCGTATCTTTTTCTTTTTGAGGTTCCGGGCACTTGCCCCTTTTTATTTCCTCGTATAGAGCACTCATCTCCTTAGAACAATATAGCAAGTGGTAGTAACCAAAATAGCTTGAGCATTTATTTCACAGGGGATAACAAGAATGGGAAAATATTTTTGGCTATTCTCTCCCGGATTAGGAGTAGAATAATTTTATGTGGATCTGGAGATGAGAATGAGTGGATATATGTGGATGCGTACTTCCGGAGTAGAAGCAGCATGTATGAGTGATCGTGCAAGTGAATCTTGATTTTAACCGCATGACAAGCTCCTAAGGGTCTACACAGCTTGACTACACTCAATGCTCATAAGCAGTAAAAAGTAAAGGTATGGCTTAAAGTCTAGCAAGCATGTATGTATGGCTGTGGTAGGAACTTAAACTCTCATCATACAGGAACTCATCATGTAGCATTTTAAGATTTTCAAAGATAAAATTCTCCAGAATTCTAGCATCTCTAGGAATAGATAAACAGCAGCTCAACCTTCCCATATCATATCCGTTAACAACTTAGACTTTAGATCAAGTTCTCTTCCCACAAGTTCAGGTTTAGAGCAAGCTTTAAATGATAACAGTTATGTCTAAACTTAGAGAGAGGACTTCAAATTTGAAAGTTAGGCAAAGCAACTATTCATCATATCCATGCTAGAGTTTTATTATTATTTAGATTCAGTTTAGCATAGCCACTTTATTTATTTATTAAAACACACTAAGCAAAAGATATAGGTATATATATAAGCACAAAATCTTTATTTGGTTTTTTCATAGTTATGTATATTTTTATTTTTATAGGGTAGAAGTATATATAAATATAAAGATAAAGATAGAAATACTTAGCAAGACAATGGAGGTGCTCTCCCCCAAGCTGGATCTTGACATAATCTCTTCTGATGTAGCTAGCAGATGGCGGAGGTGTATTTGAAAGTCGGCAGCACCCTGACAGCGATTAGAATGTCCTCCGTCTGTTAGTCTCCTTGAATTCTGTGAAGCTCAAATAGACAACAAAGCTTTGTGGAACTGATTAAGTGTTAGCATAAATATCTAGCCTTTATCATGCTGAGCCTCCTTGATTTTTTTATGTTTTTTTTCTTTTATAAAGCAGAAGAAAATATTTATGTATTTATTATATATATATATTTTTTATGCCACCACAGTGAATGTATTTATGGGTTTTATGCCACTCGCATACTCACATGGGGCTTTAGGGTTTTTAACATTTTTATTTTCTTTTTAAGATAGTATGAATATGATTAACTAAGCAAACTATTTAAGATAAAGTAAATAATTAAAAGGAAAGGATAACTACCAAGTTACCTCTTGGCAAGGCGTTCGGTGTTTTTAAGTCCTCCGAACGGGACTCTTATTCGTTCAGTCGTCCTGGGACTTGGTGGATGGCGTAGTCGGTGGTTCCGGCGGCGCCTCTTCTTCATGTACATCTGTCTTTTCTTTCCATACCTGTCTCGGTGCTTTGGTCTCCTCAGGACAGTGTTGGTTGAGTGGTATGTCTTCAGATCTTACCACTTCTCCTTCATAATCTGTCCATCCGTCCTTGATGACCTGTTGCTTCTGATTGTGGTTACACCGCCTTCTTCTTGTCCTGACCTGCTTGGATTCTTCAAATACATAGTTAGGGTCAGTAAAGTAAAGACGTACCTTCTCAGAGGGGAAGTGCATGTGGACTTCTCCAGTTCCAATGTAAATGATTGCTTTGACAGTACTAAGGAATGGTCTTCCAAGGATGATGGGTGGATTGTATTCATCTTCTCCCATGTCAATAACCTGAAAGTCAGTATGGACAAAGTGATCGTCTATCTTGACAGGGACGTCAGTTACTGTACCTTCGACCTGTTGGAATGTCTGATCTGCCATCTGGAGCTGAATATATGTTGGGTTTAAGGGCATGGTTCCGAACAGAAGTTCATAGGTGACCTTGGCCATTATGTTGACGCCCGACCCAGTATCGCAAAGTGTCTTGTAGAAGTGGAACCCATTAATGAAGCAATAAATGCTTGGCATACCTGGGTCGTCCTTCTTAGGCAAGAACGGTGACTTGAGTTGGCGATCTTGACCTTTGTGCACGGCAGTGACCATCTTAGCTGTCTCGGTCCATACTTGCTTCTTGCTCTTGTTCCTCCTGTTGATCCTCTTCCTTGGTTCATATTGGGGTTGCTCTGGGATTTGTGCGGTCTTGTTCTTGAAGGAAAACGTTTCCTTCCTCCCCTTGATGTAGAAACTGATCTTGGCAGCACTAGCATAGATGACAGCTCCCGCGGTGTTCAGGAATGGTCTCCCTAGGATGACAGGAGCCCTCTCATCAGAACCGGTCTCTATCACTACGAAGTCTGCTGGAGCGTACGAGGAACCCACTCGGACACAGATGTTCTTCAATATTCCTCTCGGGAAACTCAGTGTCCTATCTGCAAGCTGCAAACACATGGTTGTTTCTAATAATGGTTGTGAAAAGAGTTTTTCATAGAGTACCCTGGGCATGATGTTGACGCTGGAGCCAAAGTCATAGAGTGCTTCTGGGAAGTCTCGCATGCCGATGGAGATCGGGATGACGGGGCGTCCTGGATCGCCTCTCTTGACTGGCAGACGGTCAGTACTTACTTCCACGATAGGGTTACTCCAGTAATCTCCTGCATCAAACATGTCTACAAGATTTGCAGATTCTAGTCCTTCCGGTTGTGATGGTATACCGGGGTTAGTAGCAGGAACAGCAGCAGCTATTTGATTCAACTGAGATTCAATCATTTTATTAAAGCTAATCTGGTTCTTGATGGCAGTAGAGAAATTATCCATTCTATTATTTATATTTTCTAGTATTTTATCATTAGATGCCAATTTCTTAGACAGGTTATCCATTAGCTTTCCTTGGTTGGATACTAACTCTCTCAAAGGTGGATAATTATTATTATTATTGAAAGAATTGTTACCTTGGTAATTACCTGAGTAGTTAGGCCTCTGTTGATTCCAACCTTGATTCTGCTGAGGACGGTTGTAGTAGTTGTTGTTGTTATTGTTGATGTAGTTCACGTCCTCCAGCAACTCAGGACAGTGATTGCCCGAGTGTCCAGTACCTCCACACTCCTCACAAGTCATGTGGGAGTCGTAGACGTGCATGACTTCTTTCTTTTCTCCAGCTCGATCATCGAGCTTCTTCATGAGTAGGTCTAGCTTGGCAGACAGCATGTCTACCTCCTTGAGCTGGTGCATACCTCCACCTCTCTTGCGTGTCTGAGTTCTTTCTTCATTCCAACCTTGGTTGGATGCCATCTTCTCCACAAGAGCTGTGGCTTGAGGTATGGTGAGTGATAGGAATGCTCCTCCAGCTGCAGCATCCATGGTTTCACGGGCACTGTTAATGAGCCCATGATAAAATGTCTGCATCAGTAGCCAGCTTTCCATTCCATGATGGGGATATTCTAGGATGTAGTCTTAGAAACGCTCCCATGCTTCTGGAACGGATTCATCATGTTGTTGCTGAAAACTTGTAATCTTCCCACGGAGAGCATTGGTCTTGCCCATGGGAAAGAATTTGGCCAGAAAGTTCGTGGAGCAGAGTGCCCACGTAGTGTTCTTCTCCTTTGTAGTGTAGAACCACTGCTTCGCTCTCCCCAACAGTGAGAATGGGAAAAGGCGAAGTAGTATGGCGTCTCTGGGGACTTTAGCCATGGTGAAAGTGCTGCAGATCTCTAGGAAGTGTTGAAGATGAGCACTAGCGTCTTCATGTGGCTTCCCACAGAACTGGTTAGCTTGCACCATGTTGATGAGCCCAGGCTTGAGCTCGAAGTTGCGGTCGATCTCCCCAGCAGGTCCAGTGCGGATGTTGTCCGTAGTGGGAGCTGAGAACTCGCGGATCGACTTATTCGCCATGGCTTCGAATTCAGTAGACAAATTCCGGATGAAACTTCGACGGTCTTCGGATTTGGATGAAGCTTTGTGCTGAAGTGTTGACGATGTCTTCTTGAGCTTGGCTCTTGTTCTTCTGAATAAGGCTTCGGGATCGTCAACAAAGTTGTCTGGAAGATGTCTTCTATTCATGCATCACCGTGCAATAAATAATCAAAATGGAAAATACAGGGGTAAAACTGTATAAGAGAATTGATAAGCTCGATCAGATTAGTGATGCAAATGATGACTCAAAGTTCCATATTCATTCCTACTTAGTAATCAACCTTCCCCGGCAACGGCGCCAAAAATGCTTGTTGGGCATTCTTAACGTCACTACCAAAAGTAGACTTAGTTTTCTAATTCTGATAACGGCGCCAAAAATGCCAAACCTATCCCTCATGCCACTTAAGCCAAGTTGTCATCCCCAGCATGACATGAGAGACGCGGTATTGAAATATGCATTTGCTCATCAAGATAAATAATAAAAGGGATCTGCAAGCGCACAGATTAATACCGATGTAGCATTTTAACCGGGAAGTATTCCAGGTATCGTTATTTATATTTTTACCACTGGGAAGGGATTTCTAAGTATCATGGTTGATAATGGAATGAGAATATGGAACTGAGTACACATCATTGCATGTATAACCGAGAGTATTTATCAATCTCTTTATACAGGTATAAATGTCACATTAAGTAAAGGTAAAGTGATAATGGTGACAAAGATAATTAATCTGATCAGCTAGCCACATATAATAATGATAAGCACCTCAACAGATATTCTAGCAAGTCATTAGCATGGAATTAGGATGAACTACAAAGATATTCCCTAAGTTATTATTAACTATAAAGTCTAGCATATCATAGTTAGTGCAATTATACTTGGCAATCATGGTGAGAAAAGACTATATCCATGCATAGTGAATATTAGCAAGGAAGATGAAGAACATAGCAATCACTCCCCTGTAATAGTGTTGCTCTGCCTGCCCTATACACGAGAGGGGGACTATATAAGAATCAACGAAGCTGTCACTATCGCGAACTACCCCACAATCCGGCATATAGGGTGCAATCGCAGATAAATACGGTATAGACACCACGTCTACACAATAATTATCATTCACCCACTGTACACATGGATAAACGCTATACGATCCTAAGCATGTATATAATTCCAATCTAACTAAGCCAAGCATATAACTATGATAAACTAAGAACAATATAATTGCAAATATAATCAAGTAGAGCAAAGTCATAACCAATATATTGAAATAGAACAAAGTCATATTCATAATATTGAAGAACAATGATGAACAATTGAAGAACAATAGAGGAATTACCAAGAATCCTCTTGACAGATCCGGGAACCAATCGAAGATTGACTCCTTCTAGTTCTAATCCTATGTAGCTATGCTAACTAGAGATCTAGTTGATGTGGTGGCTCTAGGGCTTGATCAGAGGCTCTCCTCCTGAATTAGGGTTTGAAGTATGAGACGAGGGCCTCTCCTCCAGGGGCAGGGGCCTTGCTTATATAGCCCTTTCGGATGAATCTGGGCCGTTGGATCAAACCGACATTGATCGTGCGGTTTTCCTTGATCCTCTAGGTCGGTGGAGCATAATCCTCGAGGCGGAGCCTGATTGGCTCCGGGGCCAGGGCGGGCGCCCTAAGGACCAGGGCGGGCGCCCTGTGTCCGGCTCCGTTACACCTCCCGTTCGTTCTCGTGGCTTCTGGACTCTTCTAGATGTAAGATAATTACGTGTTCGGTTAATATCCCGTCATTAATCCGACATGTGGGCCTTTCTTCCGTATTTCCTGATAACCCCCTGCAGAAATAGATAAACAGCAAAACTCGTGGAATTCTGTCAGATAAAACCCTAAGTCTAGGTGTTGGTTTCATTTGGATCCTTTTCTCTATTTATTTGATAGTTATAATTGATACTTAAGGACCGTCAACACTCATGAAGGAAGCTAAGGAGGAGCAAGTGATTGTCACATGTGATATTGGACTAACATGTGATATTATTGATGATTCTTTATTTGTTGGTCCTACTAATGCTTCATGTAGCTCATCATCATCCACCACAACCAACTCTACATCTACTACTAGTGATGCATCGCTTGTGGTTGAGAATGAGACTCTCTAGAGAGAGGTGGATGATCTCACCCGCGCATTAGGCAATGCCTATGGTGGGGATGCCCGCTTGCTAAAATGCTTGGGTAGCCAAAGGTTCTCTCTTAACAAAGAGGGTTTGGGCTATACTCCCAAGAAGGGCAAGGCGGCCTTTGCTACTCTAAAGTCTTGCTTTGTGAAGAGCAATGGTCGTTATTGCAATAGATGCAAGCAAGTTGGGCATCTAGAGATTAATTGTAATAAAATGAACAAGAACAACAACAAGTTTCATGCTAAAATGGATTACATTCCTTTTGATTCTTGTTATGTGCTTACCAAGGGTGAGAAAGGTGTGCATGCTAGGTTTGTTGGTACACCAATTGTGGGTCCAAAGAAGAAGGCCATTTGGGTACCAAAGATCTTAGTTACTAACCTCCAAGGACCCAAACAAGTATGGGTACCTAAGAAACATTAATTTATTTTGTAGGTAAATTACAAGGCCGGAGGAAGGCATTGGGTGCTTGATAGTGGGTGCTCTCAACATATGGTGATTCAAGAATGTTCAACTCTCTCAAATCAAATGATAGTGGCATTGATAGTATCACATTTGGTGACAATAGCAAGGGTGATGTGAAGGCTCTTGGAAGGATTGCAATCTCAAATGATCATAGCATTTCCAATGTGCTCTTAGTTGAAAAGTTGAACTTCAATCTTCTCTCGGTTGCTCAATTGTGTGATCTCGGTTTTAAGTGCATATTTGGTGTTGATAATGTGGAGATAATTAGTGTTGATGGCTCCAATTTGATCTTCAAGGGCTTTAGATATGAGAATCTATACTTGGTTGATTTCAATGCTAGTGACACTCAACTCTCAACATGCTTGCTCACCAAATCAAGTATGGGTTGGTTATGGCATAGAAGCCTTGGTCATGTTGGCATGAAGCAATTGAACAAGTTAGTGAAGCATGACTTAGTTAGAGGCTTGAAGGATGTCATATTTGAGAAAGATAAGCTATGTAGTGCATGTCAAGCCGGAAAGCAAGTAGGCAACACTCATCCATTGAAAAGCATTATGAGTACTTCCAAGGCATTTGAGTTGTTGCACATGGATTTATTTGGGCCAACTACATATACAAGCATTGGTGGCAACAAGTATGGCTTTGTGATTGTGGATGATTTCACTAGATATACATGGGTATTCTTTCTTGGGGACAAGAGTGATGTATTTGACATATTCAAGAAGTTCATCAAGAGAGTGCAAAATGAGTTTGAGACCACAATCAAGAAAGTGAGAAGTGACAATGGAAGTGAGTTTAGAAACACAAGAGTTGATGAGCTATGTGAGGAGCTTGGAATCAAACATCAATTCTCGGCCAAGTATACACCTCAATCAAATGGCCTAGTTGAGAGGAAGAATAGAACTTTGATTGATATGGCAAGATCAATGTTGAATGAGTATAATGTGAGTCATTCATTTTGGGCCGAAGCAATCAACACGGCTTGCTTCTATAGCAACCACCTCTATTGCCACAAGTTCTTAGAGAAAACACCATATGAGATCTTAAATGGAAGAAAGCCCAACATTACATACTTTCGGGTATTTGGTTGCAAATGCTACATCTTGAAGAAGGGCTCTAGATTGAGCAAGTTTGAGAAGAAATGTGATGAATGATTCTTACTTGGTTACTCTACTACTAGCAAAGCTTATAGAGTTTGGAATTTGGCTAGTGGCTTACTTGAGGAAGTTCATGATGTTGAGTTTGATGAAACAAATGGCTCTCAAGATGAGGAAAATAACTTGGATGATGTGAGAGGAACGCAATTGACCAATGCTATGAAAGAAATGGATATTGGTGATATTAGGCCAAAGCAAGTGATTGATGTGGATGACAACAAAGATCAAGTGCTCCAAAGTCCAATTACACAAGCTAGTGGGTCTCTAATGCAAAATCAAGCTAGTACATCATCTCAAGTGCAACAAGATCAACAAGTGGCTAGTTCATCATCTCTAACTCATGATCAACATCAACATCCAAGCAATCAAGTCCAAGTGCTTCAACCAACTAACATTGCAAGAGACCATCCATTGGATTTCATCATTGGTGACATACAAAGGGGAGTTCAAACTAGATCAAGATTGGCATCATTTTGTGCTCACTCTTCTTTTGTGTCAATGGAAGAACCCAAGGACATTGATAAAGCATTGAGAGATCCGGATTGGGTAAATGCAATGCATGAAGAGCTCAACAACTTCAAGAGAAATGAAGTGTGGGAACTAGTTGAGAGGCCTAAGGATCACAATGTCATTGGAACAAGATGGGTCTTTCGCAACAAGCAAGATCAAGATGGGATAGTAGTAAGGAACAAAGCAAGACTAGTGGCTCAAGGTTACACACAAATAGAGGGTCTTGACTTTGGTGAAACTTATGCCCCGGTTGCAAGATTAGAAGCAATTAGGATCTTACTTGCCTATGCTTGTGCTCACGATATCAAGCTATATCAAATGGATGTGACGAGTGCATTTCTCAATGGGTACATTCAAGAAGAGGTGTATGTGGAGGAACCTCCCGGCTTTGAAGATGACAAGAAACCTAACCATGTGTACAAGTTAAGGAAAGCTTTGTATGGATTGAAGCAAGCACCAAGAGCATGGTATGAAAGATTAAGAGATTTCTTGCTATCCAAAGGTTTTGTCATGGGCAAAGTGGATACTACTCTCTTCACCAAGAAGATTGAGAAGGACTTGTTTGTGTTGCAAATATATGTTGATGATATCATCTTCGGTTCAACCAATCAAGATTATTGTGATGAGTTTGGAAAATGATGGCAAAGGAATTTGAAATGTCAATGATTGGTGAACTTAGTTTCTTTCTTGGACTTCAAATCAAACAAATGAAGGAAGGAACATTTGTGAGCCAAACCAAGTACATTAAAGATATGCTCAAGAAGTTTGGCATGAAAGATTCAAAGGGCATTACAACCCCAATGGGCACTAGTGGAAGTTTGGATAGTGACAAGAGTGGCAACATGGTGGATCAAAAGCTTTATAGATCAATGATTGGTAGCCTACTCTATGTGACGGCATCAAGGCCCGATGTGATGTTTAGTGTATGCATGTGTGCAAGATTTCAAGCCTCACCAAGAGAAAGTCATTTGAAGGCAACAAAGAGAATATTGAGGTATTTGAAGCATACACAAGATGTTGGATTATGGTATCCCAAAGGTGCAAGCTTTGAGCTAGTTGGATATTCGGATTCCGACTATGCCAGTGACAAAGTAGAGAGAAAGAGCACTTCTGGGACTTGTCAATTGTTGGGAAGATCACTTGTCTCATGGTCATCCAAGAAGCAAAATAGTATTACACTATCTACAGCCAAAGCCGAATACATCGCCGCGGGTAGTTGTTGTGCACAAATCTTGTGGATGAAGGCAACATTGAAGGATTTTGGAATCAATTTCAAGAATGTGCCATTGCTATGTGACAATGAAAGTGCCGTAAAGCTAACCAACAATCCGGTTCAACATCAAAGAACAAAGCATATTGATGTTCGTCATCATTTTATTAGAGATCATCAACAAAAGGGTGACATTGCTATTGAGAGTGTGTGCACCGAAGATCAACTAGCCGATCTATTCACCAAGCCACTTGATGAGAAGAGATTTCACAAGCTAAAGAATGAGTTGAACATACTTGACTTCTCCAACATGAGTTGATGCACCCCAATGTTATGACATGCCTCTCCTTCGAGCCCCAAGGTACAATTGGTTGACATGTCATACATTCTATGCTAAGGACTTGTTTAGTGTATCTAGTCATAATTTACATGTTCTAGGCTCATTCATGAAAATCAAATGAATTTGAAGTTTATATGGTGCCACTATTGTTTCCATGACTTGTATGATCTAGTGGTAGCATATAACTTGTTTAAGTAGCTTGTGTCCTAAGTGTTTAATCTAGATCACTTGTCTAAATATTTGCTTCAACATGGTGCATGATAACCCTTCTAGTGAGGTGTGAAGAAGCTTGCCCTTGGATCAAACCGAAGCATTTTATTTATGCAAGCAATCTAGGTTGAATCACAAACTTGATCCTCACCCCATAATTCAACATGATAATCTATCTAAAATTGGTCCCTTGTGGTCATTGGTGCCAAAGGGGAAGAAAATGTTGTTCACAAAGATAGATTCTAAAGGAGGAGAAAACCCTAAAGGGAAAATTGATAAAAGAAGGGGATCAACTAACAACTAAAATTTTGAGCACACAAGTAGGGGGAGCAAGCTCTTAAACATGAATGTTGCATTTCTATGTGCACTTCATATGTATGATGCATAGTTATGCATTTCTTTTTCTCCGATACATTGCTTGTGTGGTGACTTGCTAGTATAATTTGAATGATGTATTGAGGTACTAGCATGAATAGGAAGTAGTTAGACTTTTCTTGCTTCATGTTTTTCAAAGTGGTACTAGAGCCTTGCTTATAATGTTGATCTCACGAGGTTTCTAGTTATGTTTGTGCTTTTCCAAGTGGTATCTAACTACACAAGGTGCTAAGATGGTGTTTATCGCTACTCCGATGGTATCACGCTTCAAAGGTCTATAATCTAAAATACTTAGCACCTATTGGTAGTCAATGCTCCTAATCTTTCCTATCTAACATGTATGCTTCCTATATCCAAACATATAGCATATATGTAGGGGGAGCCATTGCTATCAATTTGAATCATGATCACTTGTCCATAATTCTTACACATGGTAATATACTTGGACAATGTGACATGGGTTCAACAAAAATTTTATCATGATATCTTTGTGAAAGGGTTGTCACCAATTACCAACAAGGGGGAGATTGAAAGTCCTAAGTTTGGTGTTGGTAATTAGTGACAATGCCTAAGTACTAATCCTATGCCTAAGTTGTATGTAGCATATGAGGATTAGTACATTCCAAGGTTGGTGGCAAGATGGACATGGTGATCATGATGGCCACACTTGGATTTGGATGCAACCCTACGTGATCAAGGCAAAGGTATATGCTTAAGGGTTGTGTTTTAGTAACCAAGACACCTAGTGGGTGTGGTTACATTATAGGATAGATAGCCGTACTATAAAGAGGGGAATGACGCGGCTATTGAACTCCTAAGTGCCTCTAGGTGTGCATTTCATAATCATATGCATATGGATAGAACTAATAACGCCTCGAAAAATGATTGTGAAAATGCTAACACACATGCGCATGGTGTTGATCACTTGGTGATGCAAGCTCGGTGGGATTCAGGCGTTTTCGAGGAGTTGAAACGCCTATTTTCCACTACGCCGGAAGTCGGAAATCGAACAGAAGCGAACGGAGATCACAGTGGTGACCGGACACTGGACCGGACGCGGTCTCTGTTTGACCGGACGCGTCCGGTCAGCGTTCAGCGTCTGCGCGAGTTTCAGTTTGTTGATCGGACGCGCGGTGCGTCCGGTCATGACCGACCGGACGCGTCCGGTCGTTGAGGGAGCTTACTGGACTCCAACCGGACGCGGGCATTGTGGCGTCCGGTCAGTTCTCCAGCGTGTCCGGTCGCTGTTTCATTGTGCGCTGCTCAGGCTTGACCAGCGCATCCGGTCAGTTACGGGACCAGCGCGTCCGGTCGAGCACAGTGCGTCCGGTCGTTGCGACCAGCGCGTCCGGTCAGTGTTTCGCAAAAGAGCCGTTGTGTGACCGGTGCGTCCGGTCCGCGCGACCAGCGCGTCCAGTCAGCGCGACTTCGGCTGTTTCAAGTGTGTAACGACTATATTCGAAGGGGTACGTCTATAAATACTCGTTGGCCGGCTCAAGGCTCTCTCTTTCTTGGACTTTTGACATACTTGTGAGCACTTTGAGCTAAGCAACTCTCCTCCCACTCATCTCTCTTGCTTCTTTGCATATTCGAAGTGAGATTGAGTGATCCAAGTGCATTTGCATTGTGAGATTGCATCTAGTTGGCACTTGATGGTTGATTTGCTGCGGGATTCTTATTTCTCTTGGTGGTTGCCGCCACCTAGACGGCTTAGAGCAGCTTGGAGGCGTTGGCAAGAGTTGGTGTTTGTTCTTGGCCACCTCCGGTGATTGTGAGGGGTTTGTGCCTACCTCGGAGAAGCGCCAAAGGCAACATTAGTAAATTGCTCGTGTCATTGCAACCTTTTGCCATTTGGTAGGTTCTTGTGGCGCCTTTTGAGAGGCTCGGTGTGAGACCGATTAGCCACCGAACCACGTGGTGAAGAGGGACACAACGGGGACTAGCGTGCCGGCAAGCACGTGAACCTCGGGATAAATCTTCGTGTCATCACTTTCATATTGTGATTGATTGATCCCGGTGTTCGGTTATCTTGGTATTCATTGTTGATCATATTGGTTGGCTCAATACTTCGCTCCTCGGTGAAACTCTCCTAACTTAACTCCGTATTACTTTCTTAGTTATCTTTGCTAGCTAGTTAGCTTTGCTAGAGTAGCTCTTTTGTGTAGCTTGCTAGTTGTAGTTACCTTCTCGGTTTGACTTGTGCGGTTGAGTGTCATTTTACTAGAATTGTGAATTGGATAGGTGGTTTGCAAACACCCCGTAGGCTAAGCAAAACTCGCATCTCGCTATTTGTTGTATTGATAAACTTGTTTAGCTTGCCTTTGTAGAAAATTTTAAAAGGCTATTCACCCCCCTCTAGCCATCAAGACCTTTCAGACGACAGTTTTCATCGATCAGAGCAGCCTTGTGTTAGTCGGAGGCTCCGAGGTCAGAGCCATTGGTCCAAAGCGGCCTGGCGTGCTCGCTTGCCCCGCGCCGGCGAGCACCCCCTAAGGCCCAAACAGCGTCTGCACGACCCCACCGGCACCAACGGGGAGTCGAAATCGGAATCGGAATCAAGCCGAAAGGGAAGACATCAGCTCGGAATAGAAAGTTCGATTTCAACATGAACTCCTTCTGTTTCTCCTTGAAACAAAACAAGGTAAAAAAACTCCTATTTTTCCTATTACAGATGTTTCTCGCACGCTACGAAACTGGATCTCACCGTACCAGCCAAGAAACTGAGGTAGGGCAGACCACTCGCCGGTGCCTGATGTAGAGCTTCTGCCGCAGCTCATAGGCTAGCGCCGACACCTGTATCCCGTGCCCGGTGGGGAGCTGCTGGGCTGGGCGCTGCCCCGCCGGCCGCACGCCGCCACCAGCCCACCACACACCAAGAGACAGGGAGGACGGGAGGCCGGAGGGGAAGCTGGCGCGCGGACGAGGCGAGAGGCCGAACCACGTCCATCGAGGCGTCGAGCACCCGAACCTGCCCGGTGTGGGCGTGCGGCGATGTAGGGATTTGGTGACCCGCCGCCGAGTGGGTGCTGGGGTTGGGGGCTCCACTCTGCTTGGCGCTTGCCCTAAGGTAGGCTAAGTCGCTAAGGCCTGATGGGCCTGTCCGACCACGGCCGAACGGCTCAATGCCCCATATACACGCCCCCAAGCCCACAACTCAGAAGCCCAGCATATGGTTGACTGGGACAGGATGAGCTTGTGGATAAAGAGCAATTAAGTAATTTCCTCTTCTCTTGTTAATATTTTTTTCTTTTCTCTTCCACTTTTTTCTTTTGATCTAGCTCTCCTTAACTACTTGTGAAGTATGGTGAAAATGAGATAAAAACTACTCCTTTCGAAGCCGTGTAAAGAATAAAAAAATGTATGTACGTTCAACCCTGCTTCGGTTCCTACTTCCAAACACTGGAGCCATTCTAAGTCCTACAGAGGAAAAATAAACTATGGGAGAGACGGAGCCGGCGAATTAAGGCCACGATTCTGAGCTCCTTTGGCTCATGCGTGCTACAATACTGCTATGATGGTTGTATTGTATAGTGTGGAAGCTGGAGTAGCTGCACTAAATAACCTGTAAGTCGATATGGATTTCAATGTCTAAAATCAAATTGGTTCTAAACCGAGCGGAGCAAGAGGCCTGACGAGGGGATTTGGGAAAAGAGAAAAAAATTAGTTCTAAATAAATATTTTTGTTATAAATGGCTCACTAGCACACTAATAGAAACACTAGAGAAGATGGGATCAAGCTAACTAAACTAACGCCTGAGTACCCCTGCTCTATACATGTGCTGAAGATCTATACTGATACATTTAATTCATCATCAATTAGTAGTTTGTTTTCCCTGCAGCATGCAACATAATAATTTGATGTTTTGTATTATATTGGATTTTGATTATGCATTTTCTTATTTAGAACAATAAATAATATTACTCTCGTTGCAACGCACGGACAATTTTGCTAGTATATAATAATAAAGAGGCAAAATTTTAGCTTATTTTTTCGTCCATCTATTTTTTTGGTCCATCTCCCTCTAATTACCGGATAATGGAGAGTTTGTTATGTCTGCATTTATATATAGATCTGTGTTTATATGAGTTAGAACAACTCACGTCTGACGATGGTCTATACAAAATCCGATTTCAAAACGTAGTAAATCATGCCTTCCGTATCTAGACTCATGAGTCATGTTCATATGAGTTAGATTCTAATATTAAAATATTAAAGAGAGTTCGATTCCTTTTTTTAGCTCTTCCCTACCTATCCAGGAGGTTATAGTTGTATTTTTTTTCTCCACTAGCTTCTAAAAAATTCCTGTTCCGATTAGGTGAAGTTTTTTTTTGCCGAACCTCCCTCCACTCCTATCTCTTCATAACGAATCCGCAGGAAAGACTCTGGCCAGGGAAGCAGGCCACGTCGCCTGCCATTCTACGCCGTCGGATCGGGTGCGTCGATGGCCTAGATCGTGCGAGATCTGAATATTTTTCGAAAAAGCCCTCGACCTTTACGGAAATCAACCCGCAGTCCAAGCCTCTTCTCAGTTTGTTATGCAAAAAAAACCTTGAACTTTACCAAAATCAGCCCGCAATCCAGGATTCCGTGTGTGGGCCTATTTTATGGGCTGGGCTACCTCTCTACTCGGGCCTATTTGTCACCGGGCATGGGCCTCGGTGGGCCGAATTCGGCCCGACGTCGTTTTTCTATTTTCTGCAAATTTATTATTTATCTAAATCGATTGAAACTATATAAAAATAATAACAAATCAAATAAAAAACAAAAAAATGCCAAACCAAGTTTGTTGAACTCTACACAACTAGCACTGCACTGTAAACACATAACATCACATGTTTTAGTGTAATTTTATTGCTAGAAATGTGGATCTATATTTCTCTAGAGTTTTCTATAAATAATTAATAGAGTTAGTTTCTTTATTCCAATTGCTACGAAATTTTAATGGTAGCTTACCCATACCACGCATAAAATAAAATGATTGAGTAATTTTAGCGGCTTTACAATCCTAAAAGAAAAACATACATTCGCCTACACATAACAATTACGCCACGTAAGAAATAACATTCCATCAAAAATAGTAATATAGCGCAAAAAACGGACAATCATGTTAACTATTACCAAACACGTTAAAAAAATAGATTATTGCTAGATATTATGACAAAAATTAGAAACATCTAACTTTTATTATAAATTATATAATCATCAGTGCTAACAATAATTGTTGGATCGGTTATGTTCCAAAAAAAATTAACCAACTCCTTCATTGTAAAAAAAGTAACCTCCAATTTTGCATAAAGTAACCTCTAATTTTTCATCTAAATTATCCACCTCCGTTATTACAAAAGATAATTAATACACAGCAATATGTATGCAATCCTTTCTACCAACAAAACAGCGAAGGAGCATGGGTTGTTCCTCGTACTGATAGTCCCATGTAATCACACACGCTCAAACACTGGCCCAACACAAACGGAGGCGCGGCAACGCCGCACGCGTGCTTTCTAGTGGTTTATTATTTTTGAAAAATAAATAATTTTCATCCTTTTCTATTTTTAAAATTTTTCTTGTGTTTTTTCCGTTCCGTATACAGAGCACAAACTCCTGTCCAAGGAGTCCATTCCAGAGAAGTACTGTTTTCCTATTTTTTTAGTTTTTCTATTTTCCTTTTTGTTTTAATTTTTTCCATGCCTTTTTGTTTTTCGTTCACGTTTTCCTGTTCATTTCAATTTTTCTCGTGTCTTTTTTTTCATGTTTTTTCTTTTCAATATTCTTTTTCTTGGAACCGTATGCCGTAAGGTAGATCTGAACATTTTGAAGACTGGGTTAGGCATGAGCCGAGCCAAAAAAAAAAACTCTGAGTATATAGCTACCGAGATTTATGGAATAGATGACGAGGTATTTTGGAAAATCAAATAGCGTACCTGTTGGATCTCAGGTTTTGCTGTAAAAATTCTAAAATAGCCTACACAACAAGGATACCACGTTTGTTGGAGTTGCTCTTAGGTCGAAATATCCTGCCCAAGACCGTCTCACTGGATAAGTCAGGCCAATCTTTTTTTGGGCTGGGCTTGAATCGGGTCCAGGCCTAGGCGGGCTACCCGTGCAGTTTATACTGTAAAATAGCTAAAACAAATGTTTCGGACTAGGTTTAGCTAGGTCGAGAATAAATTTTCTGGACAGCGGGATTTGTGTCCAGACCCTGTCCACTAAGACTCATGGGCGGGACAAATCCCATCGGACTCAAGCCAGGCCCGCCGGCAAGGCAGGTCAGGCTCCGTTTGCTCAAGTCTACCACCAGGTTATTGTATAATAGGTTCTACATCTCCGTATAACGTCCAGACATAAAATTAAAAGAGTATATCCATCCTATTTTTTCTAATTTCTGCAATACCCTCATGCTTCTCGTGTCGTATATATAAACAAGATTATCAATTCATCTGCAAACATGTTAGTACAACATATGTCCACTAACAACGAGAAGTCTTATTTCAAGACATGTCCAATAATGGAACGAAGTTCGCTTCAGAGCAACTCCAAGAGACTCTATATTCTCCCTAATTGTTATAAATAGAGATTTTGATGAAAAAAATACACTTCAAAAGCTTCTTTCTCTGGTTATTCCAAACATAACCATCTTCTATTTCTGGATTTTTTGCTAGCTAAAGATAGAAAATGAGAATGGCTCACTAGAATGCACACAAGATATAGAAAAACTGTTGGAGAGCGAGAAGACATAAAAAATGTTTTTTTATGCAAATGACTCTTCAAATGATGATTTGAAGAATGAGCTTTAGAAAGACTCTCCGAGATGTTCTTAATGTTTGAAACTTAGATCGTTCGGGTGACCGCCAACAAACTTTGCATCCCGTTGTAACGCACGGACATATTTGCTAGTTATAATTAATTTGTAAACTTATTAATTTGATGTATTGCTAGTAATTTTAAGGTGTTATTATCATGATACTTTTTTTATCTTTTACCCTTTTTGAAGTGTTGATTGTATTCATATCTTATGATAGCAGAAAATGGCCGATCAATGCTACCCATTAATAAGGCAGCCAGATCATAGGCTTTAGGTAAGATGAATCAACCCATGACTCTAAAAATTGGTCTTGGGGGCTTGGGGTCACGGAGCCGGGTTCAAGACCAGGACTTTGGCCATTTCCATCCTAATTTAGCACGTTCTTTCTTGCCAGAAATCAATTGCTAGTACTCAACTGTTTTTGGCCTTTCCTTTTCCTTTGGAGAGGAATTCAACACGTTCTGGTTTGGGAAGCAAGTTCCCGAATCAAACCCGCGCCAGAAAGAGCCTGCTGTGCCTCCGGTGCAACACATGTCCGAAATCGCTTCCACGCAGTTGCACGCAGCTGCCCAGAAGAAGCCCCCGATCGACGTCGCTTTTCCAGCTGCACTATAAGTACTCCGCGCGCATTCCTCTCATCGCTTCAACCCGGGTCAAAGACCAAGACGAATCCAAAGCTTTCAGTGGCCTCCAACCCAACCTCCGACAGTCCTACTCTGCTGAAGTGCTGAGATCGATGGCGAATCTGTTCCTCAAGCAGGCAAAGCAGTACGTGGCGACGCGGCCGGTCTACCCGCCGGAGCTCTTCGACTTCATCGCCTCCAAGACCCCTCGCCGCGACATGGCCTGGGACGTCGGCACCGGCAACGGCCAGGCCGCAGCATCGGTCAGTCCATCATCCTCGCTCTGACGCTCTCCCCTCTAGTCCCCTCCCCACGCACGCTGCACGCAGCACGCACCGTCTGTGCATCTTTGATTGGAGGTTGGCCAAAAGCAAAACCGAGGAAAGAATTGTCGTAAGGACGCTGACAGAGTCGCTTGAACTTTGCAGCTGGCGACGCTGTACAAGGCCGTGGTGGGCACGGACACGAGCGCGCAGCAGCTCGCCTACGCGACGCGCCTCCCCAACACCCGCTACGTCCACACCCCGCCGGACCTGCCCCTCGAGGGGATCCACGCCACCGTCGCCGCGCCGGCCTCCGTGGACCTCATCACCGTCGCGCAGGCCTTCCACTGGCTCGACCTCCCGCGCTTCTACGCGCAGGCCCGCTCCGTGCTGCGCCCCGACCACGGCGTGCTCGCCGCCTGGTGCTACACCGAGCCACGCATCGACAGTGCCGTCGACGCCGTGTTCTGGCGCCTGTACCACGGGTCGGAGAAGTACTGGGCGCTCAACCGCCGCATGGTCGACGACGAGTACCGGAGCGCCGACTTCCCGTTCGACCCGGTCGAGGGGGAGACGCACACGGGCCCGTTCGAGTTCTCCACGCAGCGGCGAATGGACCTGGATGACTACCTCATGTACATCACGTCGTGGTCCGCGTACCAGACGGCCAAGGATAAGGGCGTCGAGCTGCTCGACGAGGCCACCGTGCAGCAGTTCACGGCAGCATGGGGCGGCGATGTGAAGGAGGTGAAGACGGTCACGTACCCCATCTTCCTCAGGATTGGCAAGGTGAGGTCAGAATGAGATGAAGCACCAAAAAGAAATAACTCGACAAATTATGGATATACTACGGACGAGCCGACGATTGATCGATCATCTAGGGATCGATGCTCATAACCTTTTTAAATAATGATTTATTTATTTTATTCAGTTTGGAAAATGGTTGTTCACACAATTGTATTTCAAATTGTAATGCAGTTTTCTGTTCGATTTATTGTTTGGTGTCTTCTTCATTGTGTAAATTTCAATTTGTGCACAGTGATAACAGAATATTCAAACTCACTCATATATGGGTGAAATCTTTGGTCATGGATATATGTGTTGGTGTTGAAACTCTAGAAGATGGAGAATTAGTTAAGGATTTCCAACAATTTGAGCTATATGAGATCAGACTTCAAACTGGTCCATAATTCAAATTTAAAGTGCACCATATCAATTGATCAAGGCCACTATATTATCCGTTTGTATCATGAGAAAGTGTATCACGAATGGACGTATCCGAAAAGATATGGGTCTGTTTCACCCTTCTCCTCCAGGGCAGACTTGGGCCTAAGAGCATCTCTAAAAGTCTTTCTAAAACTCACTATTTAAATTATCATTTGAAAAGTCATACACATAAAAATCATTTTCTATATCTTTCCACTCTCAACCAATTTTTCTATATCATATTTACACTCTAGAAAACCAATCTCATTTTCTATTTTTGGCTAGAGAAGATCAGATCGTCTAACTTTGCTTCGTGAACTGTCGTCTGTAGTCAGGAGTAATCTGGCCACTCAGCTCGGATCGGACGGTGAGCAGATGATCTGCGCAGCCCTCCTCTGCACGTTGGGCTTTGGCCCAAGAGCACGGCCTGCTTCAGTAGAAAAGAGCCGAGGCGTTTCCTTTTTGGCTCGATTTCTTGCTGTTTTGGCGTCGCTCCTCTCGTTTTTGGCGCGAGCGCGAGCACGAGCGCAGTCACGCGGCGGCGATCGACGTATCCTGGTGCCGCTCGGTCCAAGTGCAGAGTGAAAACCCATGCGACGGTGATCGACATCTCCTGGTGCTGATCGGTCTCCTTCCAGGTTCCAAAAATCCCATCACTTGTCCTCTCTTTCGTATCCTGGTGCTGCTAGGTCTAATATGATTGTGCTGAAATGATAGATTCAAGGAAATCTGGGATACAGTCTGCATCAAAACAAAATCAACATGTTCAAGATGGAAGCTTGAAGGAAATATAAACTTGCTTGCAATCAAAACAAAATCTACATTTTAAGATGGAAGAAGAAAGGTATGTAATGCCACTGTCGTTCCTTTCTGTCCATCTGATTAGATGTTCAGTTCATCTTCATCACCAAATCAAATATTTATTTGAACAGCATAAATAATATCATGTACATCCTTATTTTTTTTTATTGTAGGGAGGGTTTGCTTCCTAGTCTATTACCTCAAGTTGGCATGGAATTCGGTACTAGAGATGAGGCTAGGATGTTTTGGATTACCTACGGGGTCAAAAAGGCTTTGAGGTTAGAAAAAGGTACACAAACAAAAGAAAGTCATGGAAAAATCAGTTCCTGCAGATATGTTTGTGCAAATGAGGGTCACAGGTTGCCAGATAAAAGGGATCATCTAACGAAGTGTCCGAGAGCTGAAACTAGAACCAATTGTGCAGTTCGCATGGGACTTGTAATGGACAAGGACAAGGGAAATTACAAAGTGAATGATTTAGTTTTGGAACACAATCACACCCTTCAGTTACCACAAACTTCACACTTGATGGTGTCTCAAAGAAAAATTTCAGAGTTACAAGGTTTCGAAATTGAGACCGTTGACGATGCAGGAATTGGACCCAAAGCTGCACATGAGTTAGCTTGCATCCAAGTTGGTGGCTCAGTTAATCTCAGTTACACTTTTCAAGACCACAAGAACTATTTACGGGGCAAGCACCAAAGAGAGATGGCATATGGTCAAGCAGGAAGCATGCTTATGTATTTTCAGGAAAAAATAGCCGAGAACCCATCATTCCAATATGCATTGCAAATGGACCGTGAAGAACAAATTGCAAATATATTCAGGGTAGATGCTAAAATGCTCACTGACTATGTATATTTTGGTGATGTTATCAGTTTTGATACTACTTTTGGTACAAATAAGGAGAGTAGGCCTTTTGGTGTATTTGTTGGATTCAATCACTTTAGAGAAACTGTGGTTTTTGGGGCTGTTCTCATGTATGATGAGACATTTCAGTCCTTCAAGTGGCTATTTGAGACCTTCCTGATAGCACATAATGGCAAGCAACCTAAAACAATCTATACTGACCAAGATTATGCAATGGGAAAAGCTGTTAAGGAAGTCTTTTCAGAAGCATGGTATGGTCTGTGCACTTTTCACATTATGCAGAATGTTGTCAAGCATCTAGCTGAAACCGACGATGAAGAATCAAGTGCCTCTGCCGAACAGGAAGCCGAAGACAGCAACAACGAACCAAGTATTCTCTCAGATTTTAGTGCATGTATGTATGAGTACGAAGATGAAGCAACATTTGAACATGCATTTGACATCATGAGATCAAAGGCGAGTAAGCAAACTTGGTTGGATAGTATATACAAGGTAAAAGAAAAATGGGCTGAATGTTATATGAAGGATGTGTTCACATTAGGGATGAGAAGTACACAACTCAGTGAGAGTCTAAATAGTGATCTCAAGCGACATTTCAAATCTGATTTTGATATCATTAGATTTCTTAAGCATTTTGAAATGGGTTGTGGAATATAAAAGAAATAACGAACTGAAATCTGAATTCGAATCAAGGAAAAAATTACCCAGGATCAAAATGAGGACACCTATGTTAATCCAAGCTAGTAAGCTGTACACACCAACTATTTTTGAAGCTTTTCAAAGCGAGTATGAGAGGTCTATGGTAGCATGCACCACTGCATTGGAAGGCAAAAATGAATATCTTGTAACAATTGGGAGTCTTGATGAAAATTTTACCTTTGAGAAGGAGTACAAAGTTATTGGTGATCCTGTACAGCAAACCAGAACATGCAACTGTGGACAGTTCAACAGAATTGGAATATTGTGTGGCCATAGTCTAAAAGTTCTTGACTTGATGAATATCAAAACACTACCAACACAATATGTGTTAAAGCGGTGGACACGAGAAGCACGTAGTGGAACAGTCCAAGACAACCAAGGCCATAAATAGCTTCTCTGAACTTTTGACGGTAATATTTTCCCTAGCACTTCTTTACCCAAGGAAGGGATGTCTAAACCATACATGGCCATAAATAGCTTCTCTGAACTTTTGACAGTAATATTTCAAAAGTAATAGACATTTCCTCTGAATTTAACATGGTCATTATGTTGAATTATTGCTCTTTTTATTTTCTAGGGATCAATGACAGATGGTGTTATCGCTGACTTCTAATTGCACAGATCATGTAGTCTCTGCATCATGGAACATGGATCATCAGCGTCCTTTGAATCATGTTCAGATATTCACATATGCACTTGAAACTAGATGTAGCCTCTGAAGATGCAATTCCCAGCAATAGCTTTTGTGTATTTCATCGGCAATAGTATGACAGAACACAGTAATGTCATATGCACTTGAAACTAGATGTAGCCTCTGAAGTTGCAATTCCCAGCAATAGCTTTTGTGTATTTCATCGGCAATAGTATGACAGAACAATTTATAATACAATGGGAAGCTTGCTCACACTTGCACAATGGCAATCTTTACAACAATGGCAATCTTTACAAATCCATTGGCAATAGTCATAATTTACATAAGTTGCTAGCACTTGCAGAACTCAGTTTACAGCATCATGTCCATCACCGCCGCCATAGGAGCCCCGCCGCCCCTGTTACCGTCGAGGAGGTGGTACTGGATGAAGGCCTCGCCGTCGGGCGTCTCGAACCTCCCCTTGTCCTCCCTCCACACGACGCTCTCCGTCTCCGGCGGATGGGCCTCCACCGTCCGCTGGGCTGCGCCGGCGCCCTCCTTCGCCATCACTTAGTACTTCATCAATGCATATTATAGATTGTAGGCGCACAACAATTTGCTGAAGAGTCAGTTCTCTATTTTCTCTGAAACAGAAATATAAGCTCTGGTATCCAGCTACATCTGGTGAAGGAAACCGAGCTTGAAGTAACTTTTAAAAGAGCGGACCAGACATTGTACAATCATGGGATGGAATTTGGCAAGCTGGTTACAGATACAAGGAGTGTGTGGTCAAAGTGCCACAAGCATCCACTCACAAATGTAACACAGTTTCTTTTTGGAGCTTAAATTGACAAGAATCAAAGAATTCTGTTGTTGCCAGGTACCTTGGTGCAGATGCATTGCTTGACCATGAGTGCGCCATTCAACTCTGCCATTTGTCGAACATCTTCATGGCTTAAAAAATGAACGCTTTCCAACATCTTCAGGCAGTGGCGGAGCTCGCCTAAACTTTTAGGTGGGGCAAACCTTAGGTCCCTTAGATGGTGTTGGCACCTGGCCTGTTCGTTCTGAACATGGATATTCTTTCCTAGACAAAACGTCAAACACCTTCCATGCATAAAAGACATGGTCAGATTCAACAAAATCGCTTGCCTGTTGACACGAGATAAGAAGTAAATTGTTCCCATCAATTGGAACGCAACGTCAAAGCATGCATACTGTACAGTCGTTGATTAGTCCACAATGCCTAATTCAAACACTAGTGGGGAAGGATGCAAAATAGAACTTACGGATGGAGTGGGGGCTTGCATGTGTATCGTCTCCCTGGTTTCTGTAGTCCGCGATGGCCAGGCCTCGACGGGCGGCAGCGGACCGGCCGGCTGGCAATGGCGGCACCGTACCAGCTGCGTGTAGGGGCGGTAGGAAGTGGTGGCGCGGCACCTGATAGCGAACAACGGAACAAGCGAGACATGGTCCGCTGCGGTCCCGTCGCCTCCACGCATGCCTACGTGACCTTGTGCCTGTGCGGCCAGCGCCTATACGCGCGGCCCCGCGGCTCTGCGCCCGCCGGCGTGACCAGGCAGCAGCGGCTGCTAGCCGGCAGAGGCGACTCGCAGGAGTCCGCAACGGCGGCTGAGTGGCGACTCACGCAGGGGAAACTGGGGGAGTCAAGTGGCTAGGCTAAAATAGGCCGGCCTGCAGGCCTGTTAAATTGGCATTTAGAGTCTCACAGTTGGATCTAAAAGGAACGGCTACGATGATGAACTGCAGAGTACAGTCCAGGAGCCCGTTAGACGATCTGATTCCATTTTTGCGGGTCGAGCTATGCACCGACAGTGTGGCACCTAGCATAGCTTTTTCGTCTTCTGTGCCAATGCCATCCCACTTCCGCGCGTCCGCACATCGCCAAGTCCGTGCATGGCCGCCAGAGTTGCATGCATATAGTGCTGTATGCATGCACGGTGTATGGAAAGGAGAGCCAAACATTTCTATGCTAAACTAAAAAACCAAAGTTAAATTTTAATTTAACCATTGTGTTTGTTACAATAAATCATTTAAAATAAGATCCCACATAAATATATTTAGATAAAATTTTATTAACGAGCATTTATCTTACGAAGATAGAACATTTTTATTTTATTGAAAAGAGACGACGTTTTAGATCTCAAGATAAGATGTTTCGCCTTCATAAGACAAATGTTCTAAATTCAGAAAAACAATGTTTCATATTTATGATAAAAACATTCTAAAAAATGGTATTATAATATCCATGAGAATAAAGAAAACATGAATAACAAGAGCTATAATATATATAGAAAATTTCTTGATATATTATATTCGGTAGAAAAACTAATAAAAGATAGAATCAAGCATAAGGAAAAAAAATAAGAAATAAAAGGACCATGAGAAAAATTGAAAATAACATCAAGATACAATTTGAATAACCTAAAACATATTATACCATTTCATGTGTACTCTATGAATATTCAAAACTAATCATATAAAATGTCATTTATGCTATATGAACATTACAAAATATATCAAATGTACACTATGTAAATATCATAAAATAGATCATAAAAGATCACATGCATACTACGTGAATATCACATGTATACTTGAACATCATAAAATATATCCTACAACATCATATGTATACTACTAGACATCACAAAATACAAAAATCATATGTATATCATGTGAACACCATAAAATACATTAACGAACATCAACTTCACATTTAATGAAAAAAATAAAATCTACATAAAACAGAAAAAGAGAAATAAAAAGTAAATAGAAAAAAGGAAAGAAAAATAAAAAACATGAAAATAGAAAATGAAATAGAGAAAAACAATCTATCAGAGTAAAAGAAAAAAAATAAAAAAATAAAAAGAATAAAAGACCATAGAAAAGAAAAAATGAACGAAAGAAAAAGGGAAAACAAAAAAGGAAAACACACAATAAAAAGGAAAAACTATAAAATTAAAATAAGAATAAAACATCGTATGTAGAGAAAACAAAACTTAAACTAAAATATAAATGTGATAAAAATATAAAATCTAATAGATACAAACATCTCATGGAATAAAATTTAAATAAAACAGAAAATAGAAAGAAAAAATAAAACTAAAAATATAATTAATAATATAGACAAAATTAAATGAAGGAATAAGGGCAAGAAAAAAAGAAAAGATACCACGTGTCGGTGGGAAAGAAAAGGTAAAAGAAAGAAATCAGAAAGCAAGGACTAACAAAGAATCGGGAGAAAAAAGAGTCTATCAGTTCTCGCACGATGAATTGGAAGGCTTCCACTCCCCCCATGTCTTGGGCCGTTGCATCCATCCTCACTACTGGCCCAAAGATTGCTGTATTTATGCACTAAAATCTCTATTTCAAGTAATTGGAAAGGATATAAAGAGTCTCTTAGAGTTAATCTAAGGCCCTAGTCGTTGATTTAGCAACACTTAAACCCAATATAGTTTTTAGGCCAGCAACCAGGACTTCGCGAGGATTCGATCGCACCGCACCCGACGCCCTGACAAGAGAAGTCGAGAATGGCTGGCCACCGCCACTCCACTGCCGAGGTCGCCACGCCTCCACCATGTCGGCCTTCGCGGCTCTACTGCCGTCGTCCCCAACGCCAGGGGCCAAGCGCCCATGGCCGCAACCCCACTCCCCAAACAGACTCATGCGATTGGAAATAAACTCTAAGGGCGCTCTTGCGTTCTTCCGACTGCTTCAGGTGAAACAAAGAAGCCACACACAATCAATATGGGTGTGTTTGGTTGCTTGGCTTAGGGCCTAGCCAGGCTTTCATAATGCAGCTTCAGGCTGTTTGGTTGCCTGGGTAGCCTCTAAACCAGGTTTGTGGAAGCCAAAAAGGGGGAGAAAGGCTACATTGCTGGAGATGCTCAACCCTTGCGTTTTAGCTAAGCTTGGCTTGTACAAGCATGTGACCCACCTGTCAGTGCTCCTCACCACTCTGCCGCTGCGTGGGTCTTCATCTTTGGTGGCCATCTCCCACAGCTTCGACCACCACGATGAAGGGGAGGGTCCATCGGCCATCTCCCTCAGCTCCAGCCACCACGCTCCCCCACCCCACAGCCCCAGTCATGCCACTAGCCCGCATGAGGAGCCGCGCTCGGCTGAGCGCACATCTCTGCGGCGTGGCCATGCACGCATCTCGCCTAGGAGAGGAAGCCGCTTGAGGACTCGAGGAGGAGGTGCTGGCGCCCAGATCTCGCGGAGGTGAGGAAGACGCCTAGATCCCCGACGAGAGGAAGCCGCTTGAGGAGCGGCCTTCTGTGACGAAGCCGAGGAAGAGGTAGCGCGGCTCCACGACGGCCTCCCTATGCGACAGCACCACCTCCTTCACGACTCCCTTGCGTGTCCTCTCCATGAACAGCTCGAAGACCTCGCTCACGACTCCCCTGCGCGGCTGCCGGGCGCTGCACCACCGCCCTCCCGAACCTCCGGGCGGCGTCGTGGCCTTTCGCGAGGACAAACGACGAGGTGGAGCAGCAGCACACCTCCATCTCCCTGAGCTCTGGCCAGAATCCAGTTCCGGCAAGTGGAGGGGGAGGTTAGCTAGCCAATGCAAGTAAATAATAGCTAGTTGGCTTGCTTAAGGCAGGCTTCAGCTAGCATGCCTTAAAATTTTAGCTAGGCTAGGCTAGGCCATGTAACAAACACACCCTATGTGTCCATCTCCCACCCAACAACAACCTCCAGTAGCTCCGTCCCCAAGCCCTGGTCACTATTGGATTGAACTCAATCCAGGCTGGCTACAGCCAACTCCCATGACCACACACTTCTAATCGAGCTCCGATAATCTTTAATTTATCCTTCTCAATCTGTCTCTTGTTTTCACAACTTCAGCACTGCTCGTCTCCTACTGCTACTGCTATTTCAGCTCAAAATATTTTCTTTAGATATCAACTTAATTGTTCTTTTTGCTAATTATATATGTTATGGAGTTCATGTGAAGTTCAGTGAGATGTGGCAGCATATTAGGCCACACGGCTAGTTTGCCGTGGATGATTGTTCTCGGTTTGCAGTGCAAACAAGGGTTCGTTAATTTTTTTTTGTCCATAAAAATTGGTATAAAAAGTGAAAATTATGCATTGGAAGGATAGAGTCTAAATTACAATCTCTCACCTTAAAATTGCCTATAAAAATATACATTAGAACTGCTCTAATAGAGGTAGTTTTCACCGCTAGATAGAGTCATTAGTCCTAAACCCAGGGTCCGAAGCAATAGAGTCATTAGTCTAAACCCAGGGTCCGCCACTATTCTCCTCTCCGTGGATAAAAATCACAACAATGGCAAAATGTTTTGTACACTAATATATCCGAAGCAGTAGAGTCATTAGTCTAAACCTAGGATCACAACAACAACAAAATGTTTTGTACACTAATACATCCGAAGCAATAGAGTCATTGTCTAAACCTAGGATCCGCCACTATTCTTCTCTCCGTGGATAAAATTACAGCAACGGCGAAATGTTTTGTGCAGTAACACATCCGAAGCAAGCCAGCACGCCGCCGTCCGTTCCTTGACGGCGTGACCCTTGCCTAGTTGCGCCTTGTTTAGATGACATCAAAATTCCAAGTTTTTTCACTCTCTCTCCATCACATCAATTTTTAACCGCTTGCATGGAGTATTAAATGTAGGTAAAAAAAATAACTAATTACACAGTTTAGTTGTAAATCATGAGATGAATCTTTTGAGCCTAGTTGGTCCACGATTGGACAATATTTGTCAAATAAGACGAAAGTGGTACTATTCATCGGGTTGAAATTTTTTCCCAATGGGCTTGGTTGGCTTGCCGTGCGGGCAGAACGAGAGGCGGCGGTGACGTGCATCACCTTTCACGCGCACGAACAAAATGGATGCGCATGAGTCATCGGATTGGATGGTGTCCCGTCCAACTCTGAGGCTTTTACCTGTGTACCCTTAAAAAAGATACCACACTCCTGCGTACCCCTCAAAAGTTGGTCGTCACCTACATGCCCTCGCTCGAACTTTTCTTTTCCCTCATGCCATTCCGTCGGCATTCTGTTAAGTTTTAGCCGTTTGGCGGCTCTGACATATGGGACCGGGCTGAAAAAATGTCCTTCTTGCCCTCTGGGTCACTGACATATTAGGCCACCCGCTCGGCGCACCCCTGCCCCGGCCGGCCAACCTCCGTCGCAGCAGCGCCTCCACCTTCCCTACGCGGTGGCAGATCCCCAACTTCCTGGCGAGGCGGCGGTTCCTCCACCTTCCTGGCGGCGATGGCAGCCGGCCCTCGACCTCCCCGCGCAGAGCTGCATTCCCATGGGCGCGGCGGCACGGCCAACCGGTGGGCACGGCGGCCCCTGGCCGCGCGGGGCTCCCCATCCGGCCATCCCCATCTAGTGGCGGCCTTCCGCTCACCGGCAGCGGCAGGCCTCCCTTCACCACCCACGGCGACATCTCCATCCTCCCGACGGCGGCAGCACATCAACTCCATCTTCCCCAACCGGCGGCTGTGCAGGCGCACCCTCCCGATTCCCGACCGGCGGCCGTGCAGCGCCACCGAGGCCGCACCGTTCTGTTGGCGACGCAAGGAGGCTCGGCGACGGCCCGACGCCCGTGGACCACGAGCCCAAATTCGGGATGCCCCAGCGGCGGCGGCGGCGGCTAGCTTCTTCATTCTTTTTCGAGTTTTTGAATGGTGCATTTGGATTCCTACCGCTAAACGCACTTTGCCTTTTTGTATGCTTAATTATTTTGTCTGATCCAAAGCACAGACTAGCACTCCCATGCACTCCGGGGATGCAGGCGGGATGCGGAGGATCCGTGTCCGTGCCGGGAGATGGCAGCGGGGTCGGCTCCCTGTCTGCGGCTGCGGCCACATTGTGGGCTGCTGGTGGCAACAGGAGCAGCTCCGGCGAGCACGCTGCCGTCTCCTTGTTGTCGCTGGCCGAAGCCAAAGAAACTTGGGATGTCAAGAAACTTCATAGTAGACATCAGTGAATCATCAGCGTATCTTTTTGTTGCCGTATCTTTTTCCTTTCTCAAAGAGATGAATGTTCAAGTATTTTGTGCTATGACGCCATTGTGGTAATTTCAGTTGTGGTAACACTATGACGCCATTGTGGTAATTTCAGTTGTGGTAACACGATGACACCTATTGTGGTAATTTCGACTTGGTAACTGGATGACTTTGTTATGGTAATTTCAATCAATTTGGATGATTGTATGAGATGGCGGTTACTTAGTGATACAATTTTAGTAAATTAACTATGGTAACTGGATAGTGCAATTGTGGTAAATGAAACAACTGAAATTTTCAAACTGGACAAATTTTCGTAAATATGCATTATTATGATAACTTCTTCAAGAAATTATGGTAAATCCTTTCTAATGCTAATTTTGTCCGAGACATTCAAATTACTTTAATCAACTTACGACAAAAATGGTCTCATCACTATGCTCAGATTCTCGTAACACATGAGCATTCTCGTAATCCATTCCTATTTACTAGAATATATTCTTTACTATTTTTTGCGGACAATAGTATTCTCGTAACCTTAGTATTTCTCGTAACAAGAATATTTGCATGCGGCTGGACAATAAATAAATTAATTAAAGTTCATAATCTATTGTCGTGTACTTGCATGCATGAAGCGCTGAAGTGCCTCATTTACCGAAAATCACCGTGATGATTGACGCATTAATAACTTTCCAAATTTACTGTCGCATGCAACATGCAAGGGAATCTACTAATTATTCTGAGCCAGACCAGGGAGGCAGAAGCGCGCAAGCGCACAGGCCTGATTCGCTCATTGGCTTGGCTACAGAATAAGCTATCTTGTAGCTAGCTATAGAGTATACTCTCCCTATATATATATATATATATATATATATATATATATATATATATATATATATATATGAGGAGAAGGGCAGGCTCTTTGGCGCCAAATCCATATATATATATATATATATATATATATATATATATATATATATATATATATATATATATATATATGAGGAGAAGGGCAGGCTCTTTGGCGCCAAATCCATGTCCTTTGGCGCCAACAGCGGCGTCTCTGGTGCCAAAGCCAATTGGCCTGACAATGGCACAGGGGAAATGAAAAAGTTCAGACGACCATACAAACCTAAGGGCAACTGAGTCATTCTCCAGAGCCGTTACCTACCGTTAGGAGCAAATGCCGACGGAATGGCGTGAGGGAAAAAAAAAGTTCGAGCGAGGGCACGTAGGTGACGACCAACTTTTGAGAGGTACGCAGGAGTATGACATCTTTTTTAAAGGTACACAGGTAAAAGCCTCTCACTGCAAGTTCGTTCAATTCCTTTCCGTCGTGGACACCCCATCAGGTGGGCCCGATATCGTTCGTAATCCCTGATTAGCCCACACGGCTCCCTTCCCCGTCGACGTCCGATTCAGATCCCACGCCGCGCCCCCGCCTCATCAGTGATCAGACATCACCCCACTCCGTCCGGGCACAGCGGCCAGCGCCGACCAGACAGGGTCCTCGTCACAGAACACGTGCTCCCCTCGTCTCGCCGCGCCGATCCAGCCCGGCGCTCGGCCCCGCGGCGCGCGCAATGGCCCTCGACACCGCCGACGCGCCGCGCTCGCGCCCCGACGCCAGCGCCGCCGTGCACCCGCTCCTCTCCGCCGACGACGGCTCCGCCTCTACGGCCGCGGCGGGGGAGACAGCGGAGGAGCTGGACGCCGGGTACGCCCCCTACGCGCGCCGGGACGCGTACGGGACCATGGGCCGCGGCCCGCTGCCCGCGGCGCAGGCGGCGCGGCTGGCGCTGGCCGCCGCGTTGCTCCTCCCGCTCCGCTTCGTCGCGGGGGTGCTCGTGCTCCTGCTCTACTACTTGGTGTGCCGCGCCTGCACGCTGTTCGTGGATGCGGATGAGGGCCGCCCGAGGCTGGCGGGGTGGAGGAGGAAGGCGGTGCTGCGGTCCGGGTGCGCGCTCTCGCGGGCGATGCTCTTCGTCTTCGGCTTCTACTGGATCCGCGAGACCCACAGGGGGTTCCCCAATGCTGAGGTTAGTTCCGGTGTCATGCCTGTACTGAACAATCTCAGCGTTTTGGTTCTGTGTTGCTTCAAAAGTACTCCTACCGTATTTGGTCCTAGAGCACCAAGGTTGATGGGTTGTAGGAAGTAGAGTGACAGCGACACTAAGGTCAGTGTTACTCACTTCCTCTGGAATGCATCTGCAGCAACGTTTATGATGCTGATACAACTATGGATCGGCAAGAAATAGGGTCCGAGTTAACCTTTTTTTGGCTAGAGCATGTAGAGTAATTGATTACATTTAGATATCTATTCGTTTCCTGATGATGGAATTATTTTTTGAAGTCCTGTATGCACTCTTAGGCATTTATGCTATTGTAGATTACAGAGATATTTTTTTCTTTGTTTTCCCTCTTTGTCTGTGGGCAATGTTGATGCGCGTCCATTCTTACTTACTACTGTGGAAGTGATTTGCTGAGTGCCACTACTTGCTTAAATTAGCATATAGAGAAACTTGGATGTTTGTAGGTAATAGAATTCGTATGCATGGTGGTTTGTTTTGCTTGTTCAGATAGATTGAAGATATGTTAGATTGATGTTATGTGACTCGTGTTCCCCTGCTTTATTAGATGCTTTCAAATTCTTGAGACAGGTTTATTGTCAGTATGCAGTTGTTTGATATTTCTACTACGAAACCCTTAATAAGTGGCTGGAACTTGGCATCATACTGTGTTGTATTAGTCACGAATCCAGAATCCTGATGCTACATATATTCTCACTTTAGGACAATGACTGGCAATTCCCTGTGCCCCTACCCTTTTCATAAAAATATCTTAGTGCTCAATTCAATTTGCGACAACTAGCAATAAAGATGTTTGGTGCCTTAAAGCACTCGACGAATTCGGATTGTACTTCAGTAATGGCAATGATTTCTTCTGCACGCAATGCATCATACAACTTCCGCAGATTACTGCTGTTCTGCCCATGTGACTTGAACTATAAATTTTGTTCCCTGGTTCCCCTGTCATCTTGGTGTACATTTTGTCAGGATGTAAATCAGTACCAATCTGAAGAATCCCAAAGGCCAGGGGCAATTGTATCTAATCATGTGTCTTATGTGGATATTCTTTATCATATGTCAGCATCCTTTCCAAGTTTTGTTGCTAAGGTACTTATTTGTTGCTCCACATAACTTATTCAAACTTTACAAATCAATGTACCTTATGTGTCCTATCAATGCTTAAATGCATCCTTATTATAGGAGTCAGTGTCCAGGTTGCCACTTGTTGGTCTCATAAGGTATCTTTTTCGTGCTCATTAGTACTTTCTTAATTTCTGGTAGTGTCTTATTTATATATATATATTCTGCCAGAAGATAGACTTAGCTTGTTTCATTTATATCTTCATATTATATATGCAGAATATATTGAAATTAACTTTAGTTTTCTTTTCTTGTGTAATGCAGCAATTGTCTTGGATGCATTTTTGTTCAACGAGAATCGAAGTCTTCAGATGCTAAAGGTGTCTCAGGTATATATTGTACTACATGCTTGGAAATAGTTATACTTGCGCTAGTTTTCTCGTGCCAAATAAAAGTCATTTATTATTTTTAGCATCCTCAAAATATACGGTTAGTATTGAACGGCTTCTTTTACTAACACTTCAAATATTGCATTGTATTCACGACGTGTAATGTTCTGTAGCTTTTGTTCATTCATTGTTTTTTATTGAACTTTCTATACTAGGTGCTGTAACTGAAAGGGTCCGAGAGGTTTGTCAAGATAAGAATACCCCAATGATGTTGTTGTTCCCTGGTTAGTGTATGGCCATTAATTTTATTTTCCAGTTTTTCTTGTAACTATGCTTTATTTAATCTAATGGTTGCCAATGTCCTGAGTCATGATCATTTGAAGGGTTATTAGCACCATTCTTTAAAAGGTGTTGTTTCCTATCTGCTTTTAAATTAGTCATCCTCCCTTATCACATGGGCAAACTTTGTATTGTCTTGAAGCTGGACATAACTATTCAAAGTGCAATGATGAAACACATGCTTTGCTGAGAGAATAACTGAATAGAGCCATTTTGAGCTACAGGATTAGCAGGAATTCAGAATCATGTTCCATTGCCTCTATATAAACATTGTTACCTTTCAGTGTTCACCCTCAATTTTGTGCTCCAGTCTGTTTCTACTTTATTTATATCACGCGATCAAAATATATTCGGCTCTATCATTTTCTATTCCAACATACATGTTGGAAAGTTAGCATTCTTATTCTATGCAATCTTGTTTCCTTTCCTTCGTTTTGTCTCTTCAAGAAACTTGATTTTGCTGTATTGTAGACTTACGCTTTCCTTTTCTTTCAGAGGGAACTACTACAAATGGGGATTACCTTCTTCCATTTAAGACTGGAGCCTTTCTTGCAAGTGCACCAGTGCAGCCAGTCATTTTGAAATACCCTTACAAGAGATTTAGTCCAGCATGGGATTCCATGGATGGAGTAAGTACTTACTGCGAACCTACACTTTCTTAACCATGTCAATTTCGAAGCTAAAAGTAGACACAGGAGTGCTTGAGCAATTTAGTGAAACCTTGTGTGAAGAGTTCCACGCTTGAGAAGTTTGTTTTTATCTATTTTTCTAAGCTCTTATTCAGGCTTTGATCAGGATGTTGCCAACTGTGCCATTATTATTTTTGTTCAGTAGTACTGTCCATGTTTGTTTAACTACTCCATCCGTTTCAAATTGTAAGTCATTTTGCTTTTTCTAGATACATCATTTTTGCTTTGAACTTAGATATACACTGTTTCTAGATACATAGTAAACAACATGTATCTACAAAAGTCAAAATGACTTACAATTCGGAATGAAGGTAGTACTGTCTAATATTTTGACCTTGTTGTGCCTAACTGCCATAACTTCTCGATAGTTCAATAAACTACAGTACTACACACATGCTATCACACATTAAACCATTAAGGACATTGTCTATATTATTATTTAGGATAGATAGTGAGACTGCCATGCTAGAGCACTTCTCCATATGGAACATCCAAACATTTATTCATTGTTTCTATATAATTTCTTAAGTATATGGCACTTAACCAACTTTGTTTCTATCTTTTGTGTTGACTATTACATTTATTTCTGCATTGGCAATAATATGCTCTCTTTTCTTGATTCATTGAGTTCTGACACCTTTTTTTTCATTTTTTTTCTCTTATATAAAAACTTGCAGGCACGTCATGTGTTTTTGCTGCTCTGTCAATTTGTAAATCACATGGAGGTGGTTCGGTTGCCAGTATACTATCCTTCTCAACAAGAAAAGGAAGATCCTAAGCTCTACGCAAATAACGTCAGAAAACTGATAGCAATGGAGGTAGGCTAAAACCAAAACTGAGCCCATGTCTAAAAGCAACTCTATGCAAAGGCCCAACGGTCTCTTGGTAATATTTGTATCCACCAAGGGCTGGAGAGTATGATTGCCCTTTCGATTCTAATCCCCACGGATGGCGCCGCTATCATTGCCAAATATGGGGAGAAAAGATAAGCTCGGAGAAGGAACGTGAGAGGGAGACTGGGAGAGTCCCTTTCTTGATCCCTTGGCTCCTTTGTAGGTGATGAGGTGAAGCTTCACTCCAGCCCTTAGTGAGTACGCCGCAGGGCAGCGGCTGCTGCAAACAAACACCTGCCCAGCACTGTTCCCTGTGTTGGTGCCCAGCTGCAGCTGCTGTCGGCTGTTCTGAACACCCGTCATAATAAAAAGGCAAAGGCCAAAACAATTCCTTTTTCAAAAATAAAAATCATAAAAAAAGTTCTTGGGCCCTTACATAGTGTGTGTGTTTGTTTGTTAGTTTTTTTTAGCATGGGCTTGGTTCTAGTGGGGCCTTTCCTCCAATAATAAGCTCTAGAATGACCGATCACCTTTTTGAATATGAAATTAATGTGTTCATGATCCCACCATATAATAACCATCTCTTTCTCCAGGGCAATTTAATTCTTTCTAATCTTGGGCTGGCGGAGAAGCGCGTGTACCATGCAGCACTGAATGGTAGTAGTCTCCCTGGTGCTAGTAGACATCAGAAAGATGATTGAAAAACGTTGGGTAGGTTTTTATTATTTTTATTTTTTTAATGACAGCTGAGGAGCATTTAAAATGTAACTGTGTGCGTGTTTTATATACTTGTAATGCGGCACTTTCTTTGTTTGTTTGAGGGGCCTGTTGAATACCCTCCTGATACTACATTGTACAAAAACATTGGCCGTTATAGTTCGATATGGTTCATGCCCTCCTGAGGTCTTTCAAATCTCGAGTGCTGCTGTTTTCTTCACCACATGACCAGATCTGAATCTTCTACTCGCCTTCCCTACAGTTTTATTTGATGTTAACTGTGAAATCTAATTCAGAAACACTTCTTGTTTGCGGTGGTCTGTCTTTATACGCTTGTTTTTACTACTTAGTATTGGTTATCTTTAGGGTTCGTTTGGATTCTTGGAATTGAATTCATTCTAATAATTATAATTTAAGGACAAATTAATTAAGATAATATGGTTGTATATGAAATGTATTTGTATATTATTGTTAGCCATACGAGGGAGATACTTATATGTTGCATTTCTACGATAGGAAAATGAGTTGAAGACTCTGCCATGGTTAGAGAGTAGAAACGTAGCATGGTGATCCATATAATCAATTTACATCTCCTACCCTATGAATTTAAGATAGGCTTATATGTGAATTTAGAAAAGTTATAGAATATCAAATTCCAAGCTAAATAACCTAATTCATTAAGTAAATTTTAATTCCTCCAAAATAAAAAGATCCAAACAGTCCTTAAAGGAAAGACGCTATGTAAATTATCACACTTATTAAAGTATCTTCAAGAGCACAAGAACCTTTGCTATTTGATTCAGCACTTCAACGCATAGTTTGCGTAGAACCACCACTTTCGCTATGTCTGACTCGGGTACATCAATGACTGGCTGTCATAAAATCTAGATTACATTGGAGGTTGTGGTATGTACACGCTGAGTTTACTAAGAAAATACAATGAAAATCTTCATGATTGACTAGCGAAATCAAATCGAACAAAACAGAACGTTTCAAAACTAGTACTCTTAGGTATTTTTTATTCTACAGGGTCTGTTTGGCAGGGCTCTAGCTCCTCCAAAAATAGCTCCGGCTCTGGCTCCTCCAAAAAAGTAGCTTCTCTGAAGGAGCCGAAGCCATTTTGAGAAACATTTGACAAAACGGCATCTCCTATTTTTCTTGAATGGATGAAAGATGGCAAATGTCTATAATATCCTCACTTATTGCTTTACTATGGTACAGATCTAGTCAAACCCAATCTAAAAAAAAGTTGGTTTCACTATTTTTTGATATTTCTATGATTTATTATGTATTTTACAAGTACGAGATGATTTGATCAATTTAGGCAGGAAGTAAGATGCTAATAATCGCTTTTGCATTGGGACCTGGTCTATTTCTTAACTATTGAAGCCATCTTTTATTTTCTTTTTCTCTTATACTTTTGCATTAGGAACCCTCTCTATTTGCTCCTCCTCTTCTAACACGCCTAGGCAGGCGAAACCGTCTGGCCTGGCTGTGACGCGCTCGAAGCAGGAGGGCCACCGCGTGCTTTCACGCCCTGACGACGGAGGAGCTTGGTTTCGTGGCTCTATCAGCGCAATAGAAAAAGGGCTCCGGCTCATTTAAGCTTCGGCGGTGGAACCGTTCTTCTAGTCACCAGTTTGGCAGGGCTTCGGCAGGAGCCTGAGCTGGAGCCGGTCGCGGAGCCCTGCCAAACGGGCACTTAGTTTGACAAGCTTCAGAACATGCATGCAAAACACGCTTGTCGGCATCTCTTGTCACTTTGCCGCAGCACCATTACTCCACCGTGTCGTGCCAAGCTAAGCTGCAGCTACTACCACCATGCACGCGCGCTGCCGACTTCTCTACTTCAGCGTTGCCGGAAAAGCGATGCACAGCAATGCACTGCTTGCAAGCACGCGCATGCATGCTATTAATGGTGAGGTGCTGTGCTTGCCGGTTAGTCTTTCCTCCCTGCCTGAAAACATCTCCATGAACGCTCGCCGACGCCTCCTCTCCTACAGCGTCGCCGCAATCGATGACGGCCGGCCGCAACGCCGCTCTGCAGAGCACGCACGCCATTAATGACACGCTCAAGCTTGCCGGTGTCTCTCCCGCGCCTATAAAAGGCGACGCCATGGAAGCCTTCCACCACACCACAAAGTTTCTAACGTCAGTCTCAATGTGGTTTCATCAGAGTTTTATAGACATTAATTATGTTGATGTGGCACTATATTAATGAAGAGAGATGATAATAATTTTATGGGAGCAGAGATATTATTTTTAAATTTTGGATGTGTTAGAAATAGTGACGTGAAATCCCCACCGAGACTGCCTAAGGTAGCTGAAGTTCTCGTTCTCCCGTTACTCCCTCGCTGTTCTTGCTCAGCAGGAAGCAGTGCTTGTCAATCTCCGAAGACCGAACTCCAGCCATTGCAGCTCGACACGGTGACTCGGTGAGCGCCTCCAGCAATCCCTCCATCTTCCCCCCAGGACCCAGGCAGCACTTCCCCTTCCCTCGGCATACACCAAGTAATTTCCCGAGCTCAAGCTGTCCAGCCATGGTGGACGCAGCCACGAGCACGAACGGGTGCTCTCTGCCACGGGCCACGGGCGGCGGGCAGTGCGGCCGCGGGTGGTGGGCCGCGTGCAACGTGCGGCGGGCGTGGTAGCTGTACGGGAGGAGTATCGGGTATGTGTACGGGATGAGGAGGGGTAGAAATTGTATTTGTACGATATCTGAAGAGGAAGTGAAATTACTAGAGTACTCTTTATTTTTTAATAATATCTGAAAATCACCTAAAAATTTATCGGTATGGTCTCACATGTTTTGGTACAGGTCTATGTGTTTGGTAATTCTGAGTACTTTCCAATACTTTTTTTTCTTGGTACCTCCTATTTTCTCACAATCATACTACACAATCACTTACTACCAAGTATCTATTGCTATTGTTATGTATTAACTTCTACAAATTTTTTATTGAATATATTTAGGGACCCAAACAATCCTAAATAAAAAACATGAACCAAAAGTTTTAGATCTTGTAGAACACTATAACTTTGATAATTGATATAGAACATTTCTCCATCTAGATCATTTGAAAATTAAAAAAAAGAATATAATAGAAATAAGAACAACATATATTTTTGCCCCTAAGCTATCTATAATAAAAATTCGTCGACTACAAATTTTTATATGCTACAATTTTGATATAATTTTGTCTTCATCTGACTTCACTCGAAGAAGTTATGCTTTTATGTGCGGTAACTATTTATTGAGATTTGCTAACTTATCGCCGACTGTCTCTGAAAATCAATATCTAGAGGTGTTACAGATCATCCCTAGAAATGTCCCCTCTGTAAACAATTTATATAGGTGGTTGGAAATACAACATCACCTTTAAAAATCATTATGTGATGGCGTTTGTTTGAATCTGTAGATGTTCATATATTTTTCTATAAAGTTGATTAAAGTTGGAATTCTTTGTTTTATGAAAAAAAACTAAAATTGACTATTCGCAAAGAAAAACACTAAAGTGAACTATATTTAAACATAGGGAGTAGTTCTCGTGTTGAGAAGTTCTTCCTCTACTTGCAACAATCTAATTCCGCCCTTTTATTGAGTGGCTAGGTGCCTTCCCTTTAACAAAAACACAATTTTCATAAAAATAAAACAAAAATATCATGCTTAGAGCATCTTCAAGAGCTTCTTTAGTCCTTCCTAATAAATAAGAAAAGAGATTTTGGTCTTCAAATATAGACTCCTCTGTTCTGGGTTTCTCGCTAGCCAAAGTTAGAAAGCAGAGTTGGTTCCCTAAAGTGTGTACATTGTGGTAGCTAGCAAGTGGTGACAACCTTGCCTAGCTCTTGTAATCCACCATGTGTTTATAGGAAAGTTCTTAGAGGGTAAGACACCAATAAAAAGGTAGCTGCTTTGGGTAGGAGCTACATTTCCTATTGTCTCACCTACTGCCTAGTATACTTGTTGTGTAGACTCAATCTGTATGTTGTATTTGTTCAATTAAGATGGAACCATAGAAGTACTCCCTCCGTCCCTAAATATCTGTCGTTACTCTTCCTAAGAAACAGCTTTGACTAAAAATATATATATATATATATATAAAATATTAATATTTGTGGTACATAATTAATATCATTAGATAGATATTTGAATCTAGTTTGTTTAATAAATTTATTTGGAGATACAAATGTTGCACGTATTTTTCTACAAACAAGTCAATCTTTCAGCACGGAAACCAGTGACAACAGTTAAATAGGGACAGAGGGGGTAGGATAGAATCATAGAAACCCTTTACTCTCTCGTTTTCCTCCCACCTAGCTATACCTTACTATCTCAAGCTATCTTTATCTTGGCTTACTGCATCAACCCTTCCTACTATATTTCGATTACATCGTCACACTAGTTGATATTAAGTTATGGTAAACATAAGGATCTCTCATTTATTATCATTTCTAGCTACCGCTTTCCCTTGGGATAAAAATAATATCGTTATCTTGGAATACTCCCGGGTGAAGTACTGCAACGGTATATCTGTGCAGTTGCGGAATTCTCCAATAGACATAAGAAATACCAACAATAATCCATCAGAAAATACTAGAGATGCTCTAAGGTATGAAATACCATTCCCTCCGTAATCTCCATCTCCTGACTCTCTGGTACTACATTGGCGAACAATGTCAAACCGGTGTCCATGAAATTTGGTACTAAGGGTACCTTCACATGGATACCCTTGAATTGCCTTAATTCCAGGTTATTGTACTCCATTCTCAATGACCCATCACCTAAGCCTCCAAATGAATTCCTAAACCCTACCTCATTTGAGTCACTATCATCCTCAGTACTAGGCCTAGACCTATACTCATCCTCCACCACATCATCCTGAGTACTTGGCCCAGAAGTATACTCATCCTACAAACCTAATGAAATGGCAAAGTCTTCATCTGCCTCCATAGTCAACCTCTACTTCGTCATCCTCAAATCCTTGGGAGATGTCATTGCAATCATGAGTTCCATCTCCGTTCGCATTGTCCTCTGCAAACATTTCTACATCAAAGTCATCATTCAAGGCACCGAGCTGAAAGGACCTATCAACTTCCCTAACAATAAGCGACTGCAACGTGTCTTCTTGGGTTAGGTTCTCTATAGTCTCCACATCGACATTATCATCCACAAGCACCACCAATGGACTTGATCCCTTGTCCACAACAACTTTCAAGCACCTAACACTACTACTCTTTACAACTTCTTTGTAGTTAACCCAATCTTCCTCACATGACAAAGCCATTAAGACATAGTGTGGTCTTTCCTTCCCATAGTCAAATCGACCTTTCAAACTTATTGGTCACCCAAATTTCTCTCAGCATTGCCTAACCAAAGCATCAAAACATGGAGGTGTACTAAAGAACTTAACTTGTTCATTAATGCTTTTGAACTCCCCATTTCCTTTAACTTTGCTACCATGCAATTAAACAATTGAACTGAAAAGATTGATCTACCAAAATTCAAGCAACACATCAACAACAACATCAACTCCATATATCCAAACAACTCGTGTGCATTCACTAGTACACTAACATATAACAACCTTCACAGTGATGACAACAATTCCAAGACACAAACCTACCCAAATCCTTCATGTATCAACTACCTAGGTTCATGCAACAGATAGTTTACGTCAAATCCGTGGCCAGAGTCTACCCTAAATCCAATGTACACATCCAATACTATGAAGGGACTCAAACAAACATTCACAAAATCCCAAATTTCCAAACCCTAGTCATCAAACTAAGACCAACAAATCAACAAATCGAGGGGAAGAAGCTATACTTATATTAGACTATGGGGGAGGGTTGCCGGTGTGGGCTTGTTGGTGTCGCCGGTGGCGGATGGCGGTGGCGCGGGGGGTGTGGCGGTGGTGGTGCTCGGTTTCTCTCATGCGCTAGCACTCTGGGGAAGAAAGGGAACGAGAGAGAGAGAGAGAGAGAGAGAGAGAGAGAGAGAGAGAGAAGAAAGTGTGCCGGGCCCCTTGTCGTGCCAACTCGCCTGGCGTGACAAGCCTGTTGCGCCGGAGTTGCTAGCGCGACAGGGTGGGGGCTTGCATTCCACCGTAGGATCGGGTCCAAGGTCCATGCCACCATGGCGGCCCTTGTCGCGCTAGTGCATGTGACGCGACAGAGGGAGGCCACTAGCGCAACCAAAATGGTCAGATGTGCAAAATCTTTTTAGGAGCGGTTAATTTTAAAATATTAATTTAAAAAGGATTAAAAATAAAAAAAAATCCTTGCTTCTTTTTTTTGATCGGGTATAACTTGGATGTAGACAACCCACACGCTCACACCACACGCACACACACATGCGCGTCCATACACACGCAAAGAAGAGATTGGGAGGCATTGCCTCTAGTGCACGGGAAACACGCACACATATATGTACCCTAAAATTTCTGGAAAATTTTCAGAAAAAGGTGCGATCACCAGGGTGGGTAGCATCCTACTGGACAGCCCTGCCACTAAATCACAGGCCCTTTCGCAAAAAAATCCCAGCTCCTGGGACCTTGAGAACTACCCACTCCACCCATCCGGCCAGGCATCAGTATCACACCGTGCAGCAGGTCGACTGGTCGAGATGTTTTTGTTTGTGAGCATGTGAGCGTTCGCCTGTCATGCACGTTCTTGATTTGGCTGCAGACCTTACATACAGTATGAGCAAACAAAAAAACTAACCATCAACAGGACGGACCACTGGCCACCAGCCAAGAAACTATCAAGTTACACATGAGGGCAGATGCCGAGGACCTCTCGTACTCTGAGACCACCTCCAGGCACGCCAGCACCCGCTCCACATTTGTGAACGCCGGCGACCCGAACACCTTCACTGGCGTCATGGCTCGCTAATAGCTATAGCTCTGAGCCTCTCACGTAGCCATAAAAATTGCTCAGTACTGTGCCGTAATTTATATGGCATCTTGGAGCGTTACTAGCTTCGTCTGCTAGCTATGTATGACTTCGGCTTTATGAAGTAAAGAAATGGTCTAATACAACGACATGCCCTGGGGGTATGCATGGGCACCGCAGCTGCGGATTTGTAGTGAGTAGATTTGGAGTCTATTCGTTCCAGCGACGAAGCCAGCGGGGGGCAACCCGGGCTCCAGCCCCCCCTACGGCCATGATGTCCATGGAGCCCGGGCTAAGCCCCCCCTACCACCATGAGAAGGAAGAAGAAGGAAAGGAAGGGCTGGAGGAGGAAGAAGAGGAAGCCAGCCCTCCCTAATGCCATTCCTGGCTTCGTCGCTGATTCGTTCGACGACTGGTTGCACTTGCACATAGGCTCGCCAAGTACTCTGTGGTGTGGTAATTTTGACGATTCAAACCATCCAGCAGAGTGGAGTATCGGGATCTGTGTCTCTCACCATCGCAGGTAATGACGTGATAGGAGGTGAAAATGCAAGTTTCAGTAGATTTGATCGTTTGCTAATGGTATCGGATATTCCATATATATTTTCGTATATCTGATTTGCAATTACAAGTACACAAATACGTAACACACTATGGTAGAGCATGGTTCGTAAACAGTTGACAGTACAGGAGCGTTGCGAACACGCTGATTCTACACGTGATATGAGGACTAACATATATTAGCTAGTACTTGGGGAACTGGGAGATGACCCGCTGGGCTGCTGGCCTGGACAACAAGCCCTGAACCCAAGCCTTTACTCTCGGATAGGAATCGAACACCGACGCAAACGGCGTGGCCATGAAGTGGACAGTGTACGGGAAATGGCTGAGGTCCGCCAGGCTGACGAAATCCCCTGCCAGGTACTTGCACTTGGACAGCCGCGCCTCGTACACGTCCAGCACCTTCTTCATCTTCTCCAGGGAATCGTCGATGAGCTTCTGGTCGGGAGTTCCTCCCCTCATAGGCACAAGAAGGAGCTGGTAAACGATGGGGGCAATGGTAGGCTCGTATTGGTTTGCTTCAACATCTAGCCAGACATCGACGAGCGCGGTCTCTTCCAGGTTGCCCTCCCTCAGTAGGTTCACCTCCGAGGTCTTGTCCTCCGTCTGCCCCAATATACATGACACCAGTCTGGATATACATTTGTCTAAAGTGTCATCTTCTTCGGGACGGACGGAGTATTTACGAAGCACATGCCTTGAAATAGCCCGGGATTCTGATGGATAAACAGATAAGCATATATTTATATATTTATTGTACCTATATGTGCCATATATATATAGTTATAGAAGAACCAAATATTCAATAGCTCTCCCTGATGCTGCACTATATTATGATAGAATTTGACATAATATATATGTCCTTGGTATCTGACGAAAATACATACCACCCTGAATATGTACCAGTATTTTGGGAACATCCGTTTGTTCTTAATCTTATCCTTAATTAAGATAGCAAGAGTTTTACTGCGTGTCTAAGAAAGAAGACAACTTTTGATGCCACCGAGTCTCTGACGTGTTAGGATTCACCGGAGTTGATTTGCCACGTCTCTCAAGAGTCAAGATTCTTGCCGCGCGACCCTGAATTAATTATACTAGTTGTATGTCCGAAATTCACATCCGCCAAACTATCATCAATGTACTAAGACGCTAGAACTCACCAAAAAGCATCAGTTCGCCATCCTGGAAGGCTGGAAGCTGTCCAAAGGGCTGAAAGGAGAAGAAGAGACCAAGTTATACAAATCTTAATAATGAAATTACTGATCGATATGACTAAACAGAGAATACGCTATAGCTCGCTGCGCGCCGATCATATCTAACCTAGTAACGAAAACAGTGAGTCCAAGAAAAGTAAGAACAGTACATTACGTTGGAGGTGCTCGGGGCTCTTGTGCTCGCCGGTGTCGAAGTCCACGTTGACGATCTCGTACTCCACGCCGACCTCCTCCAAGCACAGGATTACGCGCGTCACGTTCGGGGACAAAAGCGGCCCGAATACCTTCAGCGGCGCCATGGCAACCACCTTCCTGGCCTCTCCTCCCAAGATCAGATAGATGCAGTAGCTGGTTCCTCTACGTGGATATGTATGCGATGGCTTGGTGCACATGCCGACCAATGTATTTATAAGGGTGCCTGTATCGAAGTAGTGTAAACTCTTGTGCTCCAAGAAGAAGAAGAGTAATGGAAATTTTGTACTCCCTCCGTTCACAAAAGAATATCAACTATGAGATCCGTGCCGGTCAAACTAGCTCATATTTGACAAAAAATAGTATCATTTATGTATCCAGATAAAATTATTATGAATATATATTCTATAAATAATCTAAAGATGCTTATTTTGTATCATGATTGGTAGTATTTTTTCTATAATTTTAGTCAAAGTATAAACTGTTTGACTCCTCGAAAAACGAGAATTGCATTCTTTTGTGGATGGAGAGAGTATTCCGGAGATCATAAAATCATCTCCATCAACAATGATTCATGTGGTTGGAGGAAGAAGAGAAGCAGAGCAAATAAGGTAGCAGTGGTTTATTTAATTGTCTGTACATGATTTCCTTCTTGCACGTGTCACTTCACAAATGGAGGAATTGTACTGCAATGGGTGCTACCTCAGCTTATTCATAAGAATCACTATGGTTTTATAAAGCACAACAAACCTATTCAAGATTGTATTGCCTGGTCTCTGGAATACATTCATATGTGCCATTGGTCCAAGCAGGAAGTAATTATTTTGAATCTTGATTTTGAGAAGGCATTTGATAAGGTGGAGCACAAGCTCATGCTGTAGATCATGGAAAGCAAGGGGTTTCCACCAAAATGGCAAGAATGGATGCAACTTATTTTTAACTTTGGAGTCTCTAATGTCCTCTTCAATGGAGTGCCTAGGAAAGTCTTTCATTGCCTCAGAGGTGTAAGATAGGGTGATCCTCTTTCATCACCTTTATAATTTGTTCTAGCTGCTGATATTTTACAGACACTTCTCAACTCAGCTACTTTGGATCTTTGAAGCTTCCAATACCAGTTCCTAGAGACAGTGACTTTCTTATCTTACATTATGCAGATGATACTCTGACCTTTATGCAAGGAGATGTTAATCAGCTGACCTTTCTCAAAGATTTACTCACCTCCTTTGCTGAGTCGACTAAGCTCAAAGTGAACTTTGATAAGTCTATGATGGTGCTAATTAATGTGCCTCCAGCTAAACTCCAACTTCTGGCAAACACACTGGGTTGTTCACCTAGTAGTCTTCCTTTTACTTATCTAGGTCCCCCCCTCAGCTTGACCAAACCCACAGTGGCAGACTTTTGGCCTCTGATTACCAAATGTGAAAGAAGGCTGGTTTCAATTTCTACTTTTCTAAGCCAGGCCGGTAGGTTGGAGCTCACCAATGTAGTTTTCTCTGCCACATTTTCTATGTGTAGTTTTCTGCTCCTAAAGACTACAATCAAGCATACTGAAAAGTTTAGAAAGCATTGTTGCGGAGAGGTTTAGATGTCAACAACAAGCAACCACCAAAGGCAGCTTGGCCATTGGTGTGTCTACCTAAGGAAGAGGGAGGACTTGGAGTCTTGAACCTCAAAACACAAAATGAAAGTCTGCTTTTGAAGCATCTTCATAAGTTCTTTAATAGAGCTGACATTCCCTATGTTCAACTGGTTTGGGACAAATACTACACTAGAGGGCACCTGCCACATCCAGACTCTCATTTCAGGGGGCTCATTTTGGTGGCCTGATGTCCTTAAACTTCAAAACCTCTTTAAGGGAATAGCAATATAGTTTCTCCCAAGTATGGTGCCTCTTGCTTTCTCTAGCCCATGACATGTGGCATGGCAATGTTTGGAGTCTTAATTTCCCAGGACTCTACTCTTTCTATAAACTTCAGAATATTTCACCGCAAAAGGCAGTTGCAACCCCTTTGTTGCAGATACTCTTTCATTTACCTCTTTCTGCAGAGGCTTTTTGATCAGTTTCACATTTTCTCCTCCATCATTTCTAGAATACACCTGCAACAAGACCCTAATGTTTGGACTTACATCTGGGGGTCACCAATATTTTCTTCGAGCAAAGTATACAAGCAGCTTACTGTACATCGACATGTTCATCGGGCCTTCAAGTGGTTGTGGAAATCTGCTTGCCAAAATAAAAAGAAATTCGTTTTCTGGCTTCTCTTAATTAAAAGATCGGCTGATACTAGAGAGCTCCTTAAACAGAAAATATGCATTTAGATGATTACAACTATGTCATTTGCTCTCTGTCTGTTGAGGAGGATCTCTTTCATCTAATGCTTGGCTGCCCATTCGCGGTGGATTGCTAGGCAACTCTGAACCTATTCATATCTCCTAACTGTGGTCCTTTTGAGATTCTGGAAAATTTTAGAGACAAGCTCCAGCTCCCGTTCTTCATGGAGATTATAATCACAATATATTGGGCAATTTGGACAATGAGAAATGACAACATTTTTAAAGGTGTGGCATTCTCAATTCAAAGATGCAAAATAGTTTTCAAGCAAGAATTTGCTCTGGATATACTTAGAGCAAAAGCCCGTTATCATCCGAATATATTTTTATGGCTAGAGGCCTTTGTGTAATTCTTCTCATTTTCTTCTTGACCTTCTTTTTTTCTTGATTACTGTTGCACTGTTTGTACTTTACCTTTTATAGTAAAATCCTAGTAAGGGCTTACACCCTACTGTTTCATAAAAAAAGTTATTGCGTGTTTATATTTACCTCAACAAGAGATGCTCTGCATGTGCTGAGATTCATCCAAGTGGAGGTTACGACACATACATATATGAAACCTTATTCTGTAGTTTTTAGTAATGTCCGTCCGTCACTTATTAACCGTCTATATGGAAAGCATGCTGTTCAAACTTTCTTAAGTTTGACTAGATTTATAAAAAATAACAATATTTGTATCTCCAAATAAGTTTGTTATGAAAATAAATTCAATGATCTATCTAATGATATTAATTATGTATTGTAAATATTAGTATTTTCTTTTATATATTTGGTCAAAGTTGAGTATGTTTAACTTCTCGAAAAGTGAGAAAGACAGTGTAAAAAGGGACGGGAGTATGATATATCTAAGATAGCTGTTTCTTCTCAGAGCATTGATGACTTCATGGTCAATACTGTTTCCGGTTTTTTTTATTGTTGTCCAAGCCATCTTGCTACAAAATGGTTTGACGACCATATGCTTATATTGAAAACAAATGTAATAGTAGCATTGTGCTGAGATTGCTAGCACACTGAAACAGCAATTTTGCTGCTACCCCTTTGTCCTATAATATAGTGCATTCTAGAGATTTTAGGATAGATTAAGAGAGAACACAAAAGATGCATTTGTTCTCACTTTTGTTTCCTAATTAGATGTTATCATCATGGTGACTGGTTGATAAATGGCAAGTAACAATATAATACCTAGCAAATTTATGCAACTATTTAATGCAAAACTGTTTTGTCCTCTAGAATACCTTATATTTCAAGACAAAATTTAAATGACAGAATAATTATATATTTTAGGACGATGAGAGTACAATCACGAGACCATCATACCTAACTACTACTTAACCATCCAGCAGAACAAGCGTACAAGAGATTACAATGTTCGGGATGTCCTGCTATATTAATGTTGTAGTGCTCGACCACATCTAAGACATTTTAGTTGACAATTTTTTCATTGAACGTTGTTTAGATGCCGAATGTTAAATACAAGATTTGTACATCTATCCTTTGGTTTTTTAGACAAATCCTTGTGTACCACTCTGAATACTAACGGTGGTAGCCTGAGAGTGAACACCCACATGACAAAAGTGAGTATCAGGGGAAAGAAAAATTTAAAAGTTGGTATAGGAGCGAACTTTTTAATGTTAAATACAAATCGACCATCTTTTTCAGTAGCATACAGAGAATTGTCTCACAAAAAAAAAACCCACTCCATCCATCAGGCCAGACATCAGTATCAAGCCGTGCAGCAGGTCGAGAATTTTTTAGAGGTGAGCATGTGAGCGTTGGCCTGTCATGCATGGTCCTTGATTTGGCAGACCTTTTACCGACAGTATGAGCAAACAAAAACTAACCATCAACAGTACCACCGCTCACCAGCCAAGAAAACCATCAAGTTACACATGGGGGGCAGAGGACAAGCTAGTCAAGAGATTTGAAAGAGTAAATGGCCCGTTCAAACCAATTCCTGCTTTCTCTACGTTAGAAAGAAGCTGGCTTTTGAACTGATGCCTTGTTAATTTGAGGTCACTAGTCCATCAACCCGTGCTCTCGCACGGGCTAGAATTTTAAGAGATTTAGCTATTAGTTATTGTTTAATATATATGACGAATAAAGAATTACTTATATTAAATTTATGTTTTTGTCTTTGTTTATTTTCTTACATAATAGATACTCGTAGTCTATATCCAATTACCATTAACTTATTAATACTTTTTTTGCAAGGGACTGATCTTTAAATTTTTTTCACTCATATTCATATTTTTCGTTTACATGGCACCTTTGTATATTTTAAATACACAATTAGTTTGAAACCTTACCATTAACTATGGTGGTTATTATTGCATCATGTATCTTATGAAGTCATGAATCAGAATTTTGATCAAATTTTGTTCTTATTGACTACTACAAGTTCTTTTTATCTTCAAGTTAAGTTAAAACTCTTGTGGTTGTATTTTTTATTAACTCTCTTTTTAGCACGTTTTGGAATAAGAATTTTAGGTCATAGAGTACGTTCTAAAATACTATATTACCATAACCAATCATTTGAACCCTGCGCCATGTCGCTTAACATAATTGATAGAGCATGAAGTGAGATCTCGGAGGAGGGTCCCAATGCTAACCTCAATATAATTTTAATACTTAAGCCTTATAATGATCGTTTTTACTCTAAAGTAATCTTATAGGGTCAGAAAATATAATGTCCAGTGGTCTCCCACACTTCTTAAGATGATTGAATTTAACTATCAAAGGACTATGTGTGCAGTTATTGTTTATTACTAATATAGATGTGTCAAACATTTTAGTTAAAATATATAAATATATTTAATGTAACGGCCTATATAAATTATATGTCATGGTTACTAATAGGGTTTTAAATAATTTATTAGTATGATCAGTATATGACTTGTTAAGGACATATTTTTTTATATGATGAAACATAACATATTGCTCATGTATGATTGTGCAACACACGCGTATGCTTACTTTAATCAAAATAATATATTTAATATTGATAGAAGTGGGTAATATAGAAACATATATATGCTCTATTGTTAAACATTTTTTAATAGAAGATGTTGATAATTTATATGTAGATTTGAGGGGATACTTAATTTTTCTAATAATAAGATGAAAATTAGGTAACGTAAAATATCTATCATAATAGGAGGACAAATGTAATTACATGTAAATTTAGGACTACCTTAGATCATATTTCTTAATAGAATAAGTGGTTAATTTAAATATAGAGTCATTGGTTACTTTATGTTGTTTTTTTGCAATATCAACGGAGGGTAATTATTTAGAAAATAAAATATTTCCAAAAGCTATTGATATCAATGGTGATTAGGTTATACTAAATTGATGGTTAGATGTTTCTGAGTTTTGTGCGATTTTCTAGGATCTATATATTGTTTTTCTACCGAGTCTTTTGAGGATTAATGTGGAGGCTCCATTCGGGACATCTGGATAGAGTTTATAGTATTTATCTTTTACTTGAATAATATGTATTTAGTTGAAATATAATCTTAAGATATATAAACTCTTGTTACATATCTTTTTGTGACTTCACGAATTTATAGTTTGGCTTCCAACTTTTAGTGGAGTTGTTACAAATTTTTCCACTTGTTAAGTAAAAACTCTAGTGTTTTTTTAATCTTTTATTCCAAAGATTTTTTATTATTGAAAAGAATTTAGGTCCAAGTAGTTTTGTTTTCCACATGTTAAGTTGAAACTCTACTTGCACAGCGTCATAGACATGTTGAATTTGTTCTATCACACGATTATATGTGTGTAGTATTATTTATATATCATAGAGTGTTTAAAATTAAATTACCAATGTTTATATGATATAATGTTTTAGTCAGAATGTATAAATTTATGTTAAATAACTAAAATTTATTACCATGGATTATTAACATAAATTGAAGTCAATAGTCAACGTTATTGCTATGTCATTTGTTAAATGAATATTTTCCACACACACCATACTTTATGAATAATAGTTTGTTTTCTACAATAGCATATATTAGTATTTACATGTGGATTTGACAGACATTTTTTATTTTTTAAAATGATTGATTGTCACACCCATTTTTAAGGACAAAAATAGGATGCATAAAATACTCATGTGCGCCCCAGGTCATGATCGCACACATAAGTAGACAAATTACATAGTATCATCACAGTGCTTATTACATAGCGAATAAATATTTAAGACATAGTCTTGAACGATAAATAATAATAACTAATAGTAATCTTCAGCGGAAACTCCACACAGGGACACGGTTGACTGGTTGACACCAAGACTAGTACTCATTACGATAATCTTCCTCATAATCTTCATCTGTTATGGTGGAAATAGCAAGAGTGAGTCCATGTCGAACTCAACAAATATAACACAGGGTTCATGAGGCTCAAATGGCTAGACACTGTTTAACTGCGGTTAGCTTTTAATCATATATTTTGACAATTGAATAGCTTCAAGATAAACCACTTCCCATTAAAGAACCAATGATCAATTGCAATAATGATAACTAATAACATTATCATGAGCATAATAGTAATCAACAATAATTAAACATAATATAGCAATGGTGATCATCTATCTGTAAATGTTCCAAGGCCGCTCGTATCCGTGAGCACGGCTAGTATACCAGTTTTTAACTCTGCGCAGAGGTGTACACTTTCACTGTGAGTCATGATTTCCAAATGAGTGGGGAGATCAAGCCCAAACACTAGAGAACCATATAAAGCCACTCAAGAGTTCGTCTAACAAGTTAGGGCCATTAGATTCACTCGGCAGGCAGATGTAGAACCCCCCTTCCCTGTGGCACAACAACCGCAGCCTATACACACTAGGCCAGGGGCTCGCACTACACCCAACGTGGCAAGCCTTTCTTACGCCATTTAAGGTAACCACTAACAAGCTAGAAAAGGTCTCTTGAACAACTAAAGCCAGAGCCATATAGCCCTCACAGCTGTACTGTATATCCCGGATGATCACGTACAGATAAGTCCTTACGGAGAGTAACTAGAGCATAAAAAATAATACGCATGCTCTAGCCCCCTTTTTAACAAAAATTAAATCATCTTAATGATTGATTGCTTGATCCATTAATCATATCGCAAGATCATTGTTCTTAGTTTAAGCACTAGCCATAGCTACCCATATGCATTCCCAAGGTTGACAAGGAATCAAGACAACAAGCACTAAGTTATAATCTCTAAGGTTGTCAAGGTAAGCACATGCATATGTATGATAATTTCGGTGAATAGGTAACAAGGATAGTCTTGTGTTATACTTGCCTTGATCAAAGCTCTCCAAATAATACTGCTGACTTGGCTTAAAGTAATACTCCAAATCGTCCAAATACTGCTCACCTTCTATACTCGATCATCAATCAACATCATACATGCATCCAATCAAACATACACGAAGCAAACAAAGAGATATCATTAGAACAGTACACCAACAGTAACAAAATAGTAATAAAAGTTTATAAAACTCTTCTACACGTTTCTACGATCACACAGACGCAAAGATCACCAAATTCGGAGTTAAAACGTGAAAGTTATGAATTTTCTAAGATTTCCTATAGATAAATAAATACTTAATTATAAACTCGAAAAATAAATTATCAAAACTAACTGTACAGCTACACTAACCTGTAGAGTTCGCAAATACGAACCTAACGCAACTTGAACGGATCAAATCAGAGTTAAAACGAAGTTTTCATGGCCAAAACAGTTCTAGTGGCAAATCTGTAATTTCCTGAAAACGTATTTTTGAATAAACCGGAAGAAAATACGCTTTCAAAACGTGAAAACGTATTTCCTGGAATACGCAAAGGACCACGGGTTATATAAAGAAAAAGTGCAGGGGCTCTTTAGAAAAATTACCCCGCGAAGGGGTAAGTTCTAATCTCGTGCGTCCATCTGAGAACGGACGGCTGCTATTGAATCTAGAAGAAAGAGAGAGGGAGCACGGTCACCATCTCCATCGCCGGCCGGTGGCCGCCATGGCCGACGCCATGAGCTCACCAAAAAATCTCGGTTCCCCCTTTTCCGACCACCAAACGACCCGCAAACAACTCCAATCGGTCGAGAAGATCAACCCTAGCTCCTCTACACGATTTATGCCCTCTACGATGTCCCGAAGAGAGAGCGCAGCAAGGGGAGGGACGGCGGCACCATTGCCGACCGACGGTGAGCTTCAAAAACTCACTTCGAAGCCTCTCCAACCAAAAGGAAAGCACAAGAAGACAGAGGAGACGAGTGCGGACTCACCAACGCGAAGAAGTTGACCTCAAATCCACCCGAAGGCTCCCTAACCGATCTACCGCCGGCCTTCAATAACCTCAAGCCCTAGTACTCTATTTCACGTGGTGGAACTCGCGATTTAGGTGAAAAACGGAAAGAGGAGGGTCACGGCTTCTTATTTGTAGCTCCAAATCGCCGTATTCGGGTAGGAAATCCCGGTTATATCGGCAACAATCGGTGGCGGTCGCCCACGAGTTCGGCTCGGTTACGACGCGAGGGGAAGAAGACAACTGAGAAACGGCCCCCACCCGTCAGCGAAATGAGAAGGGAGGGAAGGCGCGGCTGGTTTTCTTGGGCCGGCCCATGCGGCGAAGGCGCGGAAGCAAAGGGCAGCGGCCCACCTACGCAAGCGCGGGGGAAACAGGCTGCTCCAACGGGCCTTCGGGCCGCCAGGGAGAAGGTAAATGATTTTCTTCTTTTTTTCTCCTTTCTTTTCTTTATTTGCTTGTCTTCAAACTATTCCAAATAAAATTTTCTAAGCCAAAATCAAAATAAAATAAATGCACACCACAAAATAAATTAAATGCAACAGCATGAATGCAACACCAAACATATTTTATTATTATTTTAATTTTGTTATCCAATTTATTCAAAATTTTTTATTTCTAAAATTTGGGTGTTACATTGATGTATATATAAATATTTATCTTTCATATGACATTTATGGGTAGGTTGAATGCAACCTTAGGAGGTTAGTTTGCATTATTTTTTATAATGATAAGGAAGGGGAACTTATAGAAGCATTATGGGTATTTTTTAATTTATATTTTTAATAATGGTAGATGTGAGTAATTTAGATATAAAGTTAGAAATCATCTTTCATAATAGTAAAGATGGGTAATTTAGATGCAATCTTATGGGATTATTTGGAATTATGTTTCATAATGATAAAGGTGTGTAGTTTAGATGCAAATTTAGGGAGTTATTTGAATTGTCTTTCATAATGACATATGTGGGTAATTTATATACAAATATAGGGGGTTATTTTGGATTATCTTGTGTAATGGCAACAATGGGTAATTTAGATGCAAAATTAGGGGTTACTTTATGTATTTTTCGTTATGGCAGTGGTGGATAATTTTTATTCTAAATTACAATAGATCTAATGGTTATTATCACCAAATTAAAGGCTAGATGTTTCTGATTCACTACCAGAAAAACCCTTATACATGACATTTTACCCATGACCTTCCAGCAAATAATCATAGAATGTAGTCATCTATGACGGTTCAACCTAAGATGATAGATATATGACGATCGGTTAAATTATCGTCATGGTTGGACGTCACTAATCATTTTGGCACTCTATAGTAAATCTATGACGGACTAATGGGGGAGATCACAAATCTTACATCCAACATGGCGCTAATGTGAGCGTCCACGTCATTCCTACGTGTCATGGTAATGAGAGGCAGGGGCTGGCGTTGATGTAAACAGGGAAGGTGGGACCTACCTGTTGGTGAGGGAGCTAAATTTGCAAAAATTTTGCTACTAGGAATCGAACCACGGACCTCTTGGTTGCAAGAGCATGGACCTAACCACTGGGATACTGGGTTGTTTACATATGGTGCTGATCTTTTTTCCTTTAGTTCTGTCTGAAAGAAATTATAGTGCCACATACCACCAGATCACACTAAGCAAGATAAGTTTGAGTCGAACATTTATATAGCACAACACGATGGAGTTGATTGATGTAGGTAGGTAGAGAACCTCTAGGGATTAGTAGAAATTATTTGGTACTTACTATATATATAATCACCACCAAATAACACCCTAAGCAATTTATGTCCTAGTCGAACACTTCTCAAATCATCAAGGATTATATAGGTTATTTGATACCTACCACAAAGTAAATTGTGGCCTTTGTACACGTGAAAGTCTCGAAGTTATATAGATTATTGGGCTTAATATGTGCCATTAGTGATTTATATAGATTACCAAGCCTAAACAATTTAATTGACCAAATTTAGACAATTAATACCAAGCAAGTATATAGTAATCAAATTTTGGTTATTACCGGGCACTATTTTAATATCTTGATAGCTACAAAAATATATATAAGGACCATTTCAAGAAAATTAGCTTAGTTATATAATCAATAACCGTGACTGATCAGATGAAATGACTTCACACCTGTTTACACATTGGCTATTCCTTCTATATGTTTTGTAATTATAGTGTGCACTTCCTGAGTAATACTTTTCTGACATAGTAATGCACATGTCAATTCTTGATATCTCCTTCTAACAGAGCTGTCAATTTGTCTTATATTCGCCTAGGCTTATGTGAACTTGTTCTCTATTGTTATATTCGCCTAGGCTAATTTTCTCTTTGTTCCTTGTGAATGCAGAAGCTCCGCTTACTGACTACAACTTCAAAAGATGAGGCGTTGTTTGATTGGTTGTTTGTAGAAGAAGACAACAAAAAAGGTTACGAAGAGAGGTGCTCAGAAGGTGCAACCTGGGATGCAATCTGGTGTTCTCACAAGGTCCAACAAGAATTGTCCAGCTGATGTTAATGCAGTGATTAATCAAGCTGAAATCTGCAATCAGGCTACAGAGGAAGGTTAAATGACTACATTTCCTATAACAAATTGAACTCAAATTCTAGAAACAGCATTCCAAAGTACTATTACTAATTCTATCTTGCATTGTGACCTCAATGACTGATGAGCAATGGGATAAACTTGTGGAACACTAGAAAAATAAGCAAAAAATGGTAAGTTCATCCAACTGTTCCGCATCTCATCATGTTGATGTCATATGTGCTTAACAACATAACTGTGTTGCTGTTGGTGACTTGTGAGAAGAACAGAGAAAACAAAAGCAAAGTGCAGTTCCATCAGACCACTGGTTCTCGCAGCTATGAAATGCAGGTTGTAAATTTGGTGAGTACAACTCACTGGCACTTTTCACTAGAACATGTTGTTTGAGCTTCAATTGCAAGATACTGTATATGAACTAACTTTGAGTTGAATACCAAGTCTTGTCATTTGTTTGTCAGGTCTTTTCTTCTCTGCATATTTAGGAGAGCTTTGTATGTAGCTATGCCACATAGATTAGTAATAGTTGACAAAAATCCGTTGCTGGTTGCTTGGTTTTCAAAATTATGTCACGACATACTAAACTTGGGGCTGTAAAATTAGCTATGCCACTTTCACTAGAACACAGATGCACTGATTAGGACTTTGATGTCCATGATTCCAGGATGTCAAGCAACACAATAAGGTTGTCTTGGGTTACCGGTTGGCGCACCGATGCTGTTGGATGCTTCTTTTGGTTATGGATGCATTTTGACAAGTTGTCTTCTTGCAATGTTGGTCTGTGAACAGGTGGATGCATGGTCTTTTGTTTGAACTGATGCATGGTCTTCGACCTGTGCAGTTCTGTGAATTGATGTAAGGTCTGATGCATGCATGTGGTGTGCCAAACTTCATATGTAACTGATAGCTATGTTGGATATTTAGATGTATCTGTGATGATGGGACCTCTACCTATTTATATGTGATGGCATATTTATATGTATTTGTGATGATATGTGGTGATCTGTGACGACCTGAAAGCTGTGAATTTAAATTTGAATGTGCTGTCAATTTAAATTTGAATTAGGTGTCGATTCGAATTTGAATTTTGTGCAATTTGAATTTGAATGTCTGCTGATATGTTATGGTCCACAATGGGCCAATTCTACTGTGCAACTGGGCTAGCCCAATAGTACCTGCTACAATATGGGCCTAACTAAAACTAAAAAAACTACACAAAACATGGGCCTAATTGGTGAAAATGGGCCATAGACAGCCTACTAATGACGTGGCAAGGTAGCCACCACGTCAAATCCAAATCACCAAATGACATGGCAACAACTGACATGGCAATAGAATCATGACGGTTCATTTCATCACTATAGCCTCTTCCTATTGTTGTTGACCAGTTCATCCATGACGATAAAAAAACCAATCTGTGACGGTCCATTTCGGTCCAACAAATGTATGATACGGGATACATGACGTTTTTTTGGATCGTCATCGCGAGTTAACTGTGACACATTTTCGCTTGTCTATGACCAAAGTAAACTGTCATGTATAGGGTTTTTTTAGTGATTATTGTGAGAATTTTTAGGATTTATCTTTCTTCCTAGTGCGTCTGGTGGGAATTAACGTGGTGCCTCCGTTGGGCCTCTACTTAGTAATAGTAAGATTGCTATGTTAATGTTACGGGCTGACTAAAATTTACTACATACTCACAGTTTAAAGTCTTATATAACCAAGAAGCGTAAGGTAAAGCAGTAAATCAGGAAGTGTTGGTATCCCTATTCCCTATGCTTGTGGCCTGTGGCCGGTGGGACAATTCACAGTTCATCATCAATGCTCTTGGGCAGCTGGGAGATGACCCTCTGGACTGCAGGCCTTGACATCAGGTCTTCCCACCACGCCTTGACACTAGGGTAGGAATCCAACACCGACGCATACGGTGTCCTGGTCATGAAGTAGTAGGTGATGGGGAAATGGCTAAGATCAGCCAGTGATGAGGACATCGCCAAGATGGAGTCGAGGACGACTCCAATTCAAGAAGGGAAGGATGATGAGGACATCGCCACGCTGGACACACCGACGCTATGGTCTTCCCCAAGTTGCAATTTGTCCCCAACTCAGCTGCCACGTCACCCTCGGATTCAGCAGACACGTCGTCACTGTTTTGGTCATAACTCTCTCATACGACATCGAAACGTGCGTTCTTGGATGCGTTGGAAAGGGTACGACGACGCTATCGTTTTGGATCTGGTCCCAGCTCCAGAAGGTCCATGGATCATTCTGTGTGACCACGGCAAGGTGCTGCGTCACCTATTTGGGCCAACTTGGCCATGTATCATGTCGGACCTTAAGCCCAAGTTGCGGACGCCCAACCCCTGGCCGTCCTCAACCCTAGGTCGAGTCTTAGACTATAAAAATAGCCACCGCCACTGCTAGACAATTGGGTTTTGTTTAGAGTTTAGTTTTCCATCGAGAAACTGAATCGTTCATTGTAACTATGGTGACAAATCCTTTTACAGTGATCCAGGGCCCCTGTTCTTGATCTCCTCCACTGTGTCGATTAGTCCTTGGGAACCAAGTTCTTGAACCCTCTATTGATATTCGCATCATTCATATTTGCAATTTCAGATTGTGTGTTTTACCTTCTTGCTTGTGTTCTTCGATTTGCTTGCAGGAAAAGCCTTCTTGGCGAGGTCAATCAAGTTGTGCTTGGTTGATAACCAACGGAGCTGTGGTGTAACGGTTGCAGGATTCGAATCGTGTCTGATTTGAAGCCGGATCACCAACATCGAGATCTCCACAAATCGAACTTACCGGCTATCTCTCGGAAGATCGGGCCTGTACCTCATCAATTGGTATCAGAGCTGGGCCCTTGTTTAAGGGGGTGGGAATGATGAGGACATCCTCCACTATTACCAGCTGGCAAAGACGCAACAAAAAAAGGCCAAGTGGCCTAGTTGTAGTCGGGCAGCAACCGTGTGAGCCTCAGAATAATCCCACCTTCCTTAGCTTGGGAGGAGGAAGCCACCTTAAAAGAGAGAGCCACCCTTCCCCTATCGGACTAGTCTTTTAGGGACATTGGGCCTTTCCCCGAATGGGTGTGTATAAGAACCGTTGGGGTTTGGGCAACCTTAATTTATTGGGCCTCGGCCAACCCCACCTGGGCCAGATGTATCATTTGGTATCAGAGCCATCTACACCTCTATTTTCTTCCGGGGTAAGTAAATTGCCTAATGTGCAGAAGAAAGGTGCCACTTCGGGTGCTTCTACTAGCTCCTCCTCATCCAGCGCTAAAATCATTTGCCACCGATGCAAAGGCATAGGACATGTCATGAAGGATTGCCCTAGTCGTTGTGCTTTCATTGCTACCGAGGATGGATATGTAAGTACTAGTGATGTTGAAGATGATTTAGCCCTTGCTGCTAACATTGATGCAGATTCTATCGAGGGCGATCAAGACAAGGAGGCCATCATCATTGACTCCGTTGCAGCTACCGCGGACTACCCTAGCCTTCTTGTGCAGCGTGTGTTGAGTACACGTGTGGGACATGAAGAAGAGATGAAGATCCAACGAAACAATTTGTTCCACATGTATTTCATTGTGCAGGGTTGTCGTGTTCTCACTATCATTGATAGCGGAAGTTGCAATAACTTGGTGAGTTCAGATTTGGTTGAGAAGCTTGGCTTGACCACACGACAACATTCGTATCCATATAAACTTCAATGGTTCAATAATAGTGGTAAGACTAAGGTAACTAAATCAGCACGCATTAGCTTTTTCACAGGTTCTTATCATGATACTGCTGATTTTGATGTTGTCCCTATGCAAGCTTGTTCCATTTTGTTAGGTCGTCCATGGGAATTTGATAATGATGCTTTACATCATGGTAGAACTAATACATACACTATCATACATAAGGACAAGAAAATTACATTGCTGCCTTTGTCTCCTACGGATATTATTAAACATGCTAAAGAGATTAAAAATAAACCTCCAACTGATATTGCTAAAAATAATAGGATTAGGTTAAAAGGAGGTACTTTTCTTGCTACAACTTCTGCTACTGCTGAGTTATGTGATAATCCTGATGCACCATGTTATACTATGTTTTGTCAACCTATTGTGTCTGGTGCATTGCCTGCTGTCACTAACCTTTTGCAGGAGTTCGCTGATGATGGGATGAAGTCGAGGATGACTCCAATTCTAGGAGGAGGGGATGATGAGGACATCGCCAAGATGGAGTCGAGGACGACTCCAATTCAAGAAGGGAAGGATGATGAGGACATCGCCACGCTGGACACACCGACGCTATGGTCTTCCCCAAGTTGCAATTCGTTCCCAACTCAGCTGCCACGTCATCCTCGGATTCAGCAGACACGTCATCACTGTTTTGGTCATAACTCTCTCATACGACATTGAAACGGAGCGTTCTTGGATGCGTTGGAAAGGGGACGATGACGCCATCGTTTTGCATCTGGTACCAGCTCCAGAAGTTCTATGGATCATTCTGTGTGACCATGGTAAGGTGCTGCATCACCTATTTGGGCCAACTTGGCCATGTATCGTGTCGGACCTTAAGCACAAGTTGTGGACGCCCAACCCCTGGCCGTCCTTAACCCTAGGTCGAGTCTTAGACTATAAAAACAGCCGCTGCCGCTACTAGACAATTGGATTTTGTTTAGAGTTTAGTTTTCTATCGAGAAACTGAATCGTTCATTGTAACTGTGGTGACAAATCCTTTTACAGTGATCCAGGGCCCCTGTTCTTGATCTCCTCCACTGTGTTGATTAGTCCTTTGGAACCGAGTTCTTGAACCCTCTATTGATATTTGCATCATTCATATTTGGAATTTCAGATTGCGTGTTTTACCTTCTTGCTTGTGTTCTTTGATTCGCTTGCAGGAAAAGCCTTCTTGGCGAGGTCAATTAAGTTGTGCTTGGTTGATAACCAACGGAGCTATGGTGTAACGGTTGCAGGATTCGAATCGTGTCTGATTTGAAGCCGGATCGCCAACATCGAGATCTCCACAAATCGAACTTACCGGCTACCTCTCGGAAGATCGGGCCTGTACCTCATCAGCCAGGCTGATGAAGTCTCCTGCCAAGTACTTATACTTGGACAGGCGTGCCTCATAGACGTCCAGCACTTTCTTAGTCTTGTCAATGCAGTCGGCAATGATGTTCTCGTCGGGAGTTCCTCCGCGCATCGACACGAGGATGTGCTGGTAGCCTGGTACACGATTGTTGAAACGGTAGGTCTGTACTGGTGCGCTTCACATCTAGCCAGATGTCCACAGCCTTGGGATAGCCCGGGACTCTGGTACAAGGTGGAAGCACACGAGGATATGTTGTTATCTGTGCGTGAGCAACAGTTTTCCTATATTTCAGGTGTCTTCAAATTAAATGCTCCTAATAGACTATAGTCGTGAAACAATTGTTGTCATGGATGAATTTTGTCGCTATCTTGTTTATAAAGTATTCGTGCATTACTTTATTAATAGGGAATGTATATATATGTATATGGGCTAGGAACTCACCGAAGAGCACCAGGTCTCCATCTTGGAATGCTGGAATCTATCCAAATGGCTGACGAAAGAAGGGCACAAATGTTTCGTCAGTTAAATAATCAGAAAACAATGCTTATCGAAAATGCTACTGTACCTAATAATTGTAACACTTGGACACAGCAGAGCTACTACACTTACATTGCGCGCGAGATGCTCAGGGTTCTTGTGCTCGCCGGCGCCGAAGTCCATGTTGACCAGCTCGTACTCAACGCCGACCTCCTCTAGGCACACCAGCACTCACGCTACGTTGCCCGACATAGCCATCCCAAATACCTTCACTGGCGCCATGGCTACCTGCAGTTGATATTATCCTATCGATAAGAATAAAACTGAATCCCTTGGTCTATATGGCCGACAATGGGATGTGTTTAATCCAAACGGTTGCAGGTCCATTTATATAAGGGCGTTCGATGTTTCTGTAGTGGTTGTAGTTGCAATAAAACACAATTTTGGTGGTCATAAGGTCCATATATTGCTACCAATTATGACAGTGGTTGCAATAGAACTCAATATTGCAACCAAATGTGTGGTGTTGCGAAAATAAGTGATGCTAAAAGGGTCAAATCCTTGTAGTGATTAAAGATGTAGAGCAAATTGTTAAGACATGTGAAGCATGCCAGACCACATCCCCTCACAAGTCAAAGCCTTCGGCTGTGTTGGCATTTCTTAGCACTACTACTAAAAATAGAATTAATCCTACTAATAGCAATGGCACCAGAAATGATATGGTAATTATCCATTATTAACTTATCACTGTTACAGTAGCCACCTATCAATTTAACCTTCATCTCTAATATTAAACTAGGTTGTCATCCCTGGTGAGGAACTTAGAAATGTTTGTTCGTTCTATCTAGTGTTACTACAAGAATAACACTAAACAAGAATATATTATTTTATGTGACTAAAAAAATATAAAGATAAGAATGAAAAGAATTCTACAAGCGGACAGATAATTATACCATTGTAGCATTTTACCTAGAGTATTACCAGGTTATCGATTTATAATTCTACCACTTAGAAGGTATGACTATGAATACAATAGTATTGATAATTTATGAATATGCATGAGAGAATGAACCAATATCATATACTCTACTCAAAATAGGGATAAGTCACAAGATAATAAATAAAGATAAATGATAAGTACTTGATCAATCATCATGATAAATATATAGTAACTCAGAGCACTCTAGTTCAGCAATAGGTTAAGTTCAATTAGAATATTAGAAAGATAATTGCTAGGTAGTCTTATTAACATGTCAAATGCTTAGTCTAATTAATTATATCTAGTGACCATAGCCAAATTAACATGCCATATAAGGAACATCAACTTAGGAAAGTTAGAAACAGAGTCCTCCTCTCCTTCGAGACCGGATTCTACCAACATCAATATATACGGAGGATGGATTGCAAAAGACTCAACGCAGCTGTCACCTACGCGATCTACCATATGTCCCGGCATATAAGGGCATACGCAGATAAACAAATATCTAAGCACCACTCACATAGTGTCTATCACTCACCCATGGTCCTGTAGGGTGAGTGCTATACGATCTTATGCATGGTTTCCATAATCTAGCTACATCGAACATAAAACTAGATCAAACAATGAACATTTCTTTCAATGACATAAATGATATAAAGCTTAATGTTGACATAAATATAGTAGCAACGATACAATATCAATGAAATAAAGAAATAGAGTAAAGTACAAGAGATATACCGAACCACGCTCTTGCCAACGTCGGGAATTCAAGTGTTGCTTGATCTCCCTCTAGACCTAATCATGCACTAGAGTTGTCGTGTCACACCGAGGTTTTTCCTCTAGTTGTGCCAAAAAACGTTATTTTTTATTTTGATTCAATGACTTTTGCCATGAATCTTTAGTCTGTCCAGTAGATGTCTATGCACAATATACGTAGTTTGGCATGCAAATGGCTTTATGATTTTGTATGGTGTAGTATGTGCTTGGTGTTTGCAGTGTTGGTGGTCAAGTTGGACTAGTATTGGGAAACTGCGCAATTTTTATACGTGGTCCAATAGTTCTTTATGCATGGTCCACTAGTTCTTTATGTAGAGTGTGGTGGCCATTACATCGGTTTTTCTAGTTAATTGTATCACAACTTGCAATTTTTTTTGTGGATGCTCGTATGGATTTATAACACAGATCATAAGTTTATTTGCAGTTGTGTTGTACAAATTTTATGCGGTTGTGTTGGTAGTCAAATTGGACTTTTATTGGGAAACTAAGCATTTTTATGCATGGTTAACTAGTTCTTTGTGCATGTTCCACTAGTTCTATGCATGGTCCACTATTTCTTTATGCATGGTCCACTAGTTCTTTATGCACTGTGTGGTGGCCATTGCATCAGTGTTTCTAGTTAATTGTATCACTGTTTGCAATTTTTTCTATGGATCGTCACATGGATTTATAACACAGATCATAGGTTTATTTGCAGATGTGTTGTGCAATTTTATGCGGTTGTGTTGGTAGTCAAATTGGACTAGTATTGGGAATGGAAGCAATTTTTATGCATGGTCGACTAGTTCTATATGCATGTTCCACTAGTTCTATGCATGGTCCACTGTTTCTTTATGCATGGTATACTAGTTGTTTATGCACGGTGTGGTGGCCATTGCATCAGTGTTTCTAGTCAATTGTATCACTGCTTGAAAATTTTCCTGTGGATGGTCATATGGATTTATAACACAGATAATAAGTTTATATGCAGTTGTGTTGTGCAATTTTATGTTTTGTTGGACCTGGACTTAATTTAATATTGAAGCAACAAAATAATTTTATGCATAGTTATTGAACAATTTAATATTGTTTGTTTGCATTGGACATTTACAACAAAAAAATGGCTTGACTTATGCATTTATTGCATCCCGATGACATCGATGAGAATATTGTGCCAAGGGTGGGCATGCAGTTCCGCTCAATTGATGTTGCTTATGGATTCTATGCATGCTATGCTGGTGTCATTGGCTTTGGGATCAAGAGATACCGTGAAAAGCATGGTTGAAAGTGGTTGAGTTGTGTGAGGGAGGGGAAGTGTAAGTTCCATAAGGAAGGTGGCAAGCGTGTTCGTAAGAAGACTACAAAAAGGACCGGTTGTTTGGCTAGGCTGAAGCTTACGAAGGTTTATGGTGACGATAAAAGGCTTTGGTGCATCGTTATTGACCTGGCTAACCTCAGTCACAACCATAACTTCCTCCCATCGCCATCTGCGGGCAAGAATTTTCACTGCAACAAGGCACTTGATCCCACATACCGAGAATTCATTGGGTCAATGCATGATAGCCGTGTGCCTAGCCATTGTGTCATGGACATGATGGCAGAAATGCATGATGGGCCAGAGAATGTGCCGCTGACATGGACTGATATAAAGAACATGTAAGTTATTAGGGCTAAAATCCACCTTTTCTATGATGTGCCTACTATTTGCATGTTTTTATGCATATAAACTTATAGTTTTAAATATTTGCCTACATGTTTTTATGCATGTAAAATCCATCTTCTCTATGCTTTGCCTACATGTTTTTATGCATAGAAACTTATAGTTTAACATGTGTACATGTTTGCATAGAAACTTATTAGAGCTAAAAAAACATGACATGTGCACGAATGGCCTACTGTTTTCTTGTTTCTATGCATAGAAACTTATAGTTTTTGTAGGGTTTATAGGTTCAGTTTATAACTTTTTAATATCCCTTACATTATAGTGTTTCATGGTTTTTATGCAGCCTTTATCTTGTTTGTCTACAGTCCCAACTAGGTTCATATGCTAATGGTGCTGGTGATTGATCAAATGCTGGTCGTTGTACAAATGTTGCAAAATTTTTATAGTTTTTTCAGTGTCCATTGTCTCCATGGCTGGGTGTACTCATAACTGTGATTGCTTGATATTGTGTTTGTAGAAGGTTGCTTGTGCAAGGGAAGCACAAATGGATGACATCGCAAAACTGTTGGCTTTCTTCACCCATTGCAAGCAGCAAAATCCCCAGTTTTATTGTGACTTCTAGCTAGATAAGGATGGCAAGATTGTCAGTATTTTCTAGTCCAATACAAGCATGCAAGGAGAATACACAGATTTCGGTGATGTTGTTACATTTGATACAACCCATAGGACCAACCTTTATCAAAAGCCATTGGCCATGTTTGTGGGTGCAAATCGTCACCTCCAATGCACTGTCTTTGAGATTGCTTTGCTTGGCGACCAGACAACAGAGACCTTCGAGTGGGCATTCAACACCTTCAAGACATGCATGGCAGGTCAAGCTCCTCGTTGTATTCTAATAGGTAGTTTATTAACTTGACTTGCGTACAAAACAAAATGACTGCATTAGTTCATTATCATTTCTATGCACCAGTTTGTCTATTTTTGGTGGTTGTGACTGGAAATTTATGCTGATATGAAACTTGTTTCTAATGCAAAAACAATGATCAGTGTCCCTGCATTTGTTTCCTATGCGTATGATTGCACACCCCGCCCCCAGTACTGAAAGCGAATTGCCTTGTTTATTGTACTTTGGGTGTGCCCCTGTATGCATATTTTTATGAGTCTTATCACAAGGATTGGCATCATGATTTTTTATCTTTCTATGCATTGTTTTCACTTACCATTGATGTGTTGCTTGCTTAACAGACCAGGACCCCGCCATGCCGGCAGCCATCAAGCGTGTCTTTCCAAACACAATCCATCGACTCTACTTGTGGCATGTCGTAAACAAGTTTCAGCCCTTGCTCAATGAACTGTATGTAATGTTTGAAAAGCGGCATTTCAAGGAGAAGTTTCAATCTGTCGTCCACCATCCTTTGATGCCCGGTGAATTTGAGGTTGCATGGGCAATGCTGCTCAATGAGTTTGAGTTGGAGGCTGATCCAACACGGCAAAGCATCTATGACATATGCCATGACTGGGTACCGTGCTTCTTCAAAGATGACTACTGTGGCATAATGTCTTCGACACAACATAGTGAGAGCGTGAATTACGTTGTAAAGAAATGTCATGTTGACGCGAACACAACCTTGCACCTGTTTGCCAAACAAATGATGAAGTTCATCCATCGCCGTAAGATGGACGAGGCGAGAGAGACATATGGGTGCACGGTATGTGTTAATTTCTGCACTTATGTTACTATGCACCTGGTTGTATGTTTCTATGCACATTATGTTACTATTTTGAATTACGTTGTGAAAGTTTCTATGCATCTTATGTTACTGTCTTCATCCATCCCCTGTTTCTATGTTTCTATGCACCTTATGTTGCTGGTTTTTGAACTGCATTGTGAAACTTTCTATGCATCTTTTACTTTGCACACAGTCTAAGCTGTGTGTTATTAGGAACCTCAATGTCCATGTGATTGATCTTTATATAATGGTTTTTCAACTGCTAGGAGGTTAATGTGCACATTGTATGGACGTAAGCTGCCAATGTTTATGTACCTAATCAATTTTTCCCATTTGGACATTGTTTGCAGAGCGAGGTAGTAACCAATTCAAGTTGGGCATTCAAGGTACGTCTAGCAAGAGTGTACACAAGGGCTGTGTTTGGCCGCTTCGAGGAATCAATGAAGTCTGCAACAGCCTTCCGCATAACAGAAGACCCTAACAGAGGGAGACATTCATGGCTGGTAAAGCACACAATTACCTCGGGAAAGATTGTCTGGGTCAACATCAGTTTTGTGTTACTGTGAACAAAGAAACTAATGAGGACATCGCCACGCTGGACACACCGACGCTATGGTCTTCTCTAAGTTGCAATTCGTCCCCAACTCAGCTGCCACGTCACCCTCGGATTCAGCAGACACGTCATCACTGTTTCGGTCATAACTCTCCATACGACATCGAAACGGGGCATTCTTGGATGTGTTGGAAAGGGGACGACGACGCCGTCATTTTGGATCTGGTCTCAGCTCCAGAAGGTCCATGGATAATTCTGTGTGACCACGGCAAGGTGCTGCGTCACCTATTTGGGCCAACTTGGCCATGTATCGTGTCGGGCCTTAAGCCCAAGTTGTGGGCGCCCAACCCCTGGCCGTCCTCAACCCTAGGTCGAGTCTTAGACTATAAAAACAGCCACCACCACTGCTAGACAATTGGGTTTTGTTTAGAGTTTAGTTTTCCATCGAGAAACTGAATCGTTCATTGTAACTGTGGTGACAAATCCTTTTACAGTGATCCAGGGCCCCTGTTCTTGATCTCCTCCACTGTGTCGATTAGTCCTTTGGAACCGAGTTCTTGAACCCTCTATTGATATTCGCATCATTCATATTTACAATTTTAGATTGCGTGTTTTTACCTTCTTGCTTGTGCTCTTCGATTCGCTTGCAGGAAAAGCCTTCTTGGCGAGGTCAATCAAGTTGTGCTTGGTTGATAACCAATGGAGCAGTGGTGTAACGATTGCAGGGTTCGAATCATGTCTGATTTGAAGCCGGATCGCCAACGTCGAGATCTCCACAAGTCGAACTTATCGGTTACCTCTCGGAAGATCGGGCCTGTATGTCATCAATTGGTATCAGAGATTTTAGGTTTACCGCGAGGTATATTCTCGTTTGCCTTAGATTCATATTTGTTCATTACCTAGAGTCCACAAAAAGCCCAAAAATATTTTAATTTCCACTGTCCTATCACCTTTTGTGCCTTTACAATTTCGTTTCAGATTCGCGTTGTTGAGTTTGTGTCCGTGGTCGAGTCTTGTTGCTGGTTTAGGATTGTGTTCGTGGTCGTAGTTCAATCGCCCGTTGCTGTGATTTTTTTTTTCTGCCGCTATCCCATCCACCGTTCCCAAACAACAAGTCGAAGCCACCACATTACTTGACTTGCACCCGCTAGCCGCCTTGTGTGACTTCTCGCCGCCGCGCAAACCCTAGATAGGTTGCCAGCCGCTCTTATTTTGCCTGCATCGCAGCCCTCCTTACATCATCAGGCGAATACCTACTGTCGCTGTTGGAGTCACAGGGACGATCTTGTGATCAGTGTTGGAGTTTAGGGACACTTTGCCCTAACTGCGGCTGTCGTGTTGTGCCTTCCGGAAAACATAATTTGAGATATCTTCGATAAAACAGGCATAACTTTTTGCTCGTTTATAAGAAAAATCTAAAATTTTTACAACAGTTTCTTGACACCATTTGAAGCCGACCCAAACTTGGCTTTGCCCTGTTTGGTTTTGTCAAAATTGCCAAAAAAATTCAGAAAAATAAAGAAAAAAATTATCAAAGTTTTTGCACGCTTTTCAGAGAACGTGCTATATTTCTGTAGACCACATCCCACCTCAGTTGTAGGTGCCAATTTTTGTGGTTGCATATTTTGTGATCCTTGTTCAGAGAAAAATATAAAAAAAAATAGTGAAAAAATAAAAAAATTTGATTCATACTAGTGCCTTTTGGAAAAATCAGGGAAAAATTCAGGAAAAAGGAAAAATTCGGGTTCTTTGCTTGTTATGTGCGTTCTTTCCATTGTCCTTTGTTTTTACCTTGTTGTGTGTTGACGGTTCTTAAGTATCGATTTTAATTATCCAATAAATGAGGAAAAGGACCTATATGCAAGCAACACCTAGAATTAGGGTTTGATCTGACAGAATTCCACGAGTTTTGTTGTTTATCTGTTTCTGCAGGGGGTTATCAGGAAATACAAAGGAAAGGCCCACACGTCGGAATTACATAGAGATATTAACGTGTTCACCGATTTTCTATCATCTAGAAGACTCCAGAAGCCACGGGATCGAACGGGAGGCCGAACGGGCCCGGGACCAGGGCGCCCGCCCTGGACCCTGGGGCGCCCGCCCTAGGTCTGCAACCAATCAGGATGAGTCTCACGGATTATGCCCCACCGACCTAAAGGATCAAGGAAAACCATGCGATTAATGGCGGTTTGATCCGACGGCCCAAGTTCACTTGAAGGGACTATATAAGCAGGACCCCTGGCCCCTGGAGAGGAGAATCAAAGTCTATTATTTTCATATTTTCCAGAGAGGATTCAGAGAGAGAGGTTCCCTTAGGGTTCCCACCTCATTAGGGCTTAGCATCCAATGTGAGATTAGACTTAGTTCTTCTAGATTGAGAGAGATAGAGTGGAGGTATAGATCGAAGGAAGCCCGGCCTGTCGGTGACTACTTCGAGGTTGTACCTGCAGGATCAAGTTCTCCTAACCCGAGGCTTGCTCCTAGGATTCTTCAGTATTTCGACTTCAAAATTCTAGTAAGTTCTTTGTTTTATTGTTCTTTGGTTTATGAGTTTACTTTAATCTCTTCGTGTAGAGTTTAGAGTAATCATCTCTAGCGTAAACGTGGTGTTTGGGCTAGGATACTCATAGATATCCCCTATCTAGCCGGACCGTGGTAGTAGCGAGGAACGTGACATTTCCGTAGCTACCTTTGTATTCCATATCCCGTTAGCAGGATCGATAGGGTTTATAGGTGCGGGTCGAACATCCTTTGAGGTGTCTAGATTCCGTGAGCCTCCCCAATAGAGCAGAAGATCATCCTTACCAAGGTTAGAACGAGAGTGCAGTTGCAGTCTTCTCTATACATCGCTCACATCAAATCACAGTGGTTGTAGCCTAAAGGTTAGTAGTAATAGATTTGGTTAGTCAGATGCACGCTTTCTCCTAGTGGTAAAAAAAATAAATACGATACTCTGGATAACATCCCGGGTGAAGTGCTCACCGATATCCGTGCGCTTGCGGATCATTTCCTAATTGCGTTACCAAATATCAACAAGCATTTCTGGCACCGTTGCCGGGGAGAAAGACGGTTTGCTGAGATAACCTTGAATCTTACTACTAGCTTGTACCTATACTTTTATCTTTCTTTATCTTTTTATTCCTTATCTTTTCTTTATTCTTACCTTATGGAGAACCAAGATTCTAAATCAATCTATCAATTTGCAACACCTTCGGAAACTGACCTTTTACCATGGGAGTCATCACAGCCTATCCAAACATCCCAGTATAGGTTAAGTTCAAGGTTAATTGCCATGATTGAGAACCTATCCTTTTCGGGAAAGGAAGACGAAAATCCTTACCTTCATATTAGAGATTTTGAGCAAACATGCGATTGTCTTCGCATTGAAGGCATTTCTGATAAGACTTTACGTTGGAAGCTTTTTCCTTTTTCCTTAAGAGGAGAAGCTAGACGATGGTATAGTCAGAAGGTAAGTCAACAACGAGGTGAATGGGGAGTCTTACGAGCCAACTTCTGTTTAGATTTTTATTCCCTCGATCGTATCGCCGACCTTAGACTCGAAGTTCTATCTTTTAAACAAAAAGAAAATGAAACTTTGGGAAAATCATGGAAACGTTTTTCTGATCTTTTAGAATCTGGTCCAAAACTCAATATTGAAGACCCTATTCTCCTTTTTCATTTCTTTCGAGGTCTTTAGAAAGATCATAAACAAATGCTACATACAATGTCTAGAGGTTCTTTCTTTCGTATCCCTACTGATGAAGCTAGAGCGATCCTAGATAGAATCCTAGAAGCTGAGATGGATAATACCCTCCATGATGAAACCTACGAAGCCGAAGTAGACACTCTGCCGAATTCTTCACCTACTTCAGCTATCCCAAGTTTTGAGCCACAAAAGGAAGAAATTCCACCACCTGATTTCATGCTGGATATAGAATCCGATCTTTTTGCCGATTTTGGAAACATTTCAAACTACCATTCTATAGACAAACCCCAAAGCGGCCATTATAGCATTTGTTTACCAAGTGAATATCAATTGAGAGAGCTTATCTCAGTCATGAGTAGCGAATGGTTGGAGGAGTCAGAGCTTTCCTCTGAAGTGATCCGTTTGGATACACCTCCTATCACTATACGCTGTGCTTATGATTCTGATCAATTTGATGCTCTCTATAATCCTGTTGTGGGGATCAATATCATGTCTGAAGCTTTTGCACTTAAATTATTTGGAAAATTAATTTTAACCCCCACAACAAAGTTCATGAAGGAATCTTCGGGACGATTGGTCCCCAGTCTTGGAATTGTGAATGTCCTACCCTTTATGGTAGAAGGCTCCATGATTCATTTGAACTTTTATATCTTTGATACATGGGACTTCGACCTGTTGATAGGACAACCATTTAGAAGACTCCTTTATGAAGGTCAAACTGGAAAGCTACACATTTCTTTTGGAAAGGATTTTAAATTCCCTATGACAATTTCTCACTCCTTGAATAATAAGATCGAGTCATCTCTTTTGCCTGACCTATGGAAGAGGTAAAAGCTGCGTCTCTAGAGCTTTTAACTGAATCAGACTTAGAAGAAGAAGCCCCTTCCTTCATAGAAGAGGAAGCTAAACCTTCTGAACCTGAACCTTTAGATGAGTTTGCAGAAACACCCAGACCTCCTATAGAGCTTAAAACTTTACCACCCGGTCTTATCTATGCTTTCCTAAACAATAATCCAGAGTTTCCTGTGATCATTAGTAATAAACTCACTCAGGAACAAACTCTGCGATTAATGACCGTTTTAGAAAAACATCACTCAGTCTTTGGCTACTCACTCCAAGATCTTACAGGAATCAGTCCTATGATTTGCACCCATCGCATTCCGACAGATCCTTCTGTTTCACCTTCTCGGGAACCCCAACGTAGACTCAACAACGCGATGAGAGAAGTAGTTAAAAAGGAAGTTATAAAGTTGCTGCATGCAGGGATTATATATCCTGTGCCGCATAGTGAGTGGGTGAGCCCTGTTCAAGTTGTGCCTAAAAAGGGAGGCATGACTGTTGTTACAAATGAGAAGAACGAGCTAATTCCGCAACGCACCGTCACAGGGTGGCAGATGTGCATTGACTATAGAAAACTGAATAAAGCCACGAAAAAGGATCACTTTCCTTTACCTTTTATAGATGAGATGTTAGAGCGGTTAGCGAACCATTCATTCTTCTGTTTCTTAGATGGATATTCAGGGTACCACCAGATCCCGATCCATCCTGATGATCAAAGCAAAACCACTTTTACCTGTCCATACGGAACTTATGCTTATCATAGAATGTCTTTTGGGCTATGTAATGCACCAGCTTCTTTTCAAAGATGCATGATGTCTATATTTTCTGATATGATTGAAGAGATTATGGAAGTTTTCATGGATGATTTTTCTGTTTATGGAAAAACTTTTGATAATTGTCTTGAAAACTTAGACAAGGTTTTGCAAAGATGCAAAGAAAAGCACTTAGTCCTTAACTAGGAAAAATGTCATTTTATGGTTAGGGAAGGAATAGTGCTAGGACACCTAGTGTCTGAAAGAGGTATTGAGGTAGATAAAGCTAAAATTGAAGTAATAGAACAACTACCTCCACTTGTGAATATAAAAGGAATTCGAAGCTTTCTTGGCCATGCTGGTTTTTATCACAGATTCATAAAAGATTTTTCATTTATTGCTAGACCACTCACTCTTTTGCTAGCCAAGGATGCTCCTTTCGAATTTGATGATGCATGTTTAAAAGCTTTTGAATTATTAAAGAATGCACTCATCTCTGCACCAATCATTCAACCCCCTGATTGGTCGTTGCCTTTTGAAATTATGTGTGATGCTAGTGATTATGCTGTGGGGGCAGTTTTGGGGCAAACAAAAGACAAGAAGCATCATGCAATTGCTTACGCCAGTAAAACTTTGACAGGAGCTCAACTTAATTATGCAACCACTGAAAAAGAGCTTCTGGCTGTTGTCTTTGCCATTAATAAATTTAGATCTTACTTAGTAGGAGCTAAAATAATTGTTTACACTAATCATGCTGCACTAAAATATTTGCTCACTAAAAAAGATGCTAAACCTCGCCTAATTAGATGGATCTTGTTACTCCAAGAATTTGACTTAGAAATAAAAGATAAAAAGGGAGTAGAAAATTCTGTTGCTGATCACTTGTCTAGAATGCACTTTAAGGATCCACAGGAAACACCCATTAATGATTCACTCCGGGACGACATGCTCTATGGAATCAACAGGTCTGACCCCTGGTATGTAGATATTGTTAATTTTATGGTTTCAGGGTATGTACCACCAGGAGCGAACAAGAAGAAGCTTATTCAAGAAAGTCGTTCACACATATAGGATGAGCCATACCTCTTCCGAGTATGCGCTGATGGCTTACTCAGAAGGTGTGTGACCACTGAGGAAGGGTGGAAGATCATCGACAGATGTCATTCATCACCATACGGAGGTCATTATGGAGCATTCCGTACACATTCAAAGATCTGGCAATGTGGATTCTATTGGCCTACAATGTATGAATACACAAGGCAATATATCAGAAGATGTGGGCCATGTCAAAGGCATGGAAACATAAATACAAGAGATGCTATGCCACTCACCAACAACCTTCAGATTGAGCTCTTTGATGTTTGGGGAATAGACTACATGGGTCCATTTCCTCCATCAAAGAAGTGTGAATTCATCTTGGTGGCAGTTGACTACATCTCCAAGTGGGTAGAAGCACTACCTTGCAAGCGTGCCGACAATATTAATTCAAAGAGGATGTTTGAAGAGATTATATTTCCAAGATTTGGAGTCCCTAGGGTGGTGATAAGTGATGGGGGATCACACTTCATCGACAAACGCTTTGAGCATTATCTAGCAAAACATGGAATCCATCACAACGTTGCTACCCCATATCATCCTCAGACAAGTGGCCAAGCAGAGACTTCCAACAACCAAATCAAGAACATTCTTCAGAAAACAGTAAATGAGATGGGAACAGCATGGAAGGAAAAGTTACCCGATGCACTCTGGGCATACCGGACAGCATACAAGACCCCAATTGGAATGACCCCATACCAATTGGTGTACGGGAAGACTTGCCACTTGCCTGTTGAACTAGAGTTCAAAGCACACTGGGCCATAAGAAGATGGAATATGGACCTAGATGTTGCTGGAGATCATAGAAGAATGTAACTATCAGAATTGGAAGAATGGCGAGAGAAAGCATATCACAATTCGAAGATCTACAAAGAAAGAGTCAAAAGATGGCATGACAAGAGGATCAAGAAGGAGTTCTCACCCGGAGATAAGGTATTACTTTTTAATTCCAGGGTGAAGCTTTTCGGGCATGGAAAACTCCGGAGTAAATGGGAAGGACCATACAAGGTAGTCAATTCATCATCCCACGGAGCTATTACACTTCAAAACGACGAAGGTACGTTATTCAAGGTAAATGGTCAACGTCTTAAATTATTTTTAGAACCCAATAAAGAATTAGAAGAAATAGACGTGATCCATTTTTACCTTCCGATGGAGAATTAAAGCCCGACCTTTTTAATCTGACGTTTTTGGGCCACGTATATATTTTTCGGGATAAAAATACTTCTAGAAACACGCTCGAGCAAGCGGGCCCGCAGAGGAGGCAGGCCCAGGGCGGGCGCCCTGAGGATGAGGGCGGGCACCCTGCCCTGGTGTCCCCTCGGCCCCGGCCTCTTCCAACGTGCTTTTCTCATCTATGGTTATCCAGAAAATTCCGCGAATGGGTTGTTACGCACGCCCGGCAGCGGGATGGATCTATGGAAACCCTAGAGGCACTTTTTGACCCCTATATAAATAGACCTCTGACGTCAGCTTTTAACACCAATTCATTCAATCCTTCTCTCCTCCTCAATTAGAGCTTGTCTAGTTCCTTGCTTCTCCAATGGCCGACAAGACCCACCGCAACTGGGAGATCGTCCCTTACGACCTCAACCGCAAGCCCAAGGATGACCCCGACGCCTACGTCCCAGCCAACACAGAGCGACAGCTAGCAGCCCCACCATCAAACCAGCGCAGCTCAATCTCATCCTACTACGCCCAACCAGTTCTTACTGTACCACCACAACCCCTTCTTCTCAAGGGACCGTCGTCCAAGCAAGAAGCCATCGTCAAGGTACCAGCCGGCACGAAAATCCTGCCACCTAAACCCAATGAGCGGGTTGTAGGCGTCAAGACCAACAGGAGCGGCGAGATCAGCAGCGTCCACTACACTACGGAGAAGGAGAGGCCCCGCTTCGAAGGAGTTAGGACAGCAAAAGTTCGCTTCATCCCACCAAAGGAAGCTCCTAAGCACGCTCTCAATTCGTTTGAGACACCACCGAAGCGCCGCAGGACCATAGCAGATGTAGATGAGGACATCAGGACAGCAAATAGACATATTATGGAACTTCAGTCCACAGTTAGCTCCCTTAGTAGGCAGGACTCCAACCTGAACACTACTGTGCTCACGCTTAAACGTGACCTTTCTGATGGCCTTGCTAGGATCAGGGATTTAGAGCAACACTGAGCTATCTAGATTAGACCTTGAGGCAGTGTGTCTTAGTCTTCATCATTAGATTCAATTAGATTCAATTCAGTTTAGATTAGTTCGCTTCATTAGTCAGTATAATAAATGCCTCAAGACAAATAAAGATTATTATTATTATTATGCCTCGTGTATCTCCACTTTATTTTTATGCAAGAAAGCAGGAAACAAGTATGGGGGAATTCCCCCGACATGGTAAATGCACTTCGATTGCACCACTCCACGATTCAGGTACATACTCTGCACGCTTTATTTACATATATACAAATACATATTGGGCTGTGTAGAATATTGTTCCTAACATGATAATTTAAAAAGACAAAAATATTTTTAATCATGATCAATCTCACTCTGTGATATTTCTGAAAACCTGCATTTATTGAAAATCATTTTAAAAACTATGTGTTACTCAAGTCATTGTGGAATGTGAGATGGTAGAATATGAGTATCTTATTCTTGAAATCTTTGTTGCTTGGAGATTTTCTTTTCAAAAACTTCAAAAATATAGCTACCATCATCAATATTTTATATGCCTGATAAACCTAAAAATATTAATTTGCTTTGTATTGAGTTTGTGCAAAACGAGTTAGACCCTTGTTGAGAGATTTATCATGCTCCCAAGATCAAGACATTTTTATTCAGAAAGATTCACTCTTCCGAAGTATTATTGCATTAGAGGCATGGGCTATGCAAAAATATATTTCGAGGAAATAAAAAGGAGCAAGCGCTCGACAACCTCGCAGAAAAATGGACAAGTGTCCAGAAGTAGAATTAGGGGTACCTCAGTATCCACCTGAAAAAAAATGAGATGATAAAAATATATATGGTAAAAAGAAAATGATAGCCCATGGTCCCTCTAATAAGCAATATGCCAGTAAGAATTGACAAGTTTTAATTTTCAAAGTCTTTGATCTAAGAGTATGGCATTCCTCTCCTCGGATCCCGTTTTGACCCAGGCAATATATGCAAAGTAAGTATGCTTGAGAATTTCTACAAATTAAAATAGCCTCAGTGAGATATACAAAAGATAAATGAGTGATCTGAGAGCCCCTATGAGGATAAAGGTATGCTAAGTTTTCTATTCAAAAATATATAAAAAAAACTCCAAGTGACAGGGTTGAGAAGAAGAAAGGATCTCTACTTCAACCATATATTTCCCTGACTACAGTGCACAGTGGACATTCACAACACCCTGCATGTATAAAAAGAATGCTTTACAATGTTTCAACCCCAGTTATTTTTCTGAACCATCCTTTTCTCGAGGACGAGTAAAAGCCTAAGTATGGGGGTGTTTGTTGATGGTTCTTAAGTATCAATTTTAATTATCCAATAAATGAGGAAAAGGACCTATATGCAAGCAACACCTAGAATTAGGGTTTGATCTGACAGAATTCCACGAGTTTTGTTGTTTATCTGTTTCTGCAGGGGGTTATCAGGAAATACAAAGGAAAGGCCCACACGTCGGAATTACATAGAGATATTAACGTGTTCACCGATTTTCTATCATCTAGAAGACTCCAGAAGCCACGGGATCGAACGGGAGGCCGAACGGGCCCGGGACCAGGGCGCCCGCCCTGGACCCTGGGGCGCCCGCCCTAGGTCTGCAACCAATCAGGATGAGTCTCGCGGATTATGCCCCACCGACCTAAAGGATCAAAGAAAACCGTGCGATTAATGTCGGTTTGATCCGACGGCCCAGGTTCACTTGAAGGGACTATATAAGTAGGACCCCTGGCCCCTGGAGAGGAGAATCCAAGTCCATTATTTTCATATTTTCTAGAGAGGATTCAGAGAGAGAGGTTCCCTTAGGGTTCCCACCTCATTAGGGCTTAGCATCCAATGTGAGATTAGACTTAGTTCTTCTAGATTGAGAGAGATAGAGTGGAGGTATAGATCGAAGGAAGCCCGGCCTGTCGGTGACTACTTTGAGGTTGTACCTGCAGGATCAAGTTCTCCTAACCCGAGGCTTGCTCCTAGGATTCTTCAGTATTTCGACTTCTAAATTCTAGTAAGTTCTTTATTTTATTGTTCTTTGGTTTATGAGTTTACTTTAATCTCTTCGCGTAGAGTTTAGAGTAATCATCTCTAGCGTAAACGTGGTGTTTGGGCTAGGATACTCATAGATATCCCCTGTCTAGCCGGACCGTGGTAGTAGCGAGGAACGTGACATTTCCGTAGCTACCTTTGTATTCCATATCCCGTTAGCAGGATCGATAGGGTTTATAGGTGCAGGTCGAACATCCTTTGAGGTGTCTAGATTCCGTGAGCCTCCCCAATAGAGCAGAAGATCATCCTTACCAAGGTTAGAACGAGAGTGCAGTTACAGTCTTCTCTATACATCGCTCACATCAAATCACAGTGGTTGTAGCCTAAAGGTTAGTAGTAATTGATTTGGTTAGTCAGATGCACGCTTTCTCCTAGTGGTAAAAAAATAAATACGATACTCTGGATAACATCCCAGGTGAAGTGCTCACCGATATCTGTGCGCTTGCGGATCATTTCCTAATTGCGTTACCAAATATCAACATTGTGCTACGTCTCGACACGTCTTAGCCAGCAGCTGTGATTTGTACTTTGGATCTGGATTGAACAATCGCTAATCTGCTTTCGTTAATTGCTAATCCTTGTTGTCATATTGTGTGCCTACCCATAGCTCCACATATTCTTCTATCAGCACAGGTTCATCTTGCAACTGTTACTCACGTTTAACAACAGATAGCTTCATCACGTTGGTTTTTCTCTTGTTTGGCGTTGGTAAGAATACAGGCAAGACGGTGGTAAGCCGCTTGTGATTTTGCATTCCACTTTCACCACCACCACCGCCAACACTTGTTTCCTTTTAGTTGATAGGGATAATACTTTGGTGTTGTCTTTTTCTATTTTCTAACCATGGTAGGATCTCCGACGGACTTCAATGATTGCGTGTCCAAGGACGAGCTTACAACGTTCATGACTGAACAACGCAATCTTATGACTGAGCTGACATGCAATGTGAACAATCTGGTCACCCGCATTGAACAACTCGAGCAACGTCCTCCACCTCATTGTGCTGATGATGACGATGCCGATGATTTTGGTGATGACGACGCAGATGTTGACGGTTATGCCCGTCGCCGCCTCAACTTCAACCGTCGCGGTATGGGAGGTAATAATCATGGTAATAATGATCCTTTTGCTAAAATTAAATTTAGTCTTCCTCCTTTTGCTGGTAATGTTGATCTAGAGGCTTATTTAGATTAGGAGCTTGTTGTTCAACAAAAATTTGATTCTCATAATGTTCCTGCTGAGCATAGAGTTAGACTTGCTACAAGTGAGTTTACTAATTTTGCTTTGTTCTGGTGGAGTGATCTTTGCAATGCTAATAATGTTGCTGCTGTGCCTCAAACTTGGAATGCTTTAAAGCAACGTATGAAATCTCATTTTGTTCCTCCTTATTACCAACGTGATTTACGTTTGAAACTACAAACTTTAAAACAAGGTGATAAAGGAGTAGAAGCTTACTATCAAGAATTGCTTATTGGTTTAGCCCGTTGTGGTATAAATGAAGATGATAATAATGCTAGTGCTAGATTTTTTGGTGGTTTAAACCATGATATACAGAACATACTTGATTACAAAGAATGGCACAATTTTTTCCAATTGTATCATCTTATTATTAAGGCAGAACATGAAGTACAGGGACGCAAACAACACCAGCCTTTCAGGTCTAACAATGGGAGGAATTTTCAGCAGCGTTCAGCACCGGATACGCCCAAGATTCCTGTTGCATCACAGCCATCTACACCTACATTGTCTTCCGGGGTAAGTCAATTGTCTAATGTGCAGAAGAAAGGTGCCACTCCGGGTGCTTCTACTAGCTCCTCCTCATCCAGCGCTAAAATCATTTGCCACCGATGCAAAGGCATGGGACATGTCATGAAGGATTGGCCCAGTCGTCGTGCTTTCATTGCTACCGAGGATGGATATGTAAGTACTAGTGATGTTGAAGATGATTTAGCCCTTGCAACTAACATTGATGCAGATTCCACTGAGGGCGATCAAGACAAGGAGGCCATCATCATTGACTCTGTGGCTGCTGCCACGGACTACCCTAGCCTTCTTGTGCAGCGTGTGTTGAGTACATGAGTGGGACATGAAGAAGAGATGAAGATCCAATGAAACAATTTGTTCCACATGTATTTCATTGTGCAGGGTTGTCGTGTTCTCACTATCATTGATAGCGGGAGTTGTAACAACTTGGTGAGTTCAGATTTGGTTGCGAAGCTTGGTTTGCCCACACGACAACATTTGTATCCATATAAACTTCAATGGTTCAATAATAGTGGTAAGACTAAGGTAACTAAATCAGCACGCATTAGCTTTTTCACAGGTTCTTATCATGATTCTGCTAATTTTGATGTTGTCCCTATGCAAGCTTGTTCCACTTTGTTAGGTCGTCCATGGGAATTTGATAATGATGCTTTACACCATGGTAGAACTAATACATACACTATCATACATAAGGACAAGAAAATTACATTGCTGCCTTTGTCTCCTACGGATATTATTAAACATGCTAAAGAGATTAAAAATAAACCTCCAACTGACATTGCTAAAAATAATAGGATTAAGTTAAAAGGAGGTACTTTTCTTGCTACAACTTCTGCTACTGCTGAGTTATGTGATAATCCTGATGCACTATGTTATACTATGTTTTGTCAACCTATTATGTCTTGTGCATTGCCTGTTGTCACTAACCTTTTGCAGGAGTTCGCTGATGATGGGATGAAGTCGAGGACGACTCCAATTCTAGAAGGAGGGGATGATGAGGACATCGCCAACATGGAGTCAAGGATGACTCCAATTCAAGAAGGGGAGGATGATGAGGACATCGCCACGCTGGACACACCGACGCTATGGTCTTCTCCAAGTTGCAATTCATCCCCAACTCAGCTGCCACGTCACCCTCGGATTCAGCAGACACGTCGTCACTGTTTCGGTCATAACTCTCTCATACGACATCAAAACGGGGCGTTCTTGGATGCATTGGACAGGGGACGATGACGCCGTCGTTTTGGATCTAGTCTCAGCTCCAGAAGGTCCGTGGATCATTCTGTGTGACCACGGTAAGGTGTTGCATCACCTATTTAGGCCAACTTGGCCATGTATCGTGTCGGGCCTTAAGCCCAAGTTGTGGGCGCCCAACCCCTGGCCGTCCTCAACCCTAGGTCGAGTCTTAGACTATAAAAACAGCCACCGCCGCTGCTAGACAATTAGGTTTTGTTTAGAGTTTAGTTTTCCATCGAAAAACTAAATCGTTCATTGTAACTGTGGTGACAAATCCTTTTACAGTGATCCAGGGCCCCTGTTCTTGATCTCCTCCACTGTGTCGATTAGTCCTTTGGAACCGAGTTCTTGAACCCTCTATTGATATTCGCATCATTCATATTTGCAATTTCAGATTGCGTGTTTTTACCTTCTTGCTTGTGCTCTTCGATTCGCTTGCAGGAAAAGCCTTCTTGGCGAGGTCAATCAAGTTGTGCTTGGTTGATAACCAACGGAGCAGTGGTGTAACGGTTGCAGGGTTCGAATCGTGTCTGATTTGAAGCCGGATCGCCAACGTCGAGATCTCCACAAGTCGAACTTACCGGTTACCTCTCGGAAGATCGGGCCTGTATTTCATCAGAAACTGGGCTGCTCACGTGCGAGTGCAAGTGCTGGGAACACACATGTATGCTCTTCATCCTTCTATGACTCTTCTCATTACTTTTTACACAAAACATTTAGTCCTTCTATTCCTTTTTAACATGTGTGCTAGTTAGATATTAAGTTTCCACAACTGCGTAAGGTCTATTTTGTGTGCACTTGCTGCATGCATTCATGCACGTTCAGCTAGAAAAGATACCTCACAAATATATCCTCAAGCGCTTGTGCCGAAATGCCCACCATGACCTACTGTTCGATCGGGCTGATGTAAGGCTTAAAGGCATTGATGGGGAGATGAAGGCATACAGGCAGAGGTTGCTCTTGACAAAAGCAATGAAACTTGTGAGGTATGCTTGTATGTCGAAGCCTGGTTTCAACAGAGCCATGGAGGGGCTAGATGAGCTTGTTGGACTAATATCTGAGTTGGAGCCTGACATTGGTAGTGAAGACATTGATTTGGATGATGAGGAAGTATGGACTTCAGTCCACCCTAGATTTTATGCATAATTGCAATGTTTCGCATCCAGCGATAAAAAATTTAGTTTTTATGCTGCTTGTCTAAAAATTTTATGCTTCTACAGAACATTGACCCTGAAGCGGGCCTAGTAGTAGGGAATGATGATGGTATACACTTGGATCCACTAGATGTTTCCATCTTGTATTTGGACTCTACTTCAGAATAGGTCACTATCGACTTAGAAAAAAAATCTTATCTTGTCTCATGGCCCCTCACATTGATAAAATGCTATCTTGATATTATAGTGTCCTATGTATGGCAGTGGATAATAGTTCCCTATTATTTAATGTAGGTGTGCAATAATTTGCAACATACTGGTGGTGCTTCTATGCTGAGTGGTAGGTCCAATGGATGTGACCCACAGGACAAGGGTGCAACAAAGGTATGGTTTCTATGCATAGCGGGGTTTCCACATTGTAAATAAAAAGTTGTCTATTGCAAATGCATGCATCCTTATCTACCTGCATGGTTTAGGTTTGTATGGAAAATAAACCCACATTATTTAGCTTTGGATGCACGCCAACAATGGATTTTATGCACAATATGAGTACATTTCTAGCATACTTATGCACTGTTGCACTCAATCATTTCCCATGCATAAAACTGGAGGTTACTCTATCCTTCTATTGTATAGGCTACATGAATCATTTTTTATATGTTTATGCAATTGTTTCCTAGAATTATAGATGTATGCTAATTTTTTGTGAGCGACCCTGGAGCAAGCTGAGCTGGTAGTGTTAAATTTGGGTGCGAGGGGCCCCAAACTGAAAAGTAGGAAGTGTAAGGTCTGCAGGATCGCCGATGGACACAATGCAACCATGTGCTTGCAGGTGGAGGCTAATCGCATGAGGCTGGCCAATCTTGTTGGCAAAAAGAGAGGACGACCCCTGGCTCAAAGAATCGCAGCACCTTGGGTCAAGCCGCTAATGAAGTGGACAACCAAAAGAGGAGACGTATGGGTCGGTCAGATGATGAAGATGGGAATGAAAGGGTGGGCACTGCCTTGGAGGACAGCCCCCAGCCAGAGGAACCTTCCCCTGCCCCAAGGAAGAGAGGGAGACCTGCAAGGTCAAAGAATAAGTGAATCACCTCGACTAGACCTATGTTATCGTATGTGTGCAAGAAGCAATATTAGCTAGCTACACACCTATGCTATCCTGCATATGCTATGAAAAAATAGTAGCTACCTATGAACAATGTCCTTTGTTTATGTTTCTACACCATTCTATGCCGATGAACCATGTGAACCGTTTGAGTGTGGCATTGGTACATGATGATGTTGTCAGTGTGGTGCAATTTTATCTGCATCCAACATTTATGCTATGAAGCAAATAAATTCAATACATTGTGCACATGTCACGCCCATATTTTGAATACACAAAATTTGGAGGCAAACCATATGTATAAAACATATAGAACAAATTGTAAAGGAGAAGTATCATACTCAGTGCCTTATTACAATAGCGAACCATAGTTCATTACATAAACAAAAACATCTCAAGATTGGTGATCTAGTAAAATAAGCATAACACTCCAAGGGCGTCTCCAAGTCCACAGGATCTGGTCGACTGGTTGACAACAAACCTAGTTGTCCTCAAAGTAGTCATCATAATCATTTCCATTTGTACCCATCCGGGATTTTTATCCAATAATGAAAAATAAACAAGCATAAGTACATCTCGTACTTAACAAGATAATATGGGGTTCATGAGGCTCAAAAGGTTGACACTGGTTATACTGTGGTTCGCTTTTTATGTATATATATTCCTAAGATTAATTAAGTTATGGTTATGCTTAAGCCCCAATTCCCACAGTAATATCATGAACAAGTAACACATCATCATTAATCATTATCATGAACATCATCAGCAAAGATTCATATATTCCATTAGTTTTTCGGGCCACCCATAACCGTGGGCACGGCTATTATAACAGTTTGTTAAACTCTGCGCAGAGGTGTACACTTTCACTGTGAGTCATGATTCCCATATGCCCGGGGCCCGTCGACCCCCTAACACTTCCAAGGTAAGTGGGCAGGGTACACTATGAAGCCTTTCAAAAGTTCATCTAACATGTTAGGGCCGCTAGGTTTCGGTGGCAAATAGATATAGGTTTCCCCTTCCCAAATGGCACAATGACACGAAGCCTATACACATAGGGACAGGAGCCAAACTATACCTGAGTCGGCAGACCCCTCTTGCGCCCTTTCGGGTAACCTCTAACATGCTAGAAAAGGTCTTCACACTTGACTAAAGCCAGAGCCATATGGCCCTCACAGTTGTACGGTAATTCCCAGCTTTTGCCAATGAATAAGTCCTTATGGAGGGCCAAGAGCATCATGATACACAAGCTCTCTCACCCTAAGTTCATGTTTCCTCAAAGTCAAGTTTTAACAAGTGTTGCATATAATCATTAGGAGGGCCAAGAGCATCATGATACACAAGCTCTCTCACCCTAAGTTCATGTTTCTCAAAGTCAAGTTTTAACAAGTGTTGCATATAATCATTAGTCATTGACCATATTCATTGTATTTAAGTGGAGCGCTAGCAACTACCCATATGCAAGTGTAACCCATCGGTAACAAGGTACAAGATAATCAAAGACTAGGATATCCTATGTTGAGCAAATTGACCCATGCAAATGTCTATTATATAATGAATAGGACAACAAAGAATATCTCATATTATACTTGCCTTGCTCGTAGAACTCCTGCTGGTCTGGATTGTCACAGAAGAAGATCTCATCTCCCGCGTAGCAATTACCGTCTACTCGAACCACAATCAACAACATGCATTCGAAGATCATTCATGCAAGGCAAACAAGACTAGATTAGAATAGTACACCAACAGGGAGAAATAAATATAAAAGGTTTAAAACACTATTCTACACGTTGCTACGATCACACAGATATAAAGATCACAAAAAACGGAGGTGAAACGCGAAAGTTACGTATTTACCAAGATTTTCTATAGACAAATAATTAATATAAAACTAATCCAAAATTTAAATATTGCAAATCTACTGTAGAACAGTACTAACATGTAAAGCTCATAAAAACGAACCTAACGGAATTTGAACGGGTCAAATCGGAGTTAAAATGAGTATTTTATGGCCAAAACAAAAGCAGTGGCAAACTTGTAAATAACTGAAAGCGTATTTCTTGAGTTTACCGAGATGAGCTACGCTTTCAAAAGAAGAAAACATATTCGGGAAACTACGCTTTGGACTGTGGGTCTTAATCAAGAAATTCCGAGGGGCTCTTTAGCAAAATTTACCCCCGAAGGGGTATCCAGCGATCTGGAGCGTCGGATTAGATCCGGACGGCCCCGATCTAAAAGAGGGGGGATGGGGCGGCTACCGACCGGCCGACGGCGGCCACGCGGTGGCGCGCCATCATCGGCGGTGACCGAGCTTGCGGGATCAAGCGAAAACAGCCCTAGAGGCCACCATTTGCCACCGGATTTGCACGAGATGAAAGAGGAGGTCAAGGCAGTTCTCACTGAGAAGAAAATGAAGGCGAAGGTGGACCGGGGACGGCGTGCGGGCGAGGATGGCGGCCGGCTTAACCCTTGCAAGCATGGCGTCACCCTGTGAGTCACCCGAGGGTTCAAAAGGTAGACAACCGGTGCAGGAACCTTCCATACCACGCGAAGACAACCGACGGCGAGCCAAAATCGTCGGTGAGGCGTCGGAAGATGAAGACCCGAGCTCGGCAATGAGCTAGGGTTTTCTGGCTTGACCCCGAGCTCGAAACGGCGAGATGAAGTGAAATTGGAGTAGGGGAGGGGTGCGGCTTGCTTTATAGCCTCGGGGGACACGTAAATCGGGAAGGAATCGAGCTGATTTGCTCGATTACCGGCGGGGCGAGCAAAAGGAAGGCTCCCGGCCATCCCGGCGGGAGGTAGGAGACGGCTGACGCTGTGGCCCCACGCGGCAGTGACGGTGAACGAGGGGCCCCGCGTGTCAGCGGCCGAGGCGAGGGGGGAGGAGAACGCGCGCGCGGCTAGCGGGCCGGCCCAAGGAGAGGGCGCGCGGCCGGTCTTTGATCGGGCCAAAAAAAAGAAGGGCAGCGCCCAAGCGGCCTGCGGAAGCAAGGGGGAGGAGGTGGGCCGGTTGGGCCAGCGGGCCAAAACCGGGGAGGAAAAAGAAAAATAAAGAATTGTCTTTTCTTTTATGAAATAATTTTTGTAAATTTATTTCCAAGAGATTTTGAACTCCTTTTTGAGTTGAGTAAAAACCAAGCATCACATAATTAAATATGCAGCAGCATGAGTGCAACAACATGTAGCTAGCCTAAAATTTGATTTTATTTTCATAAAATTTTATTATTTCTCCTATGTTAAATGCCCACAAATAAACATAAAATTCACATTTCCTCTATTTTAAAATATGCAAATTTTTGGGTGTTACAATTCTACCCCCCTTAAAGATAATCTCGTCCTCGAGATTGGATGGTGCTTACTCAAACAACTGGGGATATGCTTTTCTCAGATCCTCCTCTCCTTCCCAAGTAGCCTCTTCCTCCGTGTGCCTATTCCACTGTACCTTACACATTTTGATGGTCCGACTCCTTGTAACCCTTTCCGTTGTTTCCAAAATTTTTACGGGATACTCGTTATATGTCAGGACTTCCTTAACAACTATTTCCTCTAGTGGTATTTGTTCTTCTGGTACACGTAGATACTTCTTTAACTGTGACACATGGAACACATCGTGCACACCAGATAAATTTTCAGGCAATTCTAGCTGGTAGGCCACTTCTCCACGTCTCTCAAGAATCTTGAAAGGACCAATATACCTTGGTGATAACTTTCCTTTCATATTGAACCTTTTCACACCTTTCATGGGAGACACTTTCAAATACACATAATCCCCTACTTCGAAGGTCAATTCCCTCCTTCTAGTGTCAGCATAACTCTTCTGTCGAGACTGTGCTACTCTTAAGTTTTCTCTGATCTTTCGCACCTGCTTCTCGGCATTTCTAAGAACATCAGGTCCAAACACCTGGGTCTCCCCTGTCTGATTCCAAAATAGTGGGGTTCTGCATTTCTGTCCATATAGGGCCTCGAATGGTGCCATCTTGAGACTCTTCTGATAGCTATTGTTGTATGAGAACTCAGCATATGGCAAACTCTTATCCCAACTATTGTCATACTGCAATGCACAAGCTCGCAGCATATCTTCTAGAATTTGGTTGATCCTTTCAGTTTGTCCGTCCATCTGGGGGTGATAGGCTGAGCTAAAATTCAACTTAGTCCCCAAAGAGTCATGTACCTTTTGCCAAAATTGCGATGTAAACTGCGTCCCTCTGTCAGACACGATCTTCTTTGGGACTCCATGCAGACTTACTATTCTTTCCATATACAGCTCCGCTAATCTTGCACCCTTATAAGTGGTCTTAACCGGTAGGAAGTGAGCGACTTTTGTAAGCCTATCCACGATTACCCATATTGAATCATAACCTCTCTGAGTGCGAGGTAATCCAACAATGAAATCCATACCGACTTCTTCCCACTTCCATTCGGGTATCTTCATTGGTTGTAATAACCCTGCGGGTCTCTAATGCTCAGCTTTAACCCTCTGATAGGAGTCACACAATGCCACATATTCCGCCACATCTCTCTTTAATCCATACCACCAATACCTCTCCTTAAGGTCCAAGTACATCTTGGTACTTCCGGGGTGTATGGAGTAAGCTGACTCATGTGCCTCTCGCAGAATTATTTCTCGGATAGCCTTTACCTCTGGCACACATATCCTTTTTCCAAACCTTAGAGTGCCATTTTCATCTATCCCGAATCCTGGTGCTTTCCCAAGTGGTACTTTTGCAATAATCTCCCTAAGTTTCTCATCTTCTTGTTGACCTTTACGGATCTCCTGTTCCAAGGTAGGTGTCACTTCTATTCCCATTGCATTGGTGACAATGCCTAGGTTCAACAATTTAAACTCTGCACACAATTCTTTCGATTCTGGCATTATCTGGATCTTGTTAGCATAACTCTTTCTGCTAAGAGCATCAGCTACCACATTGGCCTTACCAGGATGGTAGTGCACTTCCAAGTCATAATCCTTAATTAGTTCCAACCACCGTCGTTGCCTCAGATTCAGATCGGATTGAGTGAAGATATACTTCAAACTCTTGTGATCTGTGTAGATGTCACTCTTGTGGCCAATCAGATAGTGTCTCCAAATCTTCAAGGCATGGACAACTGCTGCTAATTCCAAGTCATGAGTAGGATAGTTCAACTCATGTTTTCTCAATTGACGGGAACCATAGGCCACCACTCGTCCTTCTTGCATAAGAACACATCCGAGTCCTTGACGAGATGCATCGCAATAGATGGAGAAACTCTTGCTCAAATCAGGCAAAATCAGTACAGGAGCCGTAGTTAACTTCTTCTTTAACTCCTCAAAGTTAGCCTGACACTTCTCAGACCATATGAACTTAGCATTCTTCTCCAGCAGGGCAGTCATGGGCTTGGCAAGCTTGGAAAACCCTTCAATGAACCTTCTATAATAACCAGCCAATCCCAAGAAACTACGGATTTCAAACACAGTGGTTGGTGGCTTCCAATTCAGCACATCCTTTACCTTGCTGGGGTCCACTGCTATTCCCCCATTGGAGACAATATGACCCAAAAATGAGACTTCCCTCAACCAAAACTCACACTTGCTTCGCTTGGCATACAACTTGTGTTCTCTAAGCTTTTGTAGAACCAATCTCAGATGTTCGGCATGTTCCTCTTCATTCTTAGAGAATATGAGTATGTCGTCAATGAACACCACTATGAACTTGTCTAGATACTCCATGAATACTTTATTCATCAAATACATGAAATAGGCAGGTGCATTAGTCAACCCAAATGACATGACTGTGTATTCATACAACCCATACCTTGTGGTGAAAGCTATCTTTGGAATGTCCGAACGTCTGATTTTTAACTGATGATAACCCGAACGAAGATCAACCTTTGAGAACACACAAGCACCTCTCAACTGATCAAATAGATCATCAATCCTAGGTAAAGGGTATTTGTTTTTGATGGTAACCTCATTAAGAGACCTATAGTCCACACACATCCGTTGAGTACCATCCTTCTTGTCAACAAAAATTACAGGTGCACCCCAAGGAGATGAACTAAGGCGTATGAAGCCTTTGTCCTACAGCTCCTTTAACTGCTTCTTAAGTTCTTCTAATTTATCAACCCCCATTCTATAAGGACGCTTAGCTATGGGTGCGTTCCAGGTAACAAATCAATAATAAACTTGATGTCGCGATCGGGTGGCATACCTGGCAAGTCATCAGGGAATACATCCAAAAAATCATCCACAACACGTTCTGGCTGGTTGGCATCTTTGTTTAGTTGGTTCATGGTTGCTGTTGGTGGTGCTTGCACTGCCACTTCAACACTCATTATGTCCCCTTTAGGAGTAGTCAGCACAACTACCTTCTCTTGACATTGAATTACTGCATTGTGTTGTTTCATCCAATCCATTCCCAAGATCACATCAATGCCAGCTGTCCTTAGCACAACAGGTTGAGCAGGGAAATCTACCCCCCTTAAAGCTATGTTAGCAGAGGGACAACAGTAGGAAGCTGGTATAGTACCACCCGGTGAATTCACTATCATGGTATGCTTCATAGCAACTAAAGGTATGCTATGATTTCTAACAAAAGCTTGGGAAATAAATGAATGCGAGGCTCCAGAATCAAAGAGAATGGTAGCAGGGATAGAGTTGACGCTGAACGTACCCAGCATAACTTCTGGCGCCTCTTGTGCAGTTTCCGCATTGACGTGGTTCACTCTGGAACCATTAGGTGCCATCTTCTGATTGCCATTCCTGAAAGCATTTGGCTGTTTGGGAAATTCTGGGCAATTATAAGACATGTGGCCTTCCTTGCCGCAGCGGAAACACTTTTTAACATCATTTGATCCCCCATTCTTCATGGAAGCATTGTTTGGTGGATATTTGCATGGTGCTTGGTAACCCTTCTGTTGTAGTGGTCGCTGACCAACATTCTGTTGCTGAGGGTAATGAGGACGTTGGCCACCATTCTGTTGGGGGTACTGAGAGCGTTGCTGGTTCTGCCCTCTGTTCCACTGGTTAGGAGGCCCCTGGCTTCTCTGTGGGAAATCTGACTGCGGATTAGGACGGAGACGGGTGTTACTCCCAGATGCTTGTCCTTGGAACCTTCTCTTTTTGGCTTCTATTTCTCTACGCTCATTGTCTATCACAATGGCGTGATTCACTAGTGTCCGATAGTTAGGGTATGTGGTGATCTTCAGCTGCAGCCTAAGATCATCATTCAGACCCTTGAGAAAGTGTCGCTGCTTGTCTGCATCATTAGCCACCTCATTAGGAGCATAACATGATAATTGAGTGAACCTATCACGATACTCACTCACAGCCATAGACTTCTGCCTCAGGGATCTGAACTCTTCCCGTTTAATCTCCATCAGTCCATCTGGGATATGGTATGTTCTGAAATTCTGAGTAAACTCCACCCAAGTAATAGGAGCGGCATTTGCAGGGCGTCCAAACTTAAAGGAATCCCACCAATCTTGAGCTGCCCCCTGCAGTTGCCCCGAAGCATACAACACCTTTTCCATGTCGTTGCATTGTGCTATGTCCAGTTGCTTTTCCACCGTGCGCAACCAATCGTCAGCATCCAACGGATCAGTAGAGTGCGAAAACACCGGTGGATGTCCTTTCATAAATTCACCACGCTTGTCCCTAACATGGACAGGTGGTGGTCCTCCAACAGGCTCATTGTCCATCCGCTGCATCATCACCTGCATGAGTTGAGCTTGCATCCCCATCAGCTGTTCCATGGTTACTACAGGTGGGTTGGGCGGATCCATGGCGACATTCCTGCCACGGCCTCTACCCCTGCCACGTCCTCTGGCTGCCATCTGTTTTCCAAAACAAATGCTCATATTTAGGGTTTATCCAATCATAAATCACTTATAAATAATAAAAAGAACAAATCTGAATTCTTCTGAGCGACAACCGGTGACAACAGATCAGTAGAATGAACATAATTTTAACTCCAGACATCCTTTTAAGGTGTGCTATACATGGTTAGAAAGCTTAAGGAATTTCCTACAACTTTGGTATTTAACACGTTTTCATATTCGGTCATCATGTCAGCCGAAACAGAGTATAATCTCAGACTGTTCCAGACTCTCAGTCAGCGCAGCAACCTCAACTTAAAACGGTTATAACTCCCAGACCAGAACAGATATAAGGGTGATCTCAGAGGCGTTGGAAAGGTGTCGAAGTGTAGGTACTGCTGTAAAATTTTCACAATTTTTGAACTTACCAAAACCGAGGTATTAAATAAAGAGCACAGGCTGTTCCAGAAAACAGCAACACTGGAGATAGATAAAGTGAACCCCAAACTTTATTAAGCAACACTAAACCTTAAAACTTAACTTAAGAGAATCACGGACAAGCCCATGAGTTCTCAACATTCAAGGAAAAAGTCCAACTCAAGCATGACCACAAAAACAACCCATCACACACATCAAAGTTCATGATCCAAGCAACGACTTGACTCGAACGACGCGACTAGCGACTTTTATTACATTAGGGCATAGCAAAACTAAGAGTCCTCATGATGCACGTCATAATCCTTATCCAGCTTCTTGTAGAGTGGAGGCTGCCCCAGCCGAGCTCTCAGCTTGTCGATCTCCTTCTGGTAACGCCTCGCGGCCTTGTGCACTCCATGTAGTTCCTTCTGGAGATCTTCATTCCCCACCTTTAGTGCAAGAGCATACCGCACTGTAGCGTCCAAGGCAGGAGAGCTGTGCTGAGGGTCTGTCACCACCCAATCCTTCTTCTGCGCATCATAGCGGGGCAAGTACCTGAAGCGATCTGTCTCCATAGCCTCATACCGTAAGCCATGGTAGTACTCATAGGCCTCCCGAGCGGCGTCCTCCATACTATCAAAAGCTTCAGCACGCCTGGACGTGTGCCCGTGGACAGTGTTCACCACCCTGCCATTCTTGTCGTCCTTCCAGACAGTGACCGTCAACTCTGTCTTCCAGTAAGTCACCTCAGTGGGGTGAGTGTACTCAGCACAATAATACTGGATGCCGGTATTCAGGTCGGCGTAGTAGTCCTGGAGCATGTCGTTGAGCAGCTTGTGGTGGTAGGCCGTGTGAGAGGCGTGCTTGTAGATGTAGGTACGTGTCCACCCAGGATCCTCTTCAGGTTCTGCCTCATCAGCGGGCGCCATCTCCTGCTCTCCCATGGCAGGAGCTGGTGGTGGTGAAGCCGGAGCAGGTGCAGCTGGTGCTGGAGCAGGCGAAGCAGGGAGTGGTGGAGTCGATGCAGCTGGTGCTGGAGCAGGCTCTTCTTCAGCCTCCTCATGCCCGGTAATGTTCACTAAGAGCATGGTGTCCTCCTCCATGGGTTCCTCTTCCATCATCATGGGCTCCTCTTCATCATCAGAGATGATGACAATCTCCGGGGCTGGCGCATCTTCAGGGAACAGGACACGGGGTGGAAGGCCAGCTCCAACGTTCTTGTGGGCAGACTGCCTGGTGCGCACCATCTACAAAATTTTATTTTTGGATGGGATTAGAATCAATAATTTCATAATAGAATAAAGCGAAAGGAGCATTAAGATTTTAACAAATAATAAGACTAAGGTAGTAAGCAAGAACAAGTAAAATAATAAGTATTAAACGACCATTTCTACTGGGCTTGCATCCTACAGTTGACACGAGCTTTGATACCAATTTGTCACGCCCATATTTTGAATACACAAAATTTAGAGGCAAACCATATGTATAAAACATGTAGAACAAATTGTAAAGGAGAAGTATCATACTCAGCCTTATTACAATAGCGAACCATAGTTCATTACATAAATAAAAACATCTCAAGATTGGTGATCTAGTAAAATAAGCATAACACTCCAAGGGCGTCTCTAAGTCCACAGGATCTGGTCGACTAGTTGACAACAAACCTAGTTGTCCTCAAAGTAGTCATCGTAATCATTTCCATCTGTACCCATCCGGGATTTTTATCCAATAATAAAAAATAAACAAGCATAAGTACATCTCGTACTTAACAAGATAATATGGGGTTCATGAGGCTCAAAAGGTTGACACTAGTTATACTGCGGTTCGCTTTTTATGTATATATATTCCTAAGATTAATTAAGTTATGGTTATGCTTAAGCCCCAATTCCCACAGTAATATCATGAACAAGTAACACATCATCATTAATCATTATCATGAACATCATCAGCAAAGATTCATATATTCCATTAGTTTTCCGGGCCACCCATAACCGTGGGCACGGCTGTTATAACAGTTTGTTAAACTCTGCGCAGAGGTGTACACTTTCACTGTGAGTCATGATTCCCATATGCCCGGGGCCCGTCGACCCCCTAACACTTCCAAGGTGAGTGGGCAGGGTACACTATGAAGCCTTTCAAAAGTTCGTCTAACATGTTAGGGCCGCTAGGTTTCGGTGGCAAATAGATATAGGTTTCCCCTTCCCAAATGGCACAATGACACGCAGCCTATACACATAGGGACAGGAGCCAAACTATACCTGAGTCGGTAGACCCCTCTTGCGCCCTTTCGGGTAACCTCTAACATGCTAGAAAAGGTCTTCATACTTGACTAAAGCCAGAGCCATATGGCCCTCACAGTTGTACGGTAATTCCCAGCTTTTGCCAATGAATAAGTCCTTATGGAGGGCCAAGAGCATCATGATACACAAGCTCTCTCACCCTGAGTTCATGTTTCTCAAAGTCAAGTTTTAACAAATGTTGCATATAATCATTAGTCATTGACCATATTCATTGTATTTAAGTGGAGCACTAGCAACTACCCATATGCAAGTGTAACCCATCGGTAACAAGGTACAAGATAATCAAAGACTAGGATATCCTATGTTGAGCAAATTGACCCATGCAAATGTCTATTATATAATGAATAGGACAACAAAGAATATCCCATATTATACTTGCCTCGCTCGTAGAACTCCTGCTGGTCTGGATTGTCACAGAAGAAGATCTCGTCTCCCGCGTAGCAATTACCGTCTACTCGAGCCACAATCAACAACATGCATTCCAAGATCATTCATGCAAGGCAAACAAGACTAGATTAGAATAGTACACCAACAGAGAGAAATAAATATAAAAGGTTTAAAACACTATTCTACACGTTGCTATGATCACACAGATATAAAGATCACGAAAAACGGAGGTGAAACGCGAAAGTTACGTATTTACCAAGATTTTCTATACACAAATAATTAATATAAAACTAATCCGAAATTTAAATATTGCAAATCTACTGTATAACAGTACTAACATGTAAAGCTCATAAAAACGAACCTAACGGAATTTGAACGGGTCAAATCGGAGTTAAAATGAGTATTTTATGGCCAAAACAAAAGCAGTGGCAAACTTGTAAATAACTGAAAGCGTATTTCTTGAGTTTACCGAGACGAGCTACGCTTTCAAAAGAAGAAAACGTATTTGGGAAACTACGCTTTGGACTGCGGGTCTTAATCAAGAAATTCCGGGGGGGCTCTTTAGTAAAATTTACCCCCGAAGGGGTATCCAGCGATCTGGACCGTCGGATTAGATCCGGACGGCCCCGATCTAAAAGAGGGGGGATGGGGCGGCTACTGACAGGCTGACGGCGGCCACGCGGTGGCGCGCCATCATCGGCGGTGACCGAGCTTGCGGGCTCAAGCGAAAACGGCCCTAGAGGCCACCATTTGCCACCGGATTTGCACGAGATGAAAGAGGAGGTCAAGGCGGTTCTCACCGAGAAGATGAAGGCGAAGGTGGACTGGGGACGGCGTGCGGGCGAGGATGGCGGCCGGCTTAACCCCTGCAAGCATGGCGTCACCCTGTGAGTCACCCGAGGGTTCAAAAGGTAGACAACCGGTGCGGGAAGCTTCCATACCACGCGAAGACAACCGACGGCGAGCCAAAATCGTCGGTGAGGCGTCGGAAGATGAAGACCCGAGCTCGGCAATGAGCTAGGGTTTTCTGGCTTGACCCCAAGCTCGAAACGGCGAGATGAAGTGAAATTGGAGTAGGGGAGGGGTGCGGCTTCCTTTATAGCCTCGGGGGACGCGTAAATCGGGAAGGAATCGAGCTAATTTGCTCGATTACCGGCGGGGCGAGCAAAAGGAAGGCTCCCGGCCATCCCGGTGGGAGGTAGGAGACGGCTGACGCCATGGCCCCATGCGGCAGTGACGGTGAACGGGGGGCCCCGCGTGTCAGCGGCCGAGGCAAGGGGGGAGGAGAACGCGCGCGCGTGGCCAGTGGGCCGGCCCAAGGAGAGGGCGCGCGGCCGGTCTTTGATCGGGCCGAAAAAAAAGAAGGGCAGCGCCCAAGCGGCTTGCGGAAGCAAGGGGGAGGAGGTGGGCCGGTTGGGCCAGCGGGCCAAAACCGGGGAGGAAAAAGAAAAATAAAGAATTATCTTTTCTTCTATGAAATAATTTTTGTAAATTTATTTCCAAGAGATTTTGAACTCCTTTTTGAGTTGAGTAAAACCAAGCATCACATAATTAAATATGCAGCAGCATGAGTGCAATAACATGTAGCTAGCTTGAAATTTGATTTTATTTTCATCAAATTTTATTATTTCTCCTATGTTAAATGCCCACAAATAAACATAAAATTCACATTTCCTCTATTTTAAAATATGCAAAATTTTGGGTGTTACAGCACATATCATTGTTCAAACGATGTATGTCGTATTGGTCTAACAATGCGTATAAGAGTGCTCCAACCATGTATATGATTGTGTAGAAGTGCATAGATAACTGCTCATGTTTTAGCAAAGCGCAGAAACCTTGCAGTGGTGCAAAAGAAGTCCATGTACACATGATTTTGCAGGTACAAAAATGTAATATGGTCCCAACCCAAACCTTGCACCCTACTTGAGCGAATGTAAAATTGATAAAGGAACAATGCATAGAACACAATAGAAGCCTTCCCTGTGGACGACTTTGGGAATGTATAATTAATAGATGAATAGTCCATAACAACCACAATGCCCCCCTTCCAGGGGATTGTAGAACTGGGATCGTGTCAGCACAATTCAAAACAATGCATTGTATAGAATTTTACACCAACAGTGTATAGAATTGTGTATAGAACATTGTATAGATAGCTGCTCCAAACAGTACATAGAAAATGAGCTAACAAAAATGCATAGGAATTTGAACAAAGCAATGTATAGAGTAGATATACCCACAACCAAAAATTAATACTTTAGTTTTATTGCACATCATACCAAGCGGAAGTGTAAAAAATAGTAATGACAACTCACATGTAGTTTTTGAGTATTAGCATATCAAAGTAGAGGATAAAATCATGTAACATGCATAGAAAAAAATTCAGGTGCATCAAAAAATGAAGAACACAACAAAGCATGGTACTTGTTTTCCACAGGTCCACACCAGGTGCAACTCATGGGACAGGGACAGTCTGTTGCTGGAAAACAAGAAAACTTCACAATGCTGCATAGAACATGCGCTTCAGGTAGCTTAGAAACTTATAAAAGCATGGAAACATACAATTTTTATGTGACATCAGCTCACAATAGCATAATAGGAGAACCAACAGGCAGATGGGATTTTAGTTTGTGCATATTATTCTATCATCATTTGTACATGCATCGACCATACATTCCACAAGTTTAGCAAAAATCTACATCATGCATAGGTGGTCCACTAGTATCTCCACTGCTACATGCAACTGTCACGGAACACCAAAAAAAGGCCTAACTAAAGGAGCTACGTAGATCAATAAGGAGGGCGGAGCTGCTCGATTTCTTCTCGGAGTTCTTTTTGCTCATTAGCCTCATGGAAGATGATGTACTAGAGCACGTCAGCCTGTATCTGCTCGGAAGAGGCCTACAAATCATAGAGTGAAATCACATGAAAAACAAAAACTCCGATAATCATTGTGTATGATTGTATAGAAATCTATTTCAACAGAGAATATATATGCCATCGAGCAGTGCATGGAAATGTTCCAACAATCTAGCTGCAATCTATGCTTCCAACAAGTGCACAGGCAGCAGTTGAACAGATCTTAGGAAATGTGCTTGCAAAATGTATATAAAGTAGCTCGAACAATGCATAAAACACATACCGAATATGGCCAGAGCACTTTGGCGGTGGATGCATCGTAGTACTCCATGTACCACATGCAATAGAACCCACAGTCATTTGATCCAATCTTTTGCTTATGTATGTCATCAAACATCTCACATTTGTAATTGCCGAATTTTGGGATCCCTGAGTCAGGCCTTGTAGCCTGAATTGCTTCATTAAGCCTTTTCATCATTATCTTGCACCACTGGCTTTAAGAATTTCCATACTTCATGGTTCCTTTGTGTGTTTCTTTCCACCCATCACCAATCAAATTCCAAGGGTTGGGGTCGAGTATGTCAACTCTATGATGATTGAAGTTGACCACGTACACTGAGAAGTGATGATTTCTCAGGAAAGGCACCACAATCTGCAAAGGTGCATGGTACCCCAACATTACAAAAAATGATGTAAGTTATCCCAATTAGTTGTTCATATATAAATAACCCTTTTCTCAGAGGAACAATATAGTACTCACCTCTCTAACACCTTTTAGAAGATGTCGGTCTGGGAGGAACCTGTCTAGGGTGTTGATCAATATTGATTGCCGATATTCGACCACTTTGCCTCCATACGCATTGACTTCCTAGTAGATATCTCTCTACATATGGCATAGGAATCTGTGTCAGTATACATAAAAAGAACATATATGATATAGTCAACCATCTAGAACACAGATATGTTATCCTGAGTATTGCTATGAAAAAGACTACGAGCTAACTATGAACCATGACCTCCCTTCTAAAGGATTATTGCACTAGGATCATGACAGCCCAAGCACAAACAAATGCACAGAACAGTGTATAAAATTGTGTACCAACAATGTATAGAATAGTGTAATAGGTGGATAAATGTTGCAACAATGTATGTCAAATGTGTTCTAACAAATGTATATATGTGTGCTCTGAAAAATGTATAGAATTGCCGAATTTATACTCACCATCACATTGAAGTCTAGGTAGATCCATTCGTATTCTTTTCTCAGTAGACGGTTCTTGGGTTCATCTTTCATCAAACAATGGACATAGTATTGTATCCAAGAATCAGCAACCTCTTTTCCGGGGGCAAAGTATGCGTGAACTTCACCTGCTGTGGAATTGTCATCACCGAATCGGCAAATGACAGAACTGCATAGAAACAAACAATAATTATGCAGTCATACTAAAATATTTTATGCATATGGAATCATAGTACACAGTGCAAAAAGGACAGTGCTAACACTGATAGAAACATGCAAAAATAAGCATGGCACAGTAACCAATGCATAAAGACCAAAGCAGTTAGATGTGTTTAAGCCATGGCAAGGGATCCTAGTATACAAAAAAAAGTCAAGTTGCTCGAGAGCAGCAAGTCAAATAACGCATACTATGTATTCATACGAAAATGTTATGTGCATATAAACTCACAGAACACAATGACATGCAAGCACGGTATAGTAACCTCATGCATAGAAATCAGCAGTTTGATATGTGAGACTCATGGTAAGGAATCTTACTCTTTGAAAGTCAAGTCAGTGGATGTGAGTAGGTTTAGCAAAGCTGCCGATCTCTCATAACAGTTCTCTAGAATTCGTTGGGTATTTAGACATTGTAATGGGAGTACATCAGGGTTTTGCGCGATAGAATCTGCTCTGGAGGCAGGAGTACGTTCAAATGATGGGCCCTAGCCATTTACGAAAATCACATAAGTGTTTGATAATTTACAGAGAAGCAACACTTGTTATGCATTTTTCATAAATCATTCAAACAATTCGAACAATTGGATGGAACATAAAAAGGATTATCGTAACAGGGGAGCATGGGACAGTAACACCTGCTTAGGGACAATGTGCATATGAATTATATTTTTATGGCTCCATGAAATTCATTGCGAATGAAAATAGGTGCATAGAAAACAACAGACTCATGTGCTAAAACCATATGTTCAGCAGCATAGGAATGTGCAAAAACAAAAAGTCCATTGACCTAGGCAAAATGTCCTTGGACACTAGCCAATAGTTAGGCATTAGTATGTAGTACCCAAAGATAGAAACAGAGAATTGCACGAATAACATGTTGTGGACCATGAGTACATTTGGATGCATTAAAGTTGAGTTGATGCAGAGTAAAATATGAATAGAGACCGAGTCAAAAGTGCATAAAAATCAACGAATGCGGGTGTATATGCATATATGGTACACATTGGGTGAGGTATGAACGTCTAACCTGTTGTTGTGGCGTGTAATCAAAATGTGGAGGACCATTTTGAAACACATCATTGATGTCAACTAGTTTGCTAAAAATATGAGTTACATCATTCAACGCTTCTGTCACCCGTTGGTTAACATTGAACAAGCGACCATTGTCCTCCCCACCAGCTTCATCACCACGGTGTGCCAAATTGTGCGCACATCTGCACTCTCATCATTGCTTAGGTTTAGAAATCAGGAAGCTGGTGGACAAAATAAAGGATAAATCTATTTTGCATAGGAACTGTAACACCCTAAAAATTTGCAATCATTTAAATAGGTGAATTTGCATTCAATTATGTATTTTGTGAGCATGCAAATTTAGAAAAGTAACAACTTTTATCAAATTAAAAGCAACTATAAGGTTAGCTACATGATTGAGCATACATGCTGCTACATAAGATTTTGTATTGTGTGCTCTATTTGAAAACTCAAAAAGAATTTCAAAATCTTTTAGAAAATAGCTTTGGAAAATTTGAAAAGAAAAAAGGTTTTCCCTCCTTTCCTGGCTTCTAGCCCATCACCCCGGCTACTTCGCTCCTCCCCGCCTCCTCTTGCTCTGGCCACTCGGACTTTCTCCTTTTCTGTGGCCTAGTTTCACCGCGTAGCCCATCTTTCTTTTCCCCACTCTGCACCGTGGGCCGAGCCCAACACCGCACGAGCGCCCGCGCCCCTCTCCTCTCTGTCTCTGGCTGCACCGTGACCCTGAGTCAGTGCCTCCCCGAACCCACGTGACAGCAGCACCACCTTCATCTTCCTCCTCACGCCGTCGGGTCGGCGCCTTCCAAAATCGCCACCGACCGAAATCTCCCTCCAATCTCCACCTTCCATCCTTGGAGCACTCCCGGGGCTATTTAAGCCGAGCCCGTGCTCCCTCCGCTCCATCTCGCTCCCAATCGGCAGTCGCCATCGTCCCGAAGCGGCCACACATGCGACGCAACCCTAGCCGCCGCCATCTCGAGCCGCACATCGCATTGGGACTTCCCTCGACTCCGATTTCTCCCTAGGTGAGCTTGTCTTGTTCTTCACTCCCTCCCTGTGCTCTCCGTTTGTCAAATGATGGCCGGAATCGCCGAAACGATGAACTCCAACGAGGTCTCGGTTTTTCCGGCCATGGTGCCACTGCCTGGCCTTGCCGCCGGCGTATCCGCTCTCCCTCACCGTCATGCGTCTGATCTGGACTATCCAGATCTAAATCGGACGGTCAATATTCCATCATACCGTTTCGCATGGAGGCTTTGCATTAGAGACACTGGACTTTTCTAGAATATAACCCGCGGTCCATGGCGTATTTCTGAATTACGTTTTCCTTTTCAGAAAGCGTAGTTTGATCTCGGTAAATTTAAAAATATGTTTTCACTTATTTATAGTTTTGCCACTGATTTTGTTTTGGTCATAAAATCTCTGTTTTAACTCCGATTTGACCCGTTCAAATTGCTTTAGGTTCATTTTCACGAGATCTACATGTTAGTGCTACTATACAACAGGTTTTTAATATTTAAATTTTGAGGTTGTATTAAAGTAATTATTTATCTATAGGAAATCTTAGTAAATTCATAATTTCGCCGTTCTAGCTCCGTTTTTCGTGATCTTCGCGTCTGTGTGATCCTAGCGAGTTGTAGATTCATTTTAAAAACTTTTTATCTTGTTTTATTACTGTTGGTGCACTGTTCTAATTATAGCTTTGTTTGTTTTGTATGATTGCTTTTGGATGAATGTTGTTGATGTGTTGATCGAGTATAGACGATGAGCAATTCGTTGGTGACCAAGAGTTTTTCTATGAGCAGGATCATCAGGACCAGTTTGATCATGGCAAGTATAACATGGGATTGTCCTTATTTCCTATTCACTATAAACAATTATATTCATTGTGCAAGTATTCCCTTGCTAAGGATGACTTGGTTTTGATCCATTACCTTGGCACCCATGATATTGCATTGAGTAGCTTTGCTAGTGCTCAACATAAACTATGATATTATAATTTGATTAATGGAATACGCAACAAACATTAAAAGATGACTTTTTAGTAACATACTTAAAGGGGGCTAGAGCATTGGGCTATCTTATGGTGCTCTAGTTTCTCTCCATAAGGACTCATCTATAAGTGAATATCCAGGACTTACAGTACAACTGTGAGGGCTATAAAGCTCTGGCTTTAGTCATATAGAAGGACATTTTCTAGCTTGTTAGTAGTAAACTTTTTGGCGTAAGAATGACTTGACGAATCAGGTATAGTGCGGCCTCTGTCCTTATGTGTATAGGCTGCGCGTCATTGTGCCATATGGAAGACGGACTCTACATCTGTTTGCCGAGTGAATCTAATGGCCCTAACTTGTTAGACGAACCTTCAAAATATTTCATAGTGTTACCCTGTCTGCTCACCTTGGAAGTATTTTGGGAGTAATTAACCCGGGCATATGGGCTACACGACTTATAGTAAAAGTGTACAACCTCTGTAGAGTGTAAAACTATTATAACAGCCATGCTCACGGTCACGAGTGGCCTTGGACCATTATGGAATAGTTGATCACTAATGATTAATATGTTTTTGCTATTCGTTATTCATTTTACATTGATCATATGTTTATTATAAGTTGAGACAAATTGATGTTATTGATATGCTAAAATTATGCTAAGTAAAAACTACATGCTGTTAAACCAATGTCATGCCTTTGAGCCTCATGAACCCCATGTTACACTTTTTTAGTACGAGATGTACTTACGCTTATTTATTTTTCTTATTTAGATAAAAATCCCGGATGGGGAACAGATGGTGCAAATAGTGACTACTATTCCTACTTCCCTGAGGATTACTAGTCTTGCGGTCAACCAGTCAATGTGCCTGTGCATGGAGCTACCATGAGAGATTTATCTTTTTATTTCCACTATATTTATGTAAAGACTATGTGATAATAATCGTGATGTAATAACATTTGTGATGATACTCCCTTTAATTTGTCAGCTTATGTGTGATTGATCTCTGGACACACATAAGATTATGCATTCCATTTGGTCTTAAAAATGGGTGTGACAAATATATAGGAAAACGGAGAAAGGGTACACGTAGACTCATATGCATATAAACCAGTTACAATGTGCATATATATTGTCTGCTGGGCTCAAATAGTACGAATGTAGACCCCATCGAAATTACAGGGAAAAGGAAGCGGCCAAAAGGGTCGCTTCCTTACAACAAACAAAAGCGGCCAAGTTACAGCATGTGAAACAACCATGACGGTCGCTTCAATGTAGCGATTGGAGGCAACAATTATGAATAGAAAAGACTAATCATAGTAAATTTAACTAAATAGGAGTGTTGCTAGTCAAGGTAGTCAAGCCTGTTTGTTGTCTCCATTCTTACATGAGCCATCTTGATTGTCTTGGTCATCTCCCATGTCATTGGCCAGTTTCTGCTTCCTTGTTTTTTGCTGTTCAAACAATTGGTCATTCATGTTCTCAATCTGACTGTCAGATAACAGTGATGCATTAGGGAGCGTTGAAAGTCCTATGTTTGGTGTTGGTAATTAGTGACAATACCTAAGTACTAATCCTATGCTTAAGTTGTATGTAGCATATGAGGATTAGTACATTCCAAGGTTGGTGGCAAGATGGACATGGTGATCATGATTGCCACACTTGGATTTGGATGCAACCCTACGTGATCAAGGCAAAGGTATATGCTTAAGGGGTTGTGTTTTAGTAACCAAGACACCTAGTGGGTGTGGTTACATTATAGGATAGATAGCCGTACTATAAAGAGGGGAATGACGCGGCTATTGAACTCCTAAGTGCCTCTAGGTGTGCATTTCATAATCATATGCATTTGGATAGAACTAATAACGCCTCGAAAAATGATTGTGAAAATGCTAACACACATGCACATGGTGATGATCACTTGGTGATGTTAGCACGTTTGCGAAGGCGGTGGAGTTTGAGCGGTAGAGAGGGTTTGGGGCTCTCTCTCCCTCCCGCCGAGCTTGCGAGGCGGGATTCAGGCGTTTTCGAGGAGTTGAAACGCCTATTTTCCACTACGCCGGAAGTCGGAAAAAGAAACGGAGGCGAACGGAGGTCACAGTGATGACCGGACGCTGGACCGGACGCGGTCACTGTTTGACCGGACGCGTCCAGTCAGTGTTCAGCGTTTGCGCGTGTCTCAGCGTTTTGATCGGACGCACAGCGCGTCCGGTCACTGTCGACCGGACGCGTCCGGTCGTTCAGGGAGCTTACTGGACTCCAACCGGACGCGGGCACTGTGGCGTCCGGTCGGTTCACCAGCGCGTCCGGTCACTGTTTCGTTGTGCGCTGCTCTGGCTTGACCAGCGCGTCCGGTCAGTCACGGGACCGGCGCGTCTGGTCGTGACCAGCGCGTCCGGTCGTTGCGACCAGCGCGTCCGGTCGGCGTTTCGAAAAAGAGTCGTTGCGTGACCGGCGCGTCCGGTCAGTTGGACCAGCACGTCCGGTCAGCGCGACTGCTGCTGAATCAAGTTTCTAACGGCTATATTCGAAGGGGTACGTCTATAAATACTCGTTGCCCGGCTCAAAGCTCTCTCTCTTGGACATTTGACATACTTGTGAGCACTTTGAGCTAAGCAACTCCCCTCCCACTCATCTCTCTTGCTTGTTTGCATATTCGAAGTGAGATTGAGTGATCCAAGTGCATTTGCATTGTGAGATTGCATCTAGTTGGCACTTGGTGGTTGATTTGCTGCGGGATTCTTGTTTCTCTTGGTGGTTGCCGCCACCTAGACGGCTTGGAGCAGCTTGGAGGCGTTGGCAAGAGTTGGTGATTGTTCTTGGCCACCTCCGGTAATTGTGAGGGGTTTGTGCCTACCTCGGCGAAGCGCCAAAGGCAACATTAGTAAATTGCTCGTGTCATTGCAACCTTTTGCCATTTGGTAGGTTCTTGTGGCGCCTTTTGAGAGGCTCGGTGTGAGACCGATTAGCCACCGAACCACGTGGTGAAGAGGGACACAACGGGGACTAGCGTGCCGGCAAGCACGTGAACCTCGGGATAAATCTTCGTGTCATCACTTTCATATTGTGATTGATTGATCCCGGTGTTCGGTTGTTTTGGTATTCATTGTTGATCATATTGGTTGGCTCAATACTTCGCCCCTCGGTGAAACCCTCCTAACCTAACTCCGCATTACCTTTTTTTTGGTTATCTTTGCTAGCTAGTTTGCTTTGCTAGAGTAACTCTTTTGTGTAGCTTGCTAGTTGTAGTTGTAGTTACCTTCTCGGTTTAACTTGTGCGGTTGAGTGCCAATATACTAGAATTGTGAATTGGATAGGTGGCTTGCAAACACCCCGTAGGCTAAGCAAAACTCGCATCTCGCTACTTGTTGTATTGATAAACTTGTTTAGCTTGTCTTTGTAGAATTTTTTAAAAGGCTATTCACCCCCCTCTAGCCATCAAGACCTTTCAAGCGTGCTCAATTGAGTGGAAGAGAGCTGCGACGTATCTATGCATGAAAACATGAAGGTTATAATGCATATGTACCTGATCACAACATGTATAGAAATATATGTAACAAGGACGAAAAAAGGATTTTGAGGCCTATACCAGCTTGAGTGCCCTCTTCTCCCTAGTCATCGTGCATTTCTACAGTGTGTGTATGGGTAGTGGGATGTCGGTGGTCAATGCACTGGCCCTGGCCCAGGTTTTCTTCAACTTGAGATAAGCAAAGTAGAAGTCATTAGTGAAATAAGGATGGGAACATCTATCAAACAAAGCTGCAGACTATATGCATATGAACCTAGCCAGAGATGCATAGTAATATATAAAAACAAGGGTGAAAAGTTACAATACTATACTAGTTTGTTGTTCATGGTCTTCAGGTTCCTTGTTAATTGTTTCATGGTGTGGGGCTAAACTAGACTAGGCCTGGCCAAACTCTAGAGCTGCTGGGGAGGTATGAACAAATATGAAGTAGTACTTAATAAAAAAGAAACCTAGAAACAGCATGAATCAATATAAACCTGCAAATCTACATGGGTATAAAACCTACAGAGAGATGCATTTTTCAACTGCATTATGTATGCATATGAAAACAGTTTTGCAGCAATTTGCATGTAGAACCTGCAAAACTATATACATATAACCCAATTGCAAAACTATATATATTATATGCATATATACCTGAACAGATATGCATGTGAACTGTTTGATGCAATTTTTATGCACTCAACAACAATGTGTAAGGCTTTGATGACTATACCATTTTGGGACGCATTTGGACTGGACGCCTGGTTGAGGTCGGTCTGGAGCCCATGATGCCCATGGTCGGCCTGGGCGGAAAGGCTGTGAGCTATTTGATTTCATGCACAAAAAAAATGAGAAAAGAAAGGTGTTATTAAACAATGCTTAGATGCATAAAAAAGAATTGAAAAGATGGGATCGAAAGTAGCAGTTGTTGTGAACAAATGTAGAGGAAGGAGAAAGTGTATAGAAATGCACGATTCTTTCGAAATGATATAATACCCGCTTCATTATCATCGTCCTCCTCACCCCCACCAGCCTGAAATACCTCGTCGATCAAATAGCCAAAGGTAGTGACCATGTTGTGTTGCTTTTCAACAATGTTGTTTAGTGTGGATTGAATTGTCTAGCACTGCCTATCCACATCTTGGTCATAAACAATGCACACTTCCTCGAACTGACGCCTCTCAAGGCCGCTATCTTGCCAGTAAGCAACTTAGATAGCTTAGGGACGTAGATGCTCCCCAGATCTAGTGCAGCCATGTAGCAGGTCTGAGCTAGCGGGCGGAACTACAAAACTTGATGGAATTAAATCAGTAAATGGAGACAGATTAGAGAAACATAATGAAGAGGTTATAAATAAACAGTATAGAAGCTTACATTCAGCGTTCTGTAATAGGAATAGCCTGCCCTTCATGGACGACATCGGCCCTACTGAGGTTGGTTACCATATCGCTAGTAAACATGTTGATGCGGGGGGTCAAAACCTATCCTCGAGACTAGTAGGATGGTCAAGCCAGTCCAAATAGTAAAGCTACAAGATTGATGCATAGAACTGTAAACAAGATTGAATATAAAGTGCAATACGCATGCATATTGGATGACATTGTTATGAAGTGCATAAAAAAGGGTCCACACACATATAGCTTCAGGGAATGATGCATAAAACTCTAAGCAAGGTTGAATATAAAGTAGCATACGAATGCATATTCATGTTATTGGTACCAAGGGCATAAAAATGATTTGATACGTACCAGGATGACTGTGCTACATCCCCAGATAGTGTATGCAGTTTGGTCTTCATCGATCTTCTGATGCCACAATGTGACCGCCTGGCACAAGTCTAGGTAGATCATGTGGCACCAATCGATGTTGTCGCCCAGCTAGGTGTTGAGAAAAACAGCTGGTTGAATAGGACGAGGAAGAAGCACCGTTTTGTCAGGTCATCAATACCACCGTTTTTCTATTCTCTCCATGCAGACCTGGATAGTAAAATCCTTGGTGTTGGCAACTTTGAGTTCATTGCGTAGCCTTTTTGCTTCATTTACTTTAGCAGTATAGGAAGCATTATCTACCAGAGATTGTCCTTTGCTGAGCACCCCAAGGATATACTGCACAACCTCCTTAGTGAGCTTGATCTCCTTTCCTGGACCAACTTTGAGGATCATGGTCTGATGGTCAATGTGGTCATACAACCACTTGAGCAAAGAAGGAGGGCCACTACTCCTCAATTTAATGTCAAGCAAGCTTCCAAGGTGATAATTATGGACGAACTCCCGCCTTTGGTCTTCGTTGAGCTTTGACATCATCTCCGCCACTTCGTCTGATGCACAACGGATATTCCACCGTGGGAGCCTGCATAGAAAATACATATTAGGTGCATATAAACCTCAGAAGCAGGGACCTTAACAAAGCATAAAAATGTAATCTGTGAGGAAAGAACTCAACAAATGCATAGAATAGACATATTGATTGCATATAATTGACCCCCAACATAGTATAGAAATATTGGTTGCAGGTAGACCCCCAAAGCTTGCCCACTAACTATGCATCTTCAATTTCTACACGTAGTGGGTATGCATTTTGAACATGTAGAGCCCCCAGAGCTATTTAACAAGCATGGATACATAGTGGCCAAAGCAATTTTACAAATCATGAATAGCATTGACAGCATGCATACATATTGATTGTAGGTAGACACCCACACACAGAAGCAAAACATCAAAATACTGCCTCGAAAGAGTAGAGCATGCAAAAAGCAACCAAAAACATATTCCAGGAGCGTATGATTAATAAATTAGAATGCAATTATATAATTCAATGAAATGATGTGTACCTAATCAGGCCCAAACTGAATACCCACTAACTTTGCAACTTCAACTTTCTATACATAATGGGGGCATGTTTTTGTAGGCACTTATACAGAGTCTTTACAACCAGGTGTTTATCACCAGCTAGTCTCTACAACTAAAAAGCAGCGAAAGTTTTCGTCCACCCGGCTAATCACCGTGTGCCCTGCGATCAGTGACCCTCCCAGCAATTCACCGCGTGCCCTTGATCGACGCTTGTCGCGGAAATTCCCCAGCAAATCACCCTGTTGTTTCCTAAAAAACCGGCGCCCACAACGTCGCGGGAAAAACGGAAACTTGCGCATCCCACGCCAACTGCACGTACAATCTACAACTAATAAGGAACTAACTCCGGTGTAGAAGCAAGGAATGAAAGAAAAATCCCTTCCTTCCTTCCTTCCTGGCGGACGTACCACCGCACCCCTCCGCCACCAAAAAGCATCGATCAAGGGCAGCCAGCTCACATCGGTCTCGGAGCCCGAAAGCCTACCACCCGTGCCGAAACAAGCAGCGCCCACCCCTCCCTAATCCGCACCGTAACCTCCATCGATCATGGTGGATCTTCGACGACGACGCACATGGTGGTCGCCAGTAGCGGAACCGATCGTGAAGACCGCGGTGAACGTGTCGCGGCTGTTCGCCGTCTTTTTTGTTTTTTAGCCCTTTTTTCGAAAGATTCTCTCAAATATGCCCCTTGCGGAAAGATTTCAAAAAATGAACCCTTCTCTTGGCGCCATAGTCGTCGGCGCCAAGATATAACGGCATGGCGCCAGGCTCCCTGGCGCCAAGACCCTGCCAACGTGGCGATGCTGGCGTTGACGTGGCAGTACATGGCGCCATGGATCTTGGTGCCATGTAGTCTGTAAAAACATCGACCTCTTCTTCTTCCTCTCTCTTCTTCTCTCTTCCTTCTTCGGCGCACCCACGCCCGCCCCCCCGCACGCCGCCGCCGCCCCGCCCCGGCCTTCCCCGCCCGTGTCCGGCCGGCCGCCCACCGTCGCCGCCGCTGCCCGGCCGCACGCCCGCCGCCGCCCCGCACGCGCCCGACCGCCCGCCGGCGCCGCCGCCGCCCCTGGCCCGGCCGCGCGCCCGGCCCGGCTGCCCCCGCCCGCGGCCGGCCACACGCCCGCCACCACCGCCCCCGGCCGGCCGCGCCCGGCCTGGCCGCCCCCAGCCGCGCGCCCGCCGCCGCCGCCCCGGCAGGCCGCGCCCGGCTCGGCCGCCCCGCCGCCGGCCTCCCGGCCCACCCGCGCGCCCCCGGCCGGCCGTCGCCGGCCTCCGCCGCCACCGGGCCATCCTCCGCCGTCACCCGGCCTCTCTCCATTTTTAAGCGTCGGCATCTCCGCTTCTCCTACAAGGTAAAATATTTTTTGTTCTTACTTAACATTAGTTAGTTAGTTAGTTAGTTAGTTAGTTAGTTAGTTAGTTATTTAGTTAGTAGTTAGTTAGTTAGTTAGTTAGTTAGTTAGTTAGTTAGTTAGTTAGTAGTACTATGTAGTTAGTAGTAGTTATTAGTTATGAATAATTAGTAGTTAGTAGTACTTAGTATGTCTTTTTATTTATTAGAGACCTATTACTTAGTATGTTTCAATTATATTGGAGTAAAGCAATTGTGCTTCGTTATGTTTTGGAACTAGATGGACAACCTAGTGAGCATATATTATGGAGAAACTGTGAAACGAGATCGCTATGGATATGTTGAGTTTGTTGACATGCAAAGTGTGTCTGTGCTATTCAATGAGAAGTCATCATTTAGTGAGTTGACTGCAAGAGCTTGTGAGGAGGTACATTGCCATGGAGATGATAACATCATAGTTGATGGTGTACTTCACCTAGGTTACCCTCTCAACATGCTAAGGAAGATGATCCCAATAGGGTGTGCAGATCAGTGGGACAACTATGTGAGATCGGCTATGAAAAGCCAGTTCCAAAGTTTGGACGTGGTTGTGCAGCGGGTGCTCGTTGATCCCATCCCTCTTGGCTTGTCCCCGCCAATGGGTGAGTAGGCATACTTTGAACCTCCCGTCCCGAAACGTGATGTGGATGCGGAGGTTCCGCCTACCGTTCCCGATGTGCAATCTGCCCCCAATGATGTGGCACATCCTCCTCAGGAGATCCCTTTGACACAGAATCATCCGAGTAAGTGTCAATTAGGTATCCTTTTATCTTTGTAACTTAAGTCTCTTCTTTTCATCCACTCTTCTTATCATCTCCTCTTATTTGTGGCTATGTTGTAGGAGACGTTCCCGATAATGAGGGCGCTCCTCCTGCTGATGCTCAAGTCCAGATTGGAGATGGAATCCGCGCCTCCAATAGTGTTGAAATTATGAATGATTCAGAGCCATATGAGATCGCAAGGGTTGTTGATTCTGACGATGATCGTCCCGTTGGAGAGCTCACGGAGAGTGACGTTGAGATGCTTAGGCGTATTTTTCCCGGGCGTCGTGATCCTATGGTTCATGAGTTCAGTGATCTTACTCATTCAGATCAGGCGTTTGCAGAAGGACGTGATGATGAGCTGCAGGAAGCTCCAGAGGCTGGTCCTAGTATGGAGATAGAGAAGGGGAGGGTTTTCAATGACCTCCCTGCATTGAAGAGGTGGTTGCAGGCGTTTGCAGTGTTACGCAAGAGACCGTAAAAGTTCCTGCATTCCTATGTGGAGCGGCGTTACACGGTTGTGTGTGACAAAAAATGATGTCCATGGAGGGTTTGTGCAAGGAAGCAAAAGGTCTCCGGAAAGTGGAAGATCACAAGAGTTATCGGGCCACATACTTGTTCTTCACATGACCTCAGCACAAAGCATCGGCAGTTGAAATCTACCCTCATTGCCAAGCGGTTGATGAAAGCATTACAGGGAGAGCCGAACATGAAGGTCAGGACAATTATCAAAATAGTTAATGAGGTCTATGGAGGATATGACATAACTTATGGCAAAGCCTGGAGGGCTAAGCAGCGGGCGTGGAAGATGATATATGGGGACTGGGAGGATGGCTACGAGCAGCTTCTAGTACTTCTCAATGCAATCAAAGCAGTGAATCCAGGCATGCATTATGAGTACATTGGCGCCAAGGCATGGCGCCAAGATCTATGGCACCAAGAACTACGCCACATCATTGCCACGTCGGCAGGGTCTTGGCGCCAGGGAGCCTGGCACCATGCCGTTATATCTTGGCGCCGATGACAATGGCGCCAAGAGAAGGGTCTATTTTTTGAAATCTTTCCGCAAGGGGCATATTTGAGAGAATCTTTCGAAAAAAAGGGCTAAAAAATAAAAAAGACGGCGGCTGTTCGCCTGGGCGCGCAGACTGTGTGGTGTTCACCTCCTGCTCCTGCTTACGCTACTGCCATGCCGCGACGCTGAGTTGCATTGGACGGACGTCATGGACGTAACAGATTGGTTATTATAGTTCGTGGTAGCGTTTTGATTTGATCAGTATGCTATTGATTATGATTATCTGAGGTCGGTTTGCGTACGCCAATTGAAGATGGTGGCAGAGAAGGGGGCGTACTCATCGTCTTACTTACCAGGGTAAAGGTCCATATATGATCTGCAGGACAGGACAGCACAAGACAAACGATCTATCGATCAGGGTGTGTCCATCATGATTATTGAATACTGAAGTTAACTTACCCATGGCCAAGTCCGTGCTTGCATTTCACTGGATGCGCGGACTAACGGACGTGTGTACTCTATCTAACACCCAGATCAATCTTGGCATACATACATGCATGTGCTGATCTGCTGGTGCATCGAGCAGATGGTGTTCATCCCGTACATCACCGCCGGCGACCCTGACATGACGACAACAGCGGAGGAGGCGTTGTGCCTACTAGAAGCCTGTGGCGCCCACGTCATCGAGCTGGACCCCTAAGTTGACAGCCCCATCATCCAGGCTTCTAGCTTCCGGGCTCTGGTGGGGGGCATCAGGCATGTCCTAACATGTCCTAACTCATGTCGAGCAGATGACGTGCTGGAGATAATGCTAGCTCATGCAGGGAGATGATGCCGGAGCTGTACTGCCCGGTGTTGCTCTTCTCCTACTACAAGCCCAACATGTCCTAACAAGTCAGAGATGCTGGGGTACACGGTAATGACCTAGCTACTAACTTTCACCTTCATTATTTGATGACTCTATACGTAGGCACTTACTTGAAATAATGATGCAATTTCACTTGTGTCCATCTCTGTCACATACAAGTCTTATAGTGCCTGATCTCCCTTATGTGGCAGCGCATGCACTGTGGAATAAGTCAGGAACAACAACCTCGAGCTGGTAGGTTTTTCATCTGACAATTGGCATTCTGCAATTTATACCTCTTTTTCCTATCACTTTTGGCTCTTTATTGTCTGAACAATGCTATATCTGCAGTTTTTGCTCATAACACCAAGCCATACACGGCTCCATCCTGGGCAAAAGCGTGTAGTCTGTGGCGGCCAGGGTCCTAAGGTTGGGGAGGCGGACTAAGCAGAGGATGATCTACACGTTGATTGGCACGTTTCTACCTGATGGACAACTTGCGTGTTTCATGCATGTTTTGGACACTACTGAAAGTCTGAAACGACTAAACAAAACACTGGTGACATGATGTATTCAGTGTTTTAAAGGCATCGCCTAGGTGTCCAGGCGTACCGGCTCGCCTTGGAAAACAGTGGCGCCTTGTTGCCTAGACACCATCTAGGAATCCAGGCATACCCAGCACTTGAATTATCATGTTATTATTTTTCCCGGTGCAATGCACCGGCACAATCCTAGTGTATAGAAAAACAATGCATAAAACTGACAACCAGTGCATAGAAAATATTGCTGTGTGAAAATGTATCACTAACTATGCATCTTCAACTTTCTATACATAGTGACACATGTTTGTATGCATTTATACAGGTAGACCCGCCAAGGCTATTTATACAACAATGGATAGCATGGATATATAGTGGCCAAAAGGTATTTAACAAGCATGGGCTTGCATAAAAAAGCATTCCTGTGTCAAAATGTATGAAACAACTCATAATAAAAATCACACAAGCAGTGCATAAAAAATCAAAAAATAGTACCTTGCTTTGCTTGCCGCTTGAGAAGGGGCTGGCACTATCATCAGATTTTGTACCCCTTGCAGTCCGTCTTGCCTTGTTTGCCGATTGGGAAGGTTGGGCTTGCATCTAATTTGAAAAAGATGATCAAACAAACATATTACCAAAATATGTGCACAGCCCAAAAAAGCCCCAAAACCGGGCGACAGCCCAAATGCACAACTCAAAAAACTTACAGCATCATCCAACTTCCTCTTTCTCCGATCTAGTGACAGTGCCTCCTGCATTCCAAAAAAAAATCAAGAAGCGTGTGAAATGGAAGCAAGGGGCGGTTTTTATTCACTCCTCTGTATGTTTCTACACCTTGAACGTTACTGCCCGCTTGCCTGTGGCAGTGGCTTTCTTGGTTTGCTCATGAGAATTTTTTTTATTTTTAACACTTTTTAAAAACTATTTTTAATTTTAGCACCGAAATTTTTTTTATATCTAACACTTTTGGCCGCTCCCCACGCGAGGGAGCGGCATTTGTACGTTGCCGCTCCCCACGTGGAGGAGCGGCAAGGGTGCTGCCGTGGCATTGGGAGCCACGTGGACTGGAGCTGCCGCTCCCCCCTGGAGGAGCGGCAAGGCTGCCGCTCCCCAGATCAGGGAGCGGCAAGGCTGCCGCTCCTCCAGGGGGGAGCGGCAGCTCTAGTCCTCGTGGCGGCCCATTTGCCAGCGATGCCAGGTCAGGACAGTTGCCGCTCCTCAGATCAAGGAGCGGAAAGCGCATGACTCCTTATATTCTCTTCTCCTCTTGAGGTGTTGTCATTCGTCGTTTCGGCGCCGCCCCCCCTCTCCCCCCCCTCACAGTCGTAGTTCAAATGTCGGGCGGAAGTTCGTCGAGCAGAGGTAGAGGAAAGGGAGTGAGGAAGGGACAGCCGATTTTGTGGGAGGGTTCTCTGGGTCCTGATTCTTTTGAGGAACCTATAGAACAATTTCCTTTGGAGAGCAAGAGTGACTTCACCCGCGAGAGACCTCTTAGATCATACGACAACCGCACGGAAGATTGGCCAAAATGTCGCTACGGTGAGGATTGCGTCGTGCAGATGTACAACGACTGTGACGGTGGAGGCCGTCGTTTCTTCAGAAGCCCGTGAGGATTTGTATTCCCTTTTAACTCTCATTTTTTTCTGATTTGCATTTGGTTTGTAGAAGTACTTATTGGTACATGCATTTTCAGGATTCAAGCTGCCCAGAAAACTGTGGGTTCACTCGATGGGTCGATCCTCCTCCTATCTATCCCCATCAACAATACATCACATATCTACAGGGACGCATCTTTGATCTAGAGTACGGCCCTGGAAGTGGTAATAGGGACATGTCGGAGGACGACAGCATCAACGGTGCAGAGGAGCCAGTATGCAACAATCCATACTGTCAGTGCCCGTACCATAAGAAGCACGGGCCTCCTTCTCCGTCGCCACCGCCACCGCCACCGCCGCCATCAATAGGAGGTTACTATGGGGAAGGCGCAACTCAGTTCAATATGTGGTACCATTATTAGGCATGTTAGGTTTAGTTTGCAACATGTCATTGTTTAGTTCATTAATATCAGTGTTTTAGTTTGAACTATGTTTATGTTGGAGCAAGTGGTAGTGCAACTGTTGAACCTTGTAATAAGTGTGTACCACGTGCCTACTGTTTTCCTCGATCGTGTAAGTATTGTATTTCCAACATGTGACTTTCCAACATGACGTAGTATTATAAACAAGTACATGTGGTCGAGGTTACCGATCAAAGCACATTATAAGTTGCACATTATAAGTTCACTGGAACACATAAAACATCATATTACAAGCTCAAATCCATTAGTTCCAAATACATGTAGTTGGAAATTATTTCGACACACTGCTAGGACACATAAGTTCAACAAATGACTTGGATACATAAATGGCGACATAGAGTGCAACAAACGGTCTCCAACTTTATCTTGCAATGAAAATGACCAAGTCTACATGCACTCTATGTCCCAGGAGTGTAAGGCTCCCGCCTCTGTCTCTTCGGATTGGTAGGCACCATGTTGGGGGTGTAGCCAACGTCCGTGTGGTCTCGATGACGGTGCTGCCGTCTTTGCTCCTGCGTGTGGCTGGTCCCCTGTACATAGGTTGGCCCCTGCTAAGATAAAAGTCAAATCGGTGTTAGATTGTGGTATTCTTACGTAACATGGGTTAGACAAATAAGAAAATTTGCTTATTTAGTTTTACCTGTTCGTCTCCTTGGGTTCCAAACGGGACATCAAAGAGCTGGGACATACCAATCTCCTGGTGCTGTGAAGGATCCACCGGGTTGTGCTGGGACGGGACGTGCTGGTACGGGGTGTGCTGGTACGGGCTGGGCTGGCACGGGACGTGCTGGTACGGGGTGTGCTCGTACGGGCTGGGCTGGTACGGGCTATGCTGGAAGGGGCTTTGCTGGAAAAGTACGTTCTGAAAGTTGCCCTGCTGGAAAGGACCGAGGTGGATAGAGGGCTGCTGGTACGGGACTGGCTGGGAAAAGCCCTGCTGCATAGGACCCTGCTGGAAGAAGCCCTGCTGGAAAGGACCGAGGTGGCAAGGGCCCTGCTGTATAGGGTGGCTGTGCTGGGGTATGCCGAAGCCCGGTGCCTCGTCCTCGTCGGACGAGTCTAAGTCGTCGTCCTCATAGTCCTCCTCCTCAACTGGGGCCTTGTCGGGGCGGTGTGGTGGTGTACGTGCGTCGGAGGTAGACCCCATGACGGGATTCGAAGAGCCTGCAGGAGTCCTCAGAGAAGCCGAAGCTGTGCTCTGCGAACGCGGAGGGTTTGCTGGCGGCTCCCACGGAGTGTCCATGCAGCTCAACTTCTGGGCTAGCTTCCTCAAACTCCTGCTCATTTTCTGCAAACACATGTGTGGACTCATATTATTTGGGACAACCTTAGGAACCTATAGAGGATTATAGGATATTTTGAACATGTTGCTTACGTGCACAAATGTCTCAAGCGCGCCTCACCCTTTGTTTCTGCAATCGTGTAGTTGAAACGCTGCTTCGTTGGATATCATTGCCAATTGTGTGGCCTGCATACATAAACGAGATTTCACCTTGATGTTATAATTTACTAAAACTGGAATACACCCCACCCAAAGTGCACGGATCCAGGATCTTACCACGTATCTCTGAAGGGGGGCTCTCTGTGGCTGCGTCTCGCGCATAGTCGCCTCTTCGTATTCGTCGGCGACGATGTCGTCCTCGGAGTCCGCAGGAAGTTCTTCCCCCTTGTACGGCTGCCTCACGTGCACACGGGTCGACCTGTGAAGCCACCGTAGGTACTCGTTGAAGGCATGTTGGTCATGTGGAGGGCCATCCTGTAGCGGCTGCACACGGGTCCAAACTAACTAACTATACTAAATTTATTAACTACACTATACTAACTAAACTAACTATTTATATCACCTATACTAACTTCACTAATCTAAACTAAACATACTAACTATTTATAAAATATATACTAACTTTACTAATCATACTAACTAAAATAACTATTTATAATATTTATAATAACTATGCTAACTTTACTAATAATACCAACTAAACAATTAAACTAATTATTTATAATAACAATACTAAACAAACTAATCTAACTAACAATTATAATACATCAAAAATTCAAAAAAAAATAAAAAAACAAAATTACCTTGGAACGGATGCGCTATCGAGGACGAAGTGCTCGGGGGAGGAGGCTCGGCGTTGTTCGCGGAGGGGCTGCACGGGGAGGGGCCGGCCCTGCCTCCCGTGCACGGCTCGGCGCTGCTCGCGGAGGGGCTGCACTGGAGCTCGCGGAGGGGCTGCTCGCGGAGGGGCTGCTCGGGGGAGTCGCTGGCAGGGGGCCGGGCGCCGGCGCGGGGGCACGACGGGCGGGGGCACGCACGGGCGCGGCGTTGAGCGCGGGGCGGCTGCTATTGCTTTCTCGGGCGGCCGAACCGTTTCGTTCGGTTGATGAAGTACCGCACCCCCCCCCCCGCTGCCGCTCCTTGATCTGGGGAGCGGCAAGGCTGCCGCTCCCCAGATCAAGGAGCGGCAGCGGGGGGCCGGCCCTTTTCGTCCAATAGCAAAGCAAACGTCGTGTCAGCAATAAAAAAAGAAATCGGGAGCGCCAGCGTGGGGGCTTGCCGCTCCCTGATCTGGGGAGCGGCAGCCCCAGTACACGTGGCTCCCAATGCCACGGCAGCACCCTTGCCGCTCCTCCACGTGGGGAGCGGCAACGTACAAATGCCGCTCCCTCGCGTGGGGAGCGGCCAAAAGTATTAGATATAAAAAAAATTCGGTGCTAAAATTAAAAATAGTTTTTAAAAAGTGTTAAAAATAAAAAAAAATCGCTCATGATGGTTAGCCGAGCCCCGAGTCCGTGGTCTAGCCGACGGAGAAATCGTCGGCGGTTGATGACGAGCTGTAGTAGCAGGACCGAACAGAGCAAGCATGAAGTCGTCGTCGTCGTCGTTCGATCTCGAGTCAGGCGGTGGTGGGGGCTTCTCGCGTGCACGACAGTTCTTTTCTGCTTGGTGTTCCGGGACCGAGCGTAGACATTGCCTTTCAACCGTGCGCTTCCCGCAGGGGCAGCCTGTTCCCCCTTGTTCCGCCCGGCATCGGGTGCCTCTCCGGCTGACCCGCTGAGAGTATCGGCCACACCAGAGCGGTCAGCCCCCACCGACGGGCCGCCTGTGCCGGACCTCTCAGCCCCACCCGACGGGCCGCCTGCGCCGCTCCTCTCAACCCCAGCAGACGGGCCACCCCCTCGGCAGCCAGGAGCGACCGGAGCCGCGCCACCTCCTTCCGTTCCACCACCGTCCTCGGCGCCTTGACCCGCTGGACCGCCACTGCCACCATCAAACCCGCCACCATCGCCACCGCAGAACCCGTCGCGACTCATGGAGATCTGATAGCAAATCGACCCCGTAAAAATTGTGTTTTTGAAACGTTTATAAACCAAATCGAGCAAATTTTTCATCAAACCCACAGAGGTAGGGAGAGAGGGGCATGAGCGAACTCACCGTGAAGCTCGGAGACGTCTGCAACCTCCGATTCCGTCGGCGTTTGGGATGAGAGGCGGCGGTTTGGGAGGACAAATGGGGGTTTTGGGGAGAGAACGGGATGGTGTCTGAAGCGGGGTGGTGGGGTTTGGGAGAGGAGGCGGCGGTTTGAAGCCGAGTGAGTGGGGAGCGCTTTTAATAATTATTAAAGTGAAATAAATTCCCAAACGGTAACCACTCGAATCACGTGCGAGCTGTACACCATGCTTCTCTCTGGGCATGTATAATTAATGGTGATCCAGTGCATAGAACAGGTCCCGTCAACACCACCAAAAAAGGGTACTTCCACTCTGGTGTGTATAGTTAGTGATGGTACATTGATAGAACACCACTAACACCCTACGCTCTGGGAGATCATTCTATCGAGAACAGTGCCAGCCCACCAAAGCCCCTTCCTTCGTCAGGGGATGTATAATTAACAAATAAATGTTGCATATAACCCCACCAGAAAACCTATGCTCTAGGGGGTTACTTTTTCTACAACCATGCTGGGTATGTATAATAATCGAGGGAAGAGTGCATAGAACCTAACCAAATCTCTTTCTCTGATATGGATTAATCTTTGGACAACCGTGCTGGCCCGACCCAAACACTACCCTCTAGGGATATTTTCAACAACTGCTTCGTATATGGTTTGAACACCGCAGATGCTGTCTTTCTATGCGGGGTGTATATAAATATTATGCGTGTAACTCTTCCGTTCGAAATAGATGTGTGCAGTCAAACAAACGGGGACTGCACGGACGCGGGGGCCACCCATCCTGCCGCGATGGAGGGGACAGGACCCTGCCCATGACGCTGGCGTAGGGGACCACGCGAGAGCGGGTGGCCTCCTTTGCCCACAAGCGACGCCGGGGACCGGTGCTGACGCGGTGTAGGCGGGGACCGCGGGGGTGGACGCGACCGATGCTGGCGCGGACGCCAGGTCTGGTTGCGTTTGGCGTCAGGGTCTGGTGGAACCAGCTACTTGCGGTTTTGGCCGGGCTATATATATATATATATATATATATATATATATATATATATATATATATATATATATATATATATATATATATATATATATATATATATCTGTGTGTGTGTGTGTGTGTGTGTGTGTGTGTGTGTGTTAATTAGTAAGTTTTGTGCACTACATTTACTATATTATATTTGTACATATGACATCAGGCACTGCTATCTAGTTCATGCATAATTAGTTGCACATGTGCTCATGGTCCACCAACACGTCCAAATATCGATTTGTTATAATATAGTTTGATCACGTTCCAACAATATGTATTGATAGTACTACTAAATGATATAGCCTTGCTTGAAACTTATCATTGTGTCATGCATACGACTATATGATCATGACACATGATGCTTAAGCAGTGTTTTAAATAGCCGACTAAGTCATTTAGCTATCTATGTCCCCAAACACGCTATAGTAGCTAAAAGCTAAATTATATATGAGAAAACTTAGCTAAATTCTTCTCAAACAGCTATAGTCGGAGATTTAAAACCTTGTGTTTAAGCTAGGAAGCATACAAACTATTACTAGTTTTTTTCTTTAAATAATTTTACTCGGTTATGCTCATGCTTTACTTCCTCTGCAGGTATCTACCGCCTTACACCACATTTTTACCCAGAGCGATGGAAGACCACCAGCAGCAGCAAAATGAGGCACAACCCGACGACAAGGGCAGGAGCAGCAGCAGCAGTATTAGCATCTGGCAGAAGCTGCTCATGTCGCTGCTCTCGTGCCTAACCATCTTCGGCCCTGTTTATTCGGCTTATAATCCGTCTTTTTTAGCTTGTTTTTTCAGCCGGAATCGTGGTTTTCTCTCACAACAAATCAGCCAACAATGTTTTTGAGCCGGCTTATCAGCACAGCCGAACAGGACCGATTCATCTTTGCAAACGGAAAAATCCATAGGCCCCAGCGGTCGTGGGGCTTATGTGAATGGTCCTGTTTCTCTTGAGACGTGTGCTAGGACCATAACTGCATGTAACTTTTGATTTATTTAATATTATCGGAATTGATTGGGTGAGGACGTCCGGACGACATCGGACGCACCCAAGCAGCACGACGCGACTCGACCACACGCTCCCTTCCTTATCCGTTGCACCTGCCTTCCTTCTTCCTCCCCCCGCTTCCTCTCACTCTATGCTTCTTCTATCGCGCCGCGGCTCCCTCCCTCCACGCCACCACGCTCCTCTCCCACTCCTCCACTCTCTGCTCCGTGCCCCCTCCCTCCATGCACGATAGCCACGCGAGCTGCTGCTCCCTCCCTTCCCTCTCCCTCAGTGGCGGAGCCAGGATTTCAAACTTGGGTATTCCTACTTCCACATCAACCAAAAACAATCGGCTATTTTTTAACTACAATGGGTGAAAATACTATAAAATATGGCGGAGCCAGGCCGAGAAGCTGTTTTTTTACTGTTTTGGGTTGCAATGAGTGAAAATACTGCAAAATATAGCATTATACATATACATATATAAGTATATACACATATATACATAAAAGTGTATCAAAATAGTTGGGTATTCCCGGGAATATGGGGAATACCCTTTGGATCCGCCCATGCCCTCCCTCAACACGCCCTTTTCCTCCTATGCCACCGGATTTGGGGGTGACGACAGCGGGTTTCCGGCAAGCCTCGTGGCTCCCTCCCTCCCTACTCTCTCTCGCTTGCAGTCCGCAAGCTCCATGCATGGCGACGGCTTCCGGCGAGGTAGGTGAGGTCCTCGGTCTGGATCTTAGCCTTCATCTTTCTCCCTTTCTCTCCCTCTCCCTCTAGATCTAGCCTTCCTCCGCCTCCTCCTCCTCCTCCTGCTCCTCCCGCATCTGGATCTAGGGGATGTGTTGGTTGCTAGGGTTCCGATGAGCTCTCGGGTGGCTTAGCTCGCACATGTTTCAATGGTTCTCTCTGGTTGTTGCAGCAATGTTTCAGTTGCTGTTGCAGTAGGCTAGGGGGGTCAACATGCATGTTGCAGTAGTGTGTTGAATGTTGTTGCAGTAGTTGTTAGGTGTGTGTTGTAACAATGCGCCCCTGGTGTTTCACACTCTTTTCATTGTTTCAGATTTGTGTTCTTCAATCTCATGTTGCAGTAGGTGTTTCATCGTTGGTGTAGCAGCTTTTTTTAGTGTCGTTATAACAATTTTGGTGTTTCAGTAACTAAAACTATCTATTCGATGTTGTATTTTTTTCATGGATCCCCATGTTTCAATGGACATTCTCCTATGTTTCAGTAGTTTGTTCGATGTTGCTTCAGTAACATGTTCACCATGTTTCAGCTGCTCATCATTTCTATTGCAGTAGCAAGCAGAGGGGAACAGGGGGGCGGACTGTGTGGGGCGAGCAGGCGACTAGCAGAGGTGCAGGGGCCGACGAGTGGGGGGTGAGGGCGGATTTCCGTGCGTTTGGGGTTGGGGTGGGGCGGGACGGGACATCTTTGATCTACTTTTCCTCCTCCGTCTTTTCTTCCGTGCGGGCGGGCGGGCGGGGCGGGACGGGGCGGGATGGGTGAGTTGGTGGTGCGTTCGGACGCCCCCTGGGAGCCGGACGTCTGGGTGTTACCAGCCCCTAATATTATAGGTCCCACTTTGGTCAACTTCAGCCTCACCTCGTTCCCATGCCTGAAGTCGCGTGCAACAGTTTCGTGCCTCCCGTTAGTACTCCCGCAGCTCGGATTTCAAATTGGAAAAAGTCTAGATCACCCCCTCAACTATGGGGGTTGGTCTACTTAACCCCCCAAACTATGAAAAGGTCTAATTTATCTCCTGAACTTTCCAAAACCGTTTACTTTACCCTCTGGGGCAGTTTTGGACGGCGGTTTGCTACAGTAACCATGGTTTTGTTACAGTAGCCGAATCTTTAAAAGATCATAGTAAATCACAGAAAAATTGTAAAATGAAAATTCTAATTTTGTTGGACTCCACATGAGTAGATCTACACAATGAACATATAATATGGTATGCTTTAGTACAAAATTTTTGCTATAGCTTTAAATTTATTAGGATTTTCCAATAAATTTAAAGCTACAGCAAAAACTTTGTACTAAAGCACACCATATTATATATTTATTGTGTAGATCTACTCACGTGGAATACAACAAAATTAGATTTTCCATTTTACGATTTTTCTGTGATTTACTGTGATTTTTTAAAGATTTGATTACTGTAGCAAAACCATGATTACTGTAGTAAACCGCCGTCCAAAACTGCCCCAGAGGGTAAAGTAGACGGTTTTGAAAAGTTTAGGGGATAAATTAAACCGTTTGATAGTTTGGGGTTAAGTAGACCAACCCCTATAGTTGATGGGGTGATCTAGACTTTTTCCATTTCAAATTCTACTCACGTCCATAATGAGCTTTCAGGTAGTGTTTAGATGGTGTAAAAGTTGATGTAAAGTTTCTGTAGCACTTTTCGTTGTTATTTGGTAAAATTTATTCAATTATGGACTAACTAAGCTCAAAAGATTCGTCTCGACATTTACAGACAAACTGTGTAATTAGTTATTTTTTTACCTACATCTAATAATCCATACATGCGTCCAAAGATTCGATGTGACGGAAAATCTTGTAAAATTTTTAGAATTCGGAAGCAACTAAACACTGCCTCAATCGCTCCCTTTTGTCAAGAACCCTAGATCCACATTCTCCGTTCCTCCTCCTTTGTACAGTGTTCCCCGTCGTCGCCGCTGCAGTCCACCCCTCGATGCTCGTAGGATCGGATCCACTGGTTTCTTCGTTCATAGGAGAGTGGTTCGATACAACTCTGCTGAAAGCTTCGGACCAACAGGCCGTAGCCGTTTCTCTTCTTTCGCCGTCAACCCTAGATCCCCGTCCTCGCTCCTTCTTCGGTGTTTCCCGGCGGCGCCGCCGTATATCCCAGCAAAGAAAATCCGAGCAGAATCGACGCCACGCCGTACAACACGGCAACGGGACTCCGAGCGACGGTCCAAGGACTCGACCCCCAATCGCATCCCCAATGCCGGCAGTAGAAGCAAGCTCGATGGGGCAAACATGCTTATCCGCTCTCACCCATGAAGCACAGGTACTAGTGCTTTGCTTCTTCCTCTCCGACTAGAACCGAAAGTCAATCGGATTTTGAGTCCTTGTTCTCATCTGTTTCTTTTCATTGGATTTCCATATCTAGGCCTGGTTTAGATGGAAGAAGTTAGAAAATTTTGGCACTGTAGTATTTTGTTTGTATTTAATAATTATTGTTCAATTATGGACTAACTAGGATCAAAAGATTCGTCTCGTGATTTACAATCAAACTGTGCAATTAGTTATTTTTTTATCTACATTTACTGCTGCATGCATGCTTCCAAAAATTGATGTGATGGAGAGAGTGTGAAAAAACTTGGAATTTTGAAGTGAAGTAAACGAGGCCCTAGATTTGTCAAGTTTTGGTACCTGCATTTTTTATAGTTCATATATATGATGGGTTCATCAATGCAGCCTCGGAGATTGTTGGTGAGAGGGCTGATCCTGGCAGCAGACCGTTTGGCGCAGGCCCACCTATCTGGTACATTCCATCTGATAGTCCTTTCCTCAATTTGGTTAGCACAATGCAACTTCCCAGAAAAATTGAAATATAAAACCCTGATAATTAATTGACCATCTGGCTTTGCGACGGTCCTCAAGGGTTACAAAAAGATTTCAAATGCTGCCAGTACTTTTCACACTAGTATCAAGTTCTTGCCTCAAATGTGTTGTATGACCTCGATGGCTCGAACTCCTCAAGAGTTTGCTTCTTTGTACCTAACAGATAGCTCATATGAGCAGTCTCATCGCCTTATTAGTAGCCCATATGCTCAGCCTCAACTCAATTAGTAAGATTCATGTGATTGATCTGTACTGCTTGTAAACTCAGTTGGAGATTCCTATGCCTTCATGCCATGTACTCATGTTTAAGAATAAGAAAAGACCATCTACTCCATTTGCTTGTAAACTCGCGCAATTGAAGTACCTGATGAAAACCATAATCTCTCCTTATGCTTGCTTTTTTTAAATAACCTGTGTGCAGTGTGACATGGCTTGACAACAAATGTGAGGCCTTTGGGTTATACATTGTTCAGGTTGTGTTACATCGTTGAACACAAATAAAAGAGACATGTTCCAGGATATCTTATACGCACTAGCAAATTAAGGCAGGGATTGATTCATACTTTTTTATGTGATTTCCCCTCCTATTTTATGAACCAAATTAAGCCTAGGATTGATTACTTGTTGTACTATGAAGCTATGCCTTGCACGACTTGGTTCAGTAGCTGTTAGTGGTATGTGCATGACTTGTGTGTATTTGGTCTTGCTATTTTGAATATCGAGGTTGAATTGGCTCCTACAATTAACTTTCTGTATTTGGTCTTGCTATTTGCAAACTGAATTGACTGCTACCTTCAACTTGTCTGTATTTGGTCTAGCTAATTGCAGACATGCATGTTCAAGAAAGTATTTGATCCAATTTAATTTAATTTCAGAGCAGGAACTTTGAACAATTTATTCTGGTGTAGTTCTGTTAGATTAAACTGAGACTATAAAGAAAGCTATAAACTAGATGTATGATATCCAGTCATCTAATACTAGCTAGCAGATAACTCTGGGTTAGTATTAATAATGAAGATAATTTTCCTGCTACAACCAGCTCTTGTAGAAAGTTGGTGATATAATCTTCTTATCTTAAAAACAATCATGATTGTTAGATTTATCTCAGTCAAAGGTAGCAAGGGGTAGGGCGTTATGCAAATCCATTCTGTTTCATTAAAAATACGCTACTGTCATGCACTAATTTTCATTATACTGAAATATTAACATTTTACTCATTATTGGGCCTTTCAGTTCTGTTAGTCAATTTTTTTTAATAAATACTTCTGTAGAGGCAAGGCTCTTTTTCTACATTGCAGCATATCTTGTCTTCTTTGGAAGCCTTGCATGTCCACTGATCTGCAAGTATTCTAGAGCTTAAGGTTGATGCGGAGCTAATAAGGCAGCACTCGTTATATTCACTGGTCCCTGAAGTTGAATGCTTTGCCTTTGGTCTGCCATTATTGCACTTGGATATGTTACCAGTTGTCAGAAGGGCATAGATTCTCAGAGCAACATGTAAATACCCACAGGAGAGGGAGCAGAGCATATGTGATGTACGGTCCTGGACCTTGTTCTTCTGCTGTTTATTAGAATAATTATTGCCACAGCTGGGATATCACTTCTGATGACATTTTTTTCCAATGTGCTGCACATATGGTTTAGTTTGCTCATGAGTTTGGCATCAACATTAGTAGTGACCTACTGACCGTTCTAACGCATGTGCTGGCTCCCCCCTTGGTAACTTTGCTAAATTCTTTCTTCTTCTTCTTCTTCTTCTTTTTTGCTTAAAGATTAGTGTCAATGAATCAACACTGTTTTATTCTTTGAGGAATAACCAGTTTATTTGTTGTATTTCAGTTGAAATACCAGACTCTAGTAGGAAGAAAACTTGTGCGCCAAGTGTTGGACAATGGAACATGGTAAATAAGCCATAAGGTGACGCTATTTATCTCTGAAGTTAGTTGAGCATTGCCATATTTGTCAATAAATTTATTGTGAACTGGTTCAGCATCTTCGACGGATCTTATTCTAAGCACTTCTCCCAAATTTATCTTGTGACTTCTTATTGCCTGTATTATAGATCCCAGTCTAGACGATCTCATTTAGTAGTGAAAATCTCTCTATGCAGGTTCGCCATGGACTCTCCTCTTTGCAGTATGTTCCTGCCCGCGATTTGCTGCTTCAGGTGCGCTCCATTCCGAGTCATTGCTTCTTGCAAAAAAAAAATTGATTTGTTAAAAATCACCCTTCTGGCTTGTTGAATAATGCTAGGCTATAAGCTATAGCATTACAATCTTCTAGTTCCTGGCTGAGTGCTCCCCTGTCAGACGTCACATCATCAGTCCGCCATAGCATTACAACCTTTTCAGTTGTTTGTTAAGGTACTCACAACACTACTTTTCTGCAGATTCATATACTAGCATGCTTATCTTCCTAAATGTAGTCCTTATCCTCTGAGCTATAAATCTAAATAACCAATGTGGTCACATGTATTCTTGATGGATTACACACCTATCTGATCTTTGAAGAATTGATTCTCTGATATCCTACACGGTTTCTACTCCAGCCTGATACTAGGATGTAAACTTGGGAGGTAGTCGATACATAAATTGCATCTGTTTCTACTCTAGTCAGATACAACGCACATTGGCTGTACCACACAGCGAACAGGCCCTATAAGTATGTATGCTTGATGTAGGGATACTGGTACTGTTTCTCCATCATGTATCCAGCAAACATACCAACAACATTATTAATTGTAAAATCTCTATCAACATTATTTTGACTTTATGTTAATTAATCCATTTAACCTTAAATAAAAGTATAACAACCTCTGCTATATAATACTGCTACCACTGAACAAACTATCATAGGAAAATATACAAATATATTGTGTCTCAAAAAGTGATATGTGAATGTGTTTGTAAGGGCTCTTTGCCACTTTTTCCTTTTTAATTTAATGATGTGCAGCTCTCCTGCATGTATAGTGATAAAAATGTTTGACATTTCATCAATCCATTTTGTTTGTGTTTGCTGTGGTACTCTATCATCAAATGTTGTTGCATAGTCCTTAATTTAGGGGTTTTCCATAAATTTCCCTTGGATGATTTGAGTCATATGACCTTCTAGGAATGACCTCTTTGATCATTGTTACTGTACCTCTTTGATCGTCAAATGTTGTTGCATAGTCCTGTAAAGTTACTGTGCAAAAATATTTGCTTCTGCATTGAAAAAATTTAGCAGTACTTGTTGGAGTATATGTAGGCCCATGAGGCTAAGGCCCATGTGGCCCATGTATGGAACCTATTTAGCTACCCTTCTAGGGTTAGCCCTAATTGAGAGAAATCACTTTCCAACATGGTATCCAGCCTTGTTTGACTCCTTCTTCCCCACCCAGCCGCCAGCCGCCGCCCCCTGCTGGCCACCGCCGGCAAGCCGGCGCCCATGGCTGGCCGGCCTCCTCCCCCTCCCTCCCTTTACTCTCCCTTCCCTTCCCTCTCTTCCCCACCCACCTGGGCCCAGGTCCTCACTGGAGCCGCTGGAACCGGTGCTCCTTCTCTGCCCGACGCTGGCGCACTCCAGGGGGCGGACGCCGCCGCCGCCGGCTTTCTCCACGGCGCGGCCGGCCTCCAGCCCTCCCTCTCCTTCCCCAGCGCCCAGCCCTCCCTTTCCTTCCCCAGCGCCTCCCTCTACAGCGCCTACCTCCACAGCGGCGCGTCCGCCCCTGCCGCCCCTGCTCCCAGGGCGGCCATCCCTGGCGCGGGCGCCGGCCTGGAGGTCCATGCCGCAGTCAGTCCTCAACCACAACTGCGCCATCCACCTCCCCAGACCCTTCCTCCCTCTACTGCCCCACCTGGCGCACCCGCCCCTGCCCAGATCCTCACCTCGGCGGCAGTGGAGCACCCGGGGGCTGCTGATGGGGGTCTCCCGGCTGAGGGGGACCCTCAACCCCACCTCCCGGCTGCCGATGGCGACCAGCCTGCTCTCCAGCAGCCGCGGATCCACCTTCCCGGCGCCGGGCTGGACGCCGGCACGATGTCTGCTGCCGGTGCCCAGGCCTTCCCGGCCCCGCCACCCCTTCTTTCCCAGATCTACGCCGGCCGTGACGCCTCGTCCCTCGCCACTGCCCTTGCCGCTGCCCGGACCTCGGCCGCGGAGGGGCAGGCCCGCGTGCGGGCGGCCGCCCTCGTGTGGGAGCACGAGCGCGAAGCGGCCGATGCCCTGGCTCGCCAGATCGCCGAGGCTGAGCGGCTACTCACCTACCCGGGCGGCCAGGACGTTGGGGCACACTCCTCCGCCTCGCCGGGTCGCCGCGCGCCTCACACCGCCGTCCTCTGGCACGACCCGGCCGACCCGCTCGTGGCTCAGCTGCACTACCAGGCGGGGGGGGTCCAGAACATTCGCCTGCTCGTTCCGGTCGTCCTCGAGCCGGAGTCGCCCTCGTACGCCCGTTGGCGGGACCTGGTGGTTCTCACTCTTCGCCGCTACGCCCTCGACGACCACGTCCTCCTCGACGCCCCGGTCGCTGCCCAGACGCCGTCATGGATCCGGCTCGACAGCATCGTCCTCTCCTGGATTCTGGGGACGATCTCGCTGGACCTTCACGACCTCGTCCGCACTTCTCCTGACGCGCGCCGGGCATGGCTGGCTCTTGAGGGTCAGTTTCTGGGCAACGCTGAGGCCCGGGCTCTGCGCCTCGACGCGAGCTTCCGCACTTTCGTCCAGGGTGACCTCTCCGTCGGTGAGTTCTGCCGCCGGATGAAGTCCATGGCTGACTCTCTGGGGGACCTCGGCTGGCCTGTGGAGGATCGCATCTTGGTCCTCAACGTTCTCCGGGGGCTCAGTGACCGCTACGCCCACCTCAGGACGTGGATCACCCGCCAGAGGCCCTTTCCCACCTTCCTGGAGGTCCGTGACGATCTGGTCATGGAGGAGCTCACACAGGGCCTCCAGCCGGGCTCCACTGCTTCCCCGGGGGCCTCCTCGACGGCTCTGGCTGCTACTCCGCCGCGCCAGTCTGCTCCACGGTCGCCTGCTCCACCACCGTCGTCTCTCCTGGGTCCCCCTCCCTCCGGGCCGAGCGGAGGTGGGGGGGGTCGTGGTGGTCGTCGTCGCCGCGGTGGGGGTCGCGGGGGCGGCCGGGGTGCACCTACCCAGGCCCCGGTACCTGGTGGACCACAGGGGGGGGCACCATGGCCCTCTTTCCAGAACCCGTGGTCTGGGCGCATCTCCATGTGGCCCTACCACGCCACCGGGACCGACTCGCGTCCACCGGTGGCCATGCTCACCGGAGCACCTCCTGCTGGTCCTCCACTCGGCGGCTTCCCTGCTACGCCGCCTACTACGCCGTGGGTTCCTCCATCCGGGGCTCCACCGGGGGTCGCGGGCTGGGATCAGGCGGCCCTGGCTCGCGCGTTCGCCACCATGAGCCTGACACCTCCGGTTGGACCCGAGTGGATCGCCGATTCGGGGGCCACCTACCACACCACTCCTGACCCCGGTATACTTTCGTCGGTTCACCCTCCCTCTTCATCTCTTCCTTCGTCCATTATGGTCGCAAATGGTTCTTGTATTCCTGTCTCCTCTGTGGGTACCGCCGGTGCTCATGGCTCCTTTCGTCTTCCTGATGTTCTTGTTGCTCCTTCCATGGTTCATAATCTTCTTTCTATTCGACGTTTTACGGCTGACAACTCTTGTTCTGTGGAATTTGACTCTTCTGGTCTTACTGTGAAGGATTTGGCTTCCCGGCGTCCTCTGCTCCGATGTGACAGCACCGGGCCCCTTTACACTCTTCGCTTTCCGGCGGCTCCTTCTTCGCCGTCCGTTTTGTCAGCTTCCTTCGTCGCTTCTGCTTCCTCTACCACCTGGCACCGGCGCCTCGGCCATCCTGGACGTGATGCCCTGATACAGCTCAGTCGTAGCTCTGGTCTTCCATGTACTCGAGCTCATGATGAGCAACTGTGTCATGCGTGCCAATTGGGCCGACATGTTCGTCTTCCTTTTTCTAGTTCTTCTTCTCATGCGGCCCGCATTTTTGATCTTGTACATTGCGACCTATGGACATCTCCTGTTATCAGTATTTCTGGTTATAAGTACTATCTTGTGGTTGTTGATGATTTTTCGCATTACTCGTGGACTTTTCCTCTTCGCGCGAAGTCTGATACGTTTACCACGCTCCTCCACTTCTTTACTTGGGTGTCCACTCAGTTCGGTCTCACCATCAAGGCCGTCCAGTGTGACAATGGTCGCGAGTTTGATAACTCCACCGCCCGAGCTTTCTTCCTCTCTCACGGTGTTCAGCTCCGCATGTCTTGCCCATACACCTCCTCGCAGAATGGCAAGGCAGAGCGGATGATTCGCACCACAAACGACACCGTGCGCACCCTCCTGTTTCAGGCCTCTCTTCCTGCTCGTTTCTGGGCTGAGGGCCTGCATACTTCCACCTACCTTCTTAACCGCCTTCCTTCCGCTGCCTGTCCCGCTCCCACTCCTCACCACGCCCTCTTTGGTACCCCGCCTCGGTATGATCACCTTCGCGTGTTCGGGTGTGCTTGTTACCCCAACACTGCAGCCACTTCTTCTCACAAGCTGGACCCTCGCTCCACGCTCTGTGTCTTCCTCGGGTACTCACCTGACCACAAGGGGTACCGGTGCTTCGACCTTACCTCCCGGCGTGTTCTCATCTCGCGCCATGTGGTCTTCGATGAGTCCGTCTTTCCCTTTTCCAGCACCACTACACCTCCGGTCACTGACCCACCCGATCTGTTTCCCACTGACCCGGTGGTCCAGCCACCTTCTTTGTGGTCTCCTGCAGGTACCGTCTCGCCGCGTTCTGAGCCGGCCGCCGGTCCCGGCTCCTCTGCGAGTCCGGGCCCCTCGTCCTCCGGCGCGGCCCCGCCTTCTCCTGTTGGTGCAGACCCGGGGCCTTCGTCCCCCGCTTCTGCCCCGGGGGGGTCGTGCCGGTTGCCGACGCCGGACCCTGTCTCGGCGCCTGCCCCGGCGGCTCCGTCGCGGTTTGCCGCGCCGGTACGGGTCTACCAGCGCAGGCCGCGGCCACCGCCGCCCGTGGTTCCGGTCCCTTCTCCGCCGGGAACACCGACACCACCGCCCCTGTCTCCGCCGGTCCGTGGTGTCCCGTCGGTCTACCACCCGCCGCTTCTTCACCGACACCCGCGGCATGTTCACCCGATGGTGACACGGCACGCGGCTGGCACCCTGCCGCCTCGTGCCCTCGAGGCTTCGACCGGCGACGCGGTGGTCTCTCCGGTACCCTCCTCCGTCCGCGACGCCCTGCTGGACCCTCACTGGCGCCGCGCGATGGAAGAGGAGTACACCGCACTACTCGCCAACCAGACGTGGGAGTTGGTGCCCCGGCCGCCGGGCGCCAATGTCGTCACCGGCAAGTGGATTTGGACTCACAAGCGCCGAGCGGACGGCTCTCTCGAGCGCTACAAGGCTCGATGGGTCCTCCGGGGTTTCACTCAGCGGCCCGGCGTTGACTACGATGAGACCTTCAGCCCGGTGGTCAAGCCGGCCACCGTCCGTACCGTACTGTCACTGGCACTTGCTCGGTCTTGGCCCGTCCACCAGCTGGACGTCAAGAACGCCTTCCTCCACGGCCTTCTTACCGAGACGGTGTACTGCAGTCAGCCGGCGGGGTTCGTCGACACCACCCGTCCTGACATGGTTTGCCGGCTCAACAGGTCACTCTACGGCCTCAAGCAGGCACCTCGGGCGTGGAACCACCGGTTCGCCGCATTCTTGCTGACCCTGGGGTTCATGGAGGCCAAGTCCGATACGTCGCTGTTCGTCTACCACCATGGGGCTGACACGGCGTACTTGCTGCTCTATGTTGATGACATTGTCCTCACAGCCTCCAGTGAGCCACTTCTTCGCCGGATCATCACGGCTCTCCAGCAGGAGTTCGCGATGAAGGATCTTGGTGAGCTACACCATTTCCTCGGTGTTACTGTTGAGCACCGTCCTACTGGGCTCCTCCTTCACCAGCGACAGTACACTCGGGACATTCTGGAGCGGGCTGGGATGTCTGACTGCAAGCCCTGCTCCACTCCGGTCGACACTCAGGGCAAGCTGTCGGAGGCTGAGGGACTTCCGGTGGCCGACCCCACTGCGTACAGGAGTCTTGCCGGGGCCCTTCAGTACCTCACCTTCACCCGGCCGGACATCACATATGCAGTTCAGCAGGTCTGCCTCCACATGCATGATCCCCGGGAGCCTCACCTCACGGCTCTCAAGCGTCTCCTCCGCTACCTCCGGGGCACACTCGACTACGGCCTCCTCCTACACCGGGCCCCTTCCACCGACCTCGTTGTCTACACCGACGCTGACTGGGCCGGGTGCCCGGATACTCGCCGCTCCACCTCCGGCTACGCCGTCTTCCTGGGCGGCAACCTGGTGTCTTGGTCGTCCAAGCGCCAGCCGGTGGTCTCCCGGTCCAGTGCCGAGGCGGAGTACCGCGCCGTGGCTAACGGCGTGGCGGAGGCCGCCTGGCTCCGGCAGCTGCTTGTTGAGTTGCACACTCCACCCTCCAGGAGCACACTGATCTACTGCGACAACGTCAGTGCGGTCTACCTCTCCACCAACCCCATCCAGCACCAGCGGACGAAGCATGTCGAGATCGACCTCCACTTTGTTCGTGATCGGGTGGCCATGGGCGAGGTGCGGGTCCTTCATGTCCCGACGACCTCCCAGTTCGCGGACATCTTCACCAAAGGCCTCCCGTCCTCGACCTTCGCCGAGTTTCGCTCCAGCCTCAACATCACCAGTGGCTAGTTGCGTCTGTGGGGGGGTTGTGTGTGTGTTCTTTCTTTCTTGTTTGTTTCAGCCTCGAACTCCGCTGCGACGGTAGTTCAGACTGCGGGGGGGTGTTGGAGTATATGTAGGCCCATGAGGCTAAGGCCCATGTGGCCCATGTATGGAACCTATTTAGCTACCCTTCTAGGGTTAGCCCTAATTGAGAGAAATCACTTTCCAACAGTACTATTACATTCACTGCTTCTTTAACATCCAATTTATACACATTTTAATTTTTGCAGGTTTTCATTACGGCAGGATTTGTTGACCGATTTGTTGATAAATATGGACTAATAAGTTCTGGGATCTTAAGTGGCCTCTTGAATTTTTCAGTATCTATAGGTTGTACTCCTATTGTATTTTTTTGACTTGGCAGCATAATCTGCTTTTTGGCCCCGTTCGGCTGGAATTATAAGCCGGCTGAAAAACACTGTTGGCTGATTTTTTTGAGAGAAAAATACTGTTCTGGCTGAAAAAACAAGCCGAATAAGACGGATAATAAGCCAGATGAACATGGCCTTTGCGTTTTTAAGCAAAGGCAGTATATAAATGTCTAGTTCAGCCATTTTTTACCTAGATTGATGTCGAATATGGTGGCATGAAGGTTTGCTTTGTTACCACCACGGCCTTTCATAGTCTTTTATACAATTAAAACAAGCTATAACATTTTATAGATGTATACGGGCGAGGAGTGTTGGGTCAAACAGCACAACATTGACATTGCAGACAGTACTACCTGTTAGCTGTTTCAATCCGCACCACTCAAGTCGGGCCACCCGCCGGCATGGCAGCAGTCTCATCATGCAGAGCTGAGAGCTGTTCCTCTGTCAGTGTCTCAGCGTGTGTAGTCAAATCGTCGTGTGGGTGCCACTGCCTTTTCGTTTACGCGCGTAAGACTGTCCGCACTATCCGCGCGCGATAGCAGACGAAAGTGCCGCAGCGGCGTCCGCTACGTCGCCATGGCATCTGGCATCGCGCGGTTAGTCCTCTAAATTTGGCGGGGTACCGTGCCTGCGCTATCCGCCTGCCCTGGCCCCACCACGTGACGACAGAGGAGAGAGATGACTGGCTCGCTCGTCCTCGCGCCCATCCGTCGTCGCCGCCGCCGCGAGCTCGTTCGGCCACCGCTCGCGAATCGGCCTTGCCGACCCTAGCCGGGGCGTCGGCTCGCGCCCAAGGGCCTCACGTGCGCCTCGCCCGGCCTCGCCGTCGCAGCACAGCCACCGGGGCGGGGAGGCCGCCGCCCTTGAAGCCGCCGCCCTCGGAGCCACCGCCCCCGCTCGAGGAGAGAGAAGAACGGGGCCGAGCTGCCGACGGGGAGAGAGAAGGGAGGGAGGGAGGCAGCGAGCTCCATGGCCGGCGCGGGGAGGGAGGGAGGCCCGCCGGGTGCTCGCCGAGGCACGCCACACGCGCGGGGAGGGAGCCCGCGAGCTCCATGGCCGTGAGGAGGGAGAGGCGGGGGCGGGGCTCGCCGGCGCGGGGAGGGAGAGCCTGGTTAGCCACGCGCTGGCTGCCGCTGGTCCACCGCCGAGGCCCGTCGCGAGGAGGAGCGCGAGGACCGCCATGGCCGGGGAGGGAGAGGCGGGGGAGGAGCCGACTGAGAGAGAGAGAGAGAATGGGGAGGGAGGGCGCACGGTCGAATAGATAAAGGAGGAGAAGGGAAAAATAAGAAAAGGAAAGAGAAAAAGAAAAAAAAGATTAAAGGAAAAAATCTGACAAGTGGGCCCCACAGTGAATAGAGTATGATATAGAGCATGGATGGGTGCGGGAGAAATTGATATAGAGGATGAAATCTCGATGACTAGGACGGAATATTTCTTTTAGAGGATGAATTTAGAGTACGACAAATGGGGATAGTCTAAGCATCACGAGATTTGGGGTGAAATGATAGTGTTTTTTTCCCACAGCAAACACTATATTTTAGCATAGTTTTTTACGAAACGAACAGGGCCAGGCATGAGACATGAGCATGCAATTGTAAAAATAATGCTAAGGCCTTGTTAAAGTTTAGATAGACTAAAGTTTTGGTGGATAGCCTTTAGTTAAGTGGTGTTTGGACACATATTAAGAGTAACTAAAAGCAAAAACGTTCCCTAGATATAGATTATGGGCATCTTCTAGTCCATATTAGTTCATATTTATCAACTAATGAACTAAAGGAACTAGTTCACTTTTATTTCACATGTTGGTACACTTTGATATAAAGGCCCTGTTCACTTGTCTTATGAGATGTACCTTTTTAGTGAACGAATAATATTTTTCTCCCACAATAAATTAGTGAACAATACTTTCGGTCATGATTTTTTAGCGAAGCGAACGGGAACGTTTAGTAAGCTAAAGTTTAATTGGTGATTTTCAAGCATGCTGTGAGTCAAATGATCTACTCCCTCTATCCTTAATAGTTTAATAACAGCACCTCTACAGTTCAAAATTTATCATGAAATGAATGGATACGTGGGTTCTGTGGTGTAGCAGCGGAGCTGGAACCTATGCGAGCGTGGAGAAAAAGAATGAAGGAAGACAAGAATGACAATTATTTTAGAATAAAATTTAAAGTCAGGTATCTCAGGATAGAGGGAGTAGTTTGATTAAAATATAAATAAAATTGCATTCATTTTAGAACCTAGGCAGTAGAACTAGACCACGGTAAATACGAGTTGTAATTGTACCACTTTCTATTACATCACATCTATCAGCTTTTATGCCATAGCATAGAGCAGGTGAATTATACGGGAGATCTGATCCAAATTTGAAAAATAGAGATGAAAAGAAAGAGAAATTCATCGGGCTAAGGATGGAAGCAGCATAAATCAATCATTCAAAACAGCACATGTACTCTCTCTATCAAAAAAAAAGAATGAAATTATTGTTTTTCGAGAAGTTAAATGATTTCAAATTTAATTAAAGTTATATAACAAGTATTAACATTGATACAAAATAATAATTATTAAATTAATTATGAAATATATTTTCATAATGAACCGATTTAGAGACATAAATATAAATCATATTCATTGTAAACTTGGCGACATGAACTACTTTAACGAACACAAATACTATAAGGGGCCGTTTGGATCCCGTAATTGTGGTGGAATTGAAATCTACTTAATGAATTAGGCTATTTCGTTTGGAATTTGAGATTCCGCAACTTTCTGAAGTTCACGTATAAGTCTATCTCAAATTCATATATAGAATACCATGCTACGTTTCTACTTTATAAATTATAGCACGTTTTTCAACTTGTTTTCCTATAGTATAAATTAAACATATAAGCATCTCTTACATGGCTAACAATAATATGCAAATATATTCTAGAACTATATTAACTTAATTAATCTTTGTCTAAATTATAATTTATTATAATAAATTTATTTTCAAGTATCCAAACGGTGTCTAATATTTTTTTGACAAAGGTAGTACCTGCGTCACTATTTGCATACCCTGTTCCCTGTAAACGAACTGTTACTATAGTATTCACCCTCGCTGGTCGCTAGTAGGGCCTTGTTTAGTTTCCTCAAAATTTCAAGTTTTTTCACTCTCTCTATCACATCAATTTTTAGCCGCTTGTATAGAGTATTAAATATAGGTAAAAAAATAACTAATTACACAGTTTAGTTGGAAATCACGAGATGAATCTTTTGAGCCTAGTTGGTCTATGATTGGACAATATTTGTCAAATAAGACGAAAATGATATTATTCATCGGGTTGAATTTTTTTTTCAATCTAAATAAGACCTAGGTCTGACTAGTCACATCTTATCCGACAGCGACAACGCCAGACACAACTTTTTTATGCATGCTTCGTAAATTTTTATTGGTTGTCGAACGACCGCTTCTTTGTACGTACTCCCTGCGTCCCAGGTAGGACGGAGGGAGGGATTACATGGAGCAGGAAATTTTTGCTACAGGGGGCTGCAGCAGTGCGGTCGTCTTTTTGTTTTTTTGTCTTTTTTTTTTAAGATTCTCTTAAATATGCCTCTAACGGAAAGATTTCAAAAAATAAACCCTCAGCTTGGCGCCATTGTCGATGGCGCCAAGATATAACGGCATGGCGCCATGTTTCCTGGCGCCAAGATCCCGCCAACGTGGCCCGCGTGGCAATCTACGTGGCATAGCTTGGCGCCAAGGATCTTGGCGCCAAGGCTTGGCGCCATGGATCTTGGCGCCAAGCCTTGGAGCCATGGTCCCTGGCGCCAAGCACCCATGTTTTAACCTGCCCCCCTCTTCCTCCCCGAGTCATTCTCGTTTTCTTACTCCTTCTCTTCAGGTTTTTCATTTGGACACTTCTGTCGTTGCTCTTTAATCGACCTATTGGACCGTGAGAAGTTGGATTTTATCCGTGGATCTTCGAGAGGTAGGTATCCTGTCACCTTTCCTTAATTTTTTCGAATCGATTTGGTAAAATGAAGGCATATTCTTAACCTATGAACTTTATATTTTAAAATTCATATGTATTGTTCAACCGTAGGATGCCTAGGCGTGGAAAAGCTAGAAAACAAAGGTATGCGTAGATTCGTTTCATCGTATAATAAACCCTTAGTTTTAAGATTTATTGTTATTTGTTTTGTTATATTAGAACCGAATTTATTGAATTGTAGCTATGGACGGATGACCGAAAGTCCATACGTCCCAAAGCCGCTCCCTAGCGGTCTGCCAATACCCATGTGCTTTTGTGGTGATCCTTGCAAGGTAGATATTTCCGAAGATGAGGCAACATATAAGCAGAGATATTGGATGTGTTCTAATTTTGCATGGGAACCAATAGAGCGTCAGCGCCACAGTACATTTATTGTGAGAAATTACTTTTGTTTATTAATTAATTTGTGTCATATGTAGTTTTGCATAATAATTAGATTAGAAACAATTGAATTTGCTGCAGACCCCTCCACCGCTATGTGATTTTGAGCAGTGGATCGACACTGAGATCAAGGAGGCTGACATGCGACTTCTACAAGGTTTGAAGGAGTGAGATGCGGAGCGCCTGGAGATCTTAGAAAAGAGACGCAGAGAGGAGCCAGCAGCGAAGGAGCACAAGGAAGAGGAGGAAATGAGGCGTGTTGCTGCGTGTAGGGAGGAGAGGGAGAGGAAGCTTGAGCGCGTGCGCCGAGCGAAGGCAGCGATGGAGGAGAATTCCGATGCTCAGAACAAGGGAAAGTGACCTCGTTGTACTCAGTAGTATGCTAGTTGTATGCCCAGACCATGGTCGATGTACTTTAGGTAAATCATGTACGTAGGGCATGTTCTGTGTTATTTAATTCGTCGTCATGTACTTCATATACACTTTAAGTTTTTGGACCTTGCTCAGTGTTGTCATATATCATGTTTAATGTGACTGAGTTACTGAAACTAGTTATCGAGGTGCACATATAACATAAGGAAGTACTGGATTTCACAATTCACTACGCATAACATAGGACATGGCATGTCAGAACTTGTACCAAACAAGGGCACATATGTCCTGGACCAAACCTAACATGCCTTAGGTAATTAGAGCGAACAACAAGTACATTACATGGCATGTGCATACGCTAGATTTGTTCTATCTAGTAGTGCGGCCACATAGCAAACTGTGTAGCCCCTTCTCCATAGTACCCTCCCATTGTTGATGGTGGAGGTGGCGGGGGTGGTGGCGGAGGCCCGTTGTTCTTGTGGTTAGGGCAGCTGCAATATGGATCATGGCATGGTCCGTCCTGTGAAACAGCACCACTACTGGTATCGTCTGCTTCCTCGTCCTTGTAACCGTTGCTAACTTCCCTTTCTAGTTCGAAGATACGGTCTTGCAAGTAGTAGATGTACTGTGCGTGGGGATAGATTGGTCTAGGATCGACCCATCTAGTGAAGCCACAGTTTTCTTTGGACTCTGAACACTGCATTTCAAAGATTTCATTGAACATGCAGTTAGTATCGCCTATGAGATGCAAAATAATGGAGAAAAAATTGAGTAACAAATTTTAAAACCAGTTACCTCTGCTCGCGGACATTTGAAGAATCGGCGACCTCCATCCAAACCCTCCACAAACATCTGCACTAAGCAGTCCTCACCATGCCTACATTTTGGCCAATCTTCTTTCCGGTTATCATATCCTCGGAGTGAACACTCTTTGGTGAAATCTCTCTTGGTCTCGACAGGAAAATGATACACTGGCTCATCAAAGTCTTCCGGATCCAGAGACCCCTCCCACACAATGGGAGTACCCTTACTCCCCCGTTCCCTTCCCTCTAGATGACCCTCCAGACATTACTACTCGTAGATAACCAACTTCTGGTTTCAAGTGACTAGCATTGTATGGAGGAAGGTGTATATATAGCCAGCAGTGGAGTGGAGAGCCGCTGTATTGTGGCTTTAATGCTCCTGAAAAGCCTAGACGCTATCCCTGAAAAGCCTATTTGAATTACTGAAAAGCCTATTTGAAAACTCATCTGTAAAGGCTAGATTCCTTGATCAATCAATTCATCTGTAAAAGAGGATGTACCATAGGATAGTGACACGATAAATCACTGAAAAGGCTATATGCTATCGGTGTACTGCAGGACTCGACATGTTGCAGAAAATTTTGGCAGAGTTTTCCCTGTTTTTGATTCAATCCAAACACAGATATCACATAAACATGTCATCAACAATTATATATGACATTCACCTTAAACAAATATATGATCATCATCAGCACCCACGTTTAAAGTGCATATGTCATAAACTCCATAGTAGTTCATTCAGTACATAAAAATATGATATAAAAGTCCATAATAATAGTCCATACAGTCCATAAGTCGGCTACAGTCCCTCACTGTCTCCTAGACTTACCCTTGCCCTTGTGTCCAAGAGCGTGGGTGCCTAGAGTGTAAGGGTCAGGTGGTCGACGGTGCCTGGTACCGACCGGCTGCGTAGGCTGAGTCCAGGGAGCATCGTCTAGCTGAGACGGTCCAATCTCCTCATGGCCCTGGTCCTCGTCCTCGTGGTCGTCGTCGTCCTCGTCATCGTCCTCCTCGGTGCCTTGGTCTCGCGACCCTGTAGGTGGGTGGCTAGACGAACCTACGCCACCTCTGGGTGCAGAAGGCACGTACACGTCCTCCGTCGTGCCTGTCCTGCAACCACAGCGCGCCGCGGTACGGCGTAGCCGACGTGCCAGTCTCTGGTGCACAAAATCATGTTTACTCAATGTATTGAACGTATTAGTACTCTAATGTTTGCATATTTATAGGTACTTACATCAAGGAAGCTACGTGTCTCGTCGTCCCTCACCCTCGGACGAAACCGTTCTATTTCTTGGACCGACATCCTGAGGGAGTTGCCCTACAACAAAGTTTTAGGTTGTAATTCATTGTTACGCAAATCGATATATAAAAGTAGAGCACATGACATACCACTCTGTCCAAGATCGGTCCTGCTCCCACCTGGCGACCTACACGAGTAGAGGTGTCGTACGTCGTGTCCTCATCCTCTAACGACTCAATGTCAGCGTAGTCATCCTGTGTCCACTGCAGCTTAAGCCTCGGACGAGTGGCTTGGTGGTACCAAGCTTGGTACCGCCTGTAGTCTATGTTCGTGTGCACCTCGTTGTTGTTGTCCACGTTCTCGTCGAACGACTCCCACATTTCGATGTAGTCTCGGTGGTGATGGGCCCAATCAAAGATTTTCCTATTTTTCTTACGATCGAGCCTGCAAAACATGTACAAAAGTTAGTGAACATCGTGTGGCTATAGCATGCATGTATGACAAAGTTAAAAATTTCGGCAGAGTTTCCTTTATATGTCGAAGCAAACCACACATATATGCATTCCATAGACATACAAACATACCAACAATTATTTCATCCATCTTATTCGACATATATAATGTGGTATGGGTAAGTGCAACTTCAGGAAAAAGGTCCAATTACAAAGAAGAGAACACTTACTTGTGCAAGTCAACACTTGTCGAAACTGGAGATGGTGGACAACGCTGCCTTGCTCCAAACTGGCGTGCAACTCGATGTGGAAGGTGGTACTCGACAGCATAGAAGCAGATAAGAGGGCACCTCACCATGTAGAGCTCACTGTCGCTGTCACATATGTTGCTCACCACAAAAGGAAGTGCGGCCTCGTCTGCGTACGGCTCCCAAGTCACCTGCAACGTGTCCAAACAATTAGTTAGATAGCATAATAGATAATTTCTTTTCGAACCAACATATATAATAATTTGTACTTACACTAGAGGCCATTAGCCTGTCTAGCTCGTCCGTGTACTCTTTGTACGCCCGCTCCATCCTCGCGTGAGGGACTGTCACCTGGTCCCACAGGTACGCCCACGTCGGCTGTAGACGTGCGTTATGCACTGGGAACCAGTCGCGCGGAGCCAACATCACGGGACGAGCAACTGGCAGCCGCGACCACATCCACAGCTGGAGTAGGTATGCACACCCACCAAGTCAGGCTGACGGTGAAGAACGCCGGCACGCCTCGCAGAGCTGACGGTAAAGGAAAGCCAACACCGCAGAGCCCCAGCTGTAGTGACCGGCCTGGTCCTAGTCTGTGAGGCAAGGGATCCATATCCACGAAGCAGTGTCGCCCGTTCCATCGGGGAAGAGAACAGAGCCAAACAAGTGTAGGATCCACACCCTACAGTAGTACTGAACCGTCTGGTCGTCTGCCTCAGGAGGACAGTCCGAACTCAGCCCTAAGCCAGGAGAGAAGGACACCAGAAGTGCGGTCTCCTTGGTCACCCCACCTCACGCCCAAGGAAGGCCTCCACCCTAGCTCTCCAACCCTTTGACCTACACAGCCCTGTCACTGCCCTCCCACGAATCCTTAGACCAAGCATCTTCTGACAGTCCTGTAGCGTGACTGTCATCTCTCCAAACGCCATGTGAAAGCTGTGAGTCTCAGGTCACCACTTATAATTTTAGCAAAACAAAAATGGTTCTTAGAAACATTGCCGCGTCAACAAATGATTATTAATACAACCTATTTGTTAAAAAAATACCTGTCCACCAACGCAGTCAAGCCCGCCGAGTTGAACAAAGGCAGGCCACATCGAACCTGGAAAGATACGACGTCGAGGCCAGCTCTCGATAGGTATGGGGTGTACCTGTCATCGTACTGCATTTCCAAGAACCCTCCATGTACTCTAGAACGAAGGAGGGGAAGGTTCTGCATTTAAACAAAATACAAATGTTACTTGACACACATATATGCACTTATAATTCGAAGCATGTGATATGAGAGTGTCAAATCTTACCTGCCCCGACGCTACGAGACGTCCTCGGTGGGTCTCGTCGTACACCGGGTCCAGAAGGTGGAATTGCGCCATCCTAAAAAAATTATTGTCAGTAAGTTATTAAATAAATATGCAATTAAACGTAAAGCAAGAATTGAACAATCAATATGATAAGTATTAAATAATAAAAACACCTACAAGTCGCACCTCACTAATTTGCCAATGGTAGGTGCGGGAATTGTGCCCAAGTCTACCGCACTTGCCACACTCGTACTGCTCTGGGTCATTAAGAAATGGCGTCGCTCTACCACGTCGTGTTCTACTAATTTGCCAATGGCAGGTGCGGGAATTGTGCCCAAGTCTACCGCACTTGCCACACTCGTACTGCTCTGGGTCATTAAGAAATGGCGTCGCTCTACCACATCGCGTTCTACCAGGTATCTGATCCATAACCATCCTGTGTCTCGTCCTCTTTCTAGAGCCCCTCTTGTCCCAACGGTAAGCTGGATCTGCAACGTACCTTGGACCGTCGTATGGAGGCCACTCTCCAGGGTCTCGGAAAGGCACAAAGCGGGGCCTCCATGTTTCGACCAGCGTGTGGACACTAAACTGGTGAGGTATCCTAGCCTCAATATCATAGTTGCGATGCCTAGCAGCTGCTACAAGGTGAGAGCATACAAAGTGATACTGCCTTGGTTTCCCACAAGTGCATGAGAAATCTTGGAGGACTACCACATGAATCCTCGACTCTCGGACCTTGCCATCAGATGTAGTACCACTGGTATGCTTCACCTCATACCTTCCAGTGGCATGGTCAAAACATGTGACCTCATGTGTCCCAGCCCTTTCCTTCGCCTTCTCTAAATGTGCCTGAGGTGTTGGGGCCCAAATCTTACCTTCACTCTGCAACTGCAATGCATGGGCGTGCCGATCGTTGAACAATGCAACAAGCTTGTAGAATGTGAATTGAACGATAGCGTTCACGGGCATACCACGAATCCCCAGCAACAGCTTATTAAATGACTCGGCCATGTTGCTGCACTGAAACTCGTACCTCCAACCACCTGCGTCGTGAGCTCTTGTCCATTTCTCGACATCTCTCATCAAACCTGTCAGCCATTGTCTACCTTCTGCATTAGATGCGGTTCTGACCTCCTCTAACTTCCTCCGAAAATACCTATCCTCAAGCTGTCGAGCAGCCTCCTGGAAAAGATCAAAATTATCCTTGACACCATCCTTCCGGAGTAGATTCTCAGCAAGGTGCCGAGTACACCAACGATGATGCAAAGGTGCGTACCCCTCTATCTCCTCTCGCACAGCATTAAGTATGCCCTGGTGCCTATCAGATATGACGCCCACCTCCCTGCCAGGCCCAACCACATGTATCCGGACTAGCCTCAAGAACCATCCCCAGCTATCATTATTCTCCCTCTCAACCAAAGCAAATGCCAAAGGAACAAGCTTGTTGTTTGCGTCACACGATATGGCTATGAGTAGTGTGCCACGGTACTTGCCAATCAAGAATGTACCATCAATGAAGAAGACTGGACGGCAGTGCCTAAAGGCCTCGACACACTGAGGGAAGCACCAGAAAGCACGAAAGAATATCTGTCTCCCATCCTTCCATGCGTCTGGCCTAGGGATGTACTCGTAATGCATGCCGGGATTCACTGCTTGGATTGCATTGAGAAGTACTAGAAGCTGCTCGTAGCCATCCTCCCAGTCCCCATATATCATCTTCCACGCCCGCTGCTTAGCCCTCCAGGCTTTGCCATAACTTATGTCATATCCTCCATATACCTCATTAACTATTTTGATAATTGTCCTGACCTTCATATTCGGCTCTCCCTGTAATACTTTCATCAACCGCTTGGCAATGAGGGTAGATGTCAATTGCCGATGCTTTGTGCTGAGGTCATGTGAAGAACAAGTATGTGGCCCGACAACTCTTGTGATCTTCCACTTTCCGGAGACCTTTTGCTTCCTTGCACAAACTCTCCATGGACAGCGTTCCTTGTCACACACAACCGTGTAACGCCGCTCCACATAGGAATGCAGGACCTTGTACGGTCTCTTGCGTAACACTGCAAACGCTTGCAACCACCTCTTCAATGCAGGGAGGTCATTGAAAACCCTCCCCTTCTCTATTTCCATACTAGGACAGCCTCTGGAGCTTCCTGCAGCTCATCATCACGTCCTTCTACAAACGCCTGATCTGAATGAGTAAGATCACTGAACTCATGAACCATAGGATCACGACGGCCGGGAAAAATACGCCTAAGCATCTCAACGTCACTCTCTGTGAGCTCTCCAATGGGACGATCATCGTCAGAATCAACAGCCCTTGCGATCTCATATGGCTCTGAATCATTCATAATTTCAACACTATTGGAGGCACGGATTCCATCTCCAATCTGGACTTGAGCATAAGCAGTAGGAGCGCCCTCATTATCGGGAACATCTCCTGCAACATAGCCACAAATAAGAAGAGATGATAAGAAGAGTGGATGAAAAGAAAAGACTTAAGTTACAAAGAAAAAGGACACCTAATTGACACTTACTCGGATGATTCTGTGTCAAAGGGATCTCCTGAGGAGGATGTGCCACATCATTGGGGGCAGATTGTGCATCGGGAACGGTAGGCGGGACCTCCGCATCCACATCACGTTCCGGGACGGGAGGTTCAAAATATGCCTGCTCACCCATTGGCGGGGACAACCCAAGAGGGATGGGATCAACGAGCACCCGCTGCACAACCACATCCAAACTTTGAAACTGACTTTTCATAGCCGATCTCACATAGTTGTCCCACTGTTCTGCACAACCTATTGGAATCATCTTCCTTAGCATGTTGGGAGGGTAACCTAGGTGAAGTACACCCTCAACTATGATGCCATCATCTCTACGACAATGTACCTCCTCACGAGCTCTTGCAGTCAACTCACTGAATGATGGCCTCTCATTGAATAGCACAGGCACACTTTGCATATCAACAAGCTCAACATATCCATAGCGATCTCGTTCCACAGTTCCTCCATAATAAATGCTCACTAAGTTGTCCATCTAGTTCCAAAACATAACTAAGCACAATTGTTTTACTCCAATATATTTAAAACATACTAAGTAATAGGTCTCTAATAAATATAAAGTACATACTAAGTACTACTAACTACTAATTATTCACTACTAACTAACTAAATAATTAACTAAAAAATACATACTAACTACTACTAACTAAAAATTACTAATTAACTAAAAAGCACAGGCACATTTTACTAGTCAACAACAAACTAACTAATTAAGCACACTACTACTAACTAACTAAATAACTAACTAGAAAAAAAATACTAACTAAAAAATAACTAACTAATACTAAAAAATAACTAACTAACTAACTAATACTAACTTAAAAATACATACTAAAAAATATATAATCATATCTACTAAACAATAAATAATCAAACTAAACAATAAATAATCATACTAAACAATAAATACTAACTAAAAAAATATATAAAAAATAACTAATGCTAACTATTTTTATATAAAAAAATTACCTTACGGCCGCCGGCGCGGACGGGGCCGGCGGCGGAACGGCCGGCGGCGCCGGCGTGGGTGGCACGCGCGGCACGCGCTCGGCGCGGGCGGCCGGCGGCACGTGGGCCAGGGCTGCGCGGGGACCGGGGCGGCCGGCGGCGGCGTCTCCGGCAGCCGGTGGCGCGGGTGGCGGGCGGCGGCGTCGGCGTCGGCGTCGGTGTGGGCGGCGGCGGGCGCGGCTGGAGGAAGAAAGAAGAAGAGAAGAAGAAAAGGAAGAGAAGGAAGAAAAAAAGAAGAGGCCGAGCTTTTTGCAGGGGGCTTGGCGCCAAGATCCGTGGCGCCATGGCTTGGCGCCAAGATCCACGGCGCCAAGCCTTGGCGCCAAGATCCCTGGTGCCAAGTTATGCCACGTAGATTGGCACGCGGGCCACGTCGGCGGGATCTTGGCACCAGGAAACATGGCGCCATGCTGTTATATCTTGGCGCCATCGACAATGGCGCCAAGCTGAGGGTCCATTTTTTGAAATCTTTCCGCCGGGGGCCTATTTGAGAGAATCTTTCCAAAAAAGGGCCAAAAAACAAAAAAAGATGGGCAGTGCGGCTACCAAAACAAGTACTCCCTCCGTTCGGATAGATGCAATCTAGGGTATCGAGGTAAAGACAGCAACCAAACAAAATTATAAGCTGTACCCTTACTTTCTCTGTCTCCCACTATCTGCAAAACGCACTACGCATGAAGATCAACGCTTTCACTCTCTTCCCCTAGGTCACGCAACATGGCTCTGTTTAGAATTTTTTATCCCGCACAATAGCTAGCTTGTACCTCTACCAGGTCTAAAATTGCATTATTTATTGGACAAGTCTCTGTTTCTAAAGTTACATGCTTTACCGGACGGAGGGAGCACCAACAGTACCAAAATATAAATTCATATCTCGGTCTAAGCTCACGTCCGTCCTTCACCGCTCTCGGTCCATCGGCACAGCACGTCCCTACTTGACCTTCACCTTGCCGTCGACCACCGCATCCGAGCTCCACACCTTCACATCACAAGCCAAGAGACATATCGCATAACTCAACTCATGTCATGGTTAGTCACAAACTCAATCTAGGTCGTGGATTACGTTGACAATCACTCATCATAAAATGAACTATAAGGGCACGTATCAACCTTGTATTCGCAATCATTCGTCACATAAACATGAGCACATCTGCACAATGTGTTCACAGTTCCTTGTGTTGGAAGAAGATTTTTTTTGGTAAAGTAAAGTAGGGCCTCATCACCTTGTTAAAGAGACTTGGCACTAAATAACACATACAATATATATCATTGGTTGGCGGTTGCTTTTTTGTTTAGGTAGCTGCTACTTAATACTGGTGACGTCGATGCGCGCAGAGAGCACTAGAGATTTGATCCCGGAAACATGCACTCAGGGCCTGTTTAGTTTCCATGTAAACCCAAAATATTTCCTCTTTCATCCATCACATCAAATATTTAGATATATGTATGGAGTATTAAATGTAGGTAAAAAAAATAACTAATTGCACAGTTTGTCTGTAAATGTCGAGATGAATCTTTTGAGTCTAGTTACTTCATGGTTGGATAATATTTGTCAAATAACAACGAAAAATGCTATAGGAACTTTTCACTCACTTTTCACCAACTAAACAGGCCCTAATTTTTCGAGCCATACTGAAATTAATTGCATCAATGGATATGCACATAGTGCAGGTGCACTAGCGTTGCATTGAGCACAGTCAACATGATGATAAGTAAAACAATGATAAACCTTGGATTCGCACGTACACATGCATAAGCCAAGCTAAGCTCCACGGCACCTCTCTCTCTCTCTCTCTTTCTCTCTCTCGCGTATAAATAGCACAATTCGGTTGCTTCATATGCACAAAAATAACTATATCAAAACGCAACGGCACATAGAAACTAAGCACAGAAATATAGTGCCAACAAATTAAATGGGTCCTTTGCAAGTCCCTAGCAGTAGTAGTCCTCGCAAGGTTTACCACCTTGTGCTCTTCCATGTGCACCCGTTCTGGGTCCAACTCTTGTACTTCCTTTCCATCTCCATCTTGGGTTTCTTGATGCTGAAAGCTCTGCCCATGAAGTCCAGCTCCGTCCCTAGGCCCTCGGCTCTCGACCTTGTCTTCACGTCCGTGTCAGCGACGACAGTCTCCAGCCTGGTCGCCGTCCAGATGGAATCCTTCTCCAACTCCCAGCTCCTCCTCATGACCCTCCTGATGCTCCTCGGGGGCGAGGTGTTCACAAGCATGCTTGGTCTCCACTTCACCTGCACCAAGCTCATCAAGAAGAGAGAAACACCTCATAGTAATAACAGTCTCCATGGTAATATTAATGGATCGCCACCGGCATCTAGTAGCTTAGAGCACAGTCGCCGTCGCCGTCCCATGGAAATGGAAGCCGGCCAGACCGCCATCCAAATGGAGCTAGCAGGGTTCAACAAGGACGACCAACGTGATTTCGCATCCATGGCTAGGCTGCTAATGTTCATCGTGCTGGGCTACCTCTTGGTGGTGCACCTCGCCGGCTACACGCTCATACTAATCTACCTCAGCGTGGTCGGCAGCGCGAGAGCAGTGCTGGTTGGCAAGAGGATCAGCCTGAGCACCTTCTCCGTCTTCACGGTCGTCTCGACGTTTGCGAACTGTGGGTTCGTGCCAACGAACGAGGGGATGGTGTCCTTCAAGTCCTTCCCGGGCATGCTCCTCCTCGTCATGCCGCACATCCTCCTCGGGAACACGCTCTTCCCCGTCTTCCTCAGGCTCTCCATTACAGCGCTCGAGAGGGTCACCAGGAGGCGAGACCTCCGGGAGCTGCTGAGGGATGGAGGACCCGGCGGCGGCGGACCAGCTGCCGCCGCTATAGGCTACGACCACCTGCTGCCCGGAGCCCGCACATGGTTCCTGGCTCTCACCGTGGCGGTGTTCCTGGCGGTGCAGCTGCTGCTCTACTGCGCCATGGAGTGGGGCTCCGATGGGCTTCGAGGGCTCACCGCGTTCCAGAAGCTCGTTGCGGCGCTCTTCATGTCCGTCAACTCCAGGCACTCCGGCGAGATGGTCGTCGACCTCGCCACCGTGTCATCCGCCATCGTCGTGCTCTATGTGCTCATGATGTAAGTAAAGTACGTACATAAATACATCGATCGATATTCGAGTCAGGACCATTTTACTGTAAGGGCGGCTGGTGATTGAGCCGCCTTTACAGTGGATTGGCCATGCACCGGATCACCAGCCGTTCTTACAGTGACCACAGTAAGAGTGGTTGGATCACCAGCCGCTCTTACAGTGCCCTTATAGGGTGCTGATTAGTAAGAGCACTGTAAGAGCGGCTGGTGATCCAGCCGCCCTTACTGTGATCACTATAAGGGCGACTGGTGATCTAGCCGCCCTTACAGTGGATGGCTGTATAAGTGGCTGCACCCCCATCTTCTTCCTCATCGAGCCACTCACTTCATCTTATAAAAAAAGGTTAGGAGGTCTTGAACTTCTTTCAAAAAATTGCTCTACTAAGGGGAAAGATTTTGATCTCAATTCTTTTGGTGGAGAGCTTGTTGAAAGTAAGAAAATACTATTTCAAACCCCAAATTTAAGTTTCAATGGTTAGTTAGTGAGTAAATTAGAGTTTTGTTTTCTCTCTCTTCCATGGTGCTTGAGCTTTGGATGGAGGTAATAGACCTTATTTTTGAAGCTATTAATGTGGATTAGCTAGAGAAACGAGCTCACAACCTTTATTTAGTGCCTCTTGCTTGATTTTAGTGGAGATTAAACTCTAGTTTCATGTATGTTTCATGTAGATCTATTTCTAGATCTAGGATTTTTTTTTTAATTTTTGCTTCATGAAATTGAAATGGGGTTGGTATGAAAGGTAGTGGGTAAAATAATAATTGGTGGTAATTGTTCTCTTTGAAATATTTTTACTATTAGATATATATATTGTCTTTATAAATATTTATATATGTATTAATAGGCACTTAATTAATTAATTAATTAATTATTCCATACCATGTATTTTTATAATTGTTCTTAAGTTATTAATTATTAATTAGCTCTATTTCAAGCTTTTAATTGAAGTGTTAATGGTTTATTAGTAAGTAAATTAGAGCTTTACTTTCTCTCTCTTCCATGGTGTGGATTCATCATGGTGAAACAGTGGTTGTTGATGACGATAACAATCAACAAGAAGAAGACGCGCTTATGTACTAATACATAAATGAGTTTGATGAAGACATGGGCTATGACCCTGGCAATGAACAAGGTGCTGGCTTTGGCAATCAACAATATGCTGATGATGCTAGTGGTGCCGGCGCTGATGCCGGAGCACGTGAGGGGAATAAAGATGACGGTGACCATTTGGAGGACATGCTTCGGGCCATTGGACCAGAGATATTACTACAAAAGAGAGGTCTACAAAATCTAGAGATGGTGAAAATAGCGTCAAAGGAGACTGTATGGTATTGACAAGGGTTGTCAAGGGTTGTCCGGCACACTGGACACTACTCTGCTTTGTGCTTGAGCTACTCATGCTGAAGACTCAGTACGGTTGGTCCGACTGCAGTTTCGATGATCTATTGAGTCTCCTGTCACGGGTGCTGCCACTGCTAAACTTGGTTCCCGCCAACACATACCATGCGAAGAAGGTTATAAATCCATTGACAATGGTTGTTGAAAAAATCCATGCATGCCCCAACCATTGTATCCTTTTTCGTGGTGATACGTTCAAAGATCTAGACAAATGTCCTCGCTGTGGGGCCAGCCGATACAAGGACAATGACCTTTACAGTGGAGGAGAAGCCTCCACGGGGAACAAGAGGACTAAGAAGGGTACAAAAAAGGCGGTACAAGAATCTCAACCCCCAGAGGATACTCCATTAGGCAACGATGTAAGGAAGAGAAGAGTTCCTGCCTTAGTAATATGGTACCTGTCAGTGACCGACCGCTTGAGGCGTATCTTCCTGAACCATCTAGGGTCCCGAAAACTAGTTTGGAGCTCTCAAAATTTAAAAATCCAAAATTTGAACCGTTCAAACTTTGTCAAATGAAAAGTTGACCAAAACAAGAAATGTAGATCTTGATGAGTTTGACAAACTTGGTATTCATGACTTTTCAAGTTGAAACCATTTAGAGCTTCAAAAACTAGCGTCAATGTGCCATTTTTTTTAAATTCAAAATTTGACTTAGTCAAACTTGGTCAAAGGAGAGACTAAATGACCTCAGATGAAAATTTTTTGAATACAAAGGAGTTAGAACTCATCAAGATCTACAATTATTATATAGGCCATTTTTCCATTTAAGAAAGCGTTAGTAAACACGAGTCGCAAAATCATAAATCTCACATACAGTTTATGAAACTATATGAGAGACTTATCAATTAGAACTAAACTTTCCTGACACTTTCTCAAATGCAAAAATGGCCTATATAACAATTGTAGATCTCGATGAGTTGGTCAAACTTGGTATTCATGACTTTTCTAGTTGAGACCATCTAGGGTCCCGAAAACTAGTTTGGAGCTCTCAAAATTTAAAAATCCAAAATTTGAACTGTTCAAACTTTGTCAAATGAAAAGTTGACCAAAACAAGAAATTTAGATCTTGATGAGTTTGACAAACTTTGTATTCATGACTTTTCGAGTTGGGTCCGTCTAGGGTCTCGAAAACCTACGTGTAGCCGTGAAAGTGTTAGCAAACATTAGTCACAAAATCTTGAATTTCACATAGACTTTATGAAACTATATGTGAGACTCGTGGATTTAGAACTACACTTTCCTAACACTTTGTTAAATGCAAAAATAGGCTATGTATCAAATGTATATCTTGATGAGTGGAACAATCTTGGTATTCATGACTTTTTGAGTTGAAACCATCTAGGGTTTCGAAAACTGACATGTAGCTATCAAAATTTCAAAATTCAAAATTTGAGTGGTTCAAACTTTCTCAAATGAAAAGTTGACCATTACACCAAATGTAGACCTTGATGAGTTTGACAAACTTTGTATTCATGACTTTTGTAGTTGAGACCATCTAGGGTTCGGTCAAAGTGTCTTTTTTAAAAATCTAAGATTTGACTTGGTCAAACTTGATCAAATGAGGCACTAAATGACCTCAAATGAAAAACTTTTGAATACAAAGGTGTTAGAACTCATCAAGATCTACATTTGTTACATATATCATTTTTGTATTTGGACAAGTTTTAGTAAACCGTAGTCACATGTTTTTAAAATCTAAGGTGTGACTTGGTCAAACTTGGTCAAATGAGGCACTAAATGACCTCAAATAAAAAACTTTTGAATACAAGGATATTAGAACTCATCAAGATACACATTTGATACATAGGTCATTTTTGCATTTGAGAAAGTGTTAGTAAACATTAGTCACAAAATCTTGAATCTCACATAGACTTTATGAAACTACATGCGAGACTCGTGGATTTAGAACTACACTTTCCTAACACTTTGTCAAATGTAAAAATAGCCTATGCATCAAATGTATATCTTGATGAGTGGAACAATCTTGGTATTCATGACTTTTCGAGTTGAGACCATCTAGGGTTTCGAAAACTGACATGTAGCTATCAAAATTTCAAAATTCAAAATTTGAGTAGTTCAAACTTTCTCAAATGAAAAGTTGACCATTACACCAAATGTAGGCCTTGATGAGTTTGACAAACTTTGTATTCATGACTTTTGTAGTTGAGACCATCTAGGGTTCGATCAAAGTGTCTTTTTTAAAAAAATTCAAGATTTGATTTGGTCAAACTTGATCAAATAAGGCACTAAATGACCTCAAACGAAAAACTTTTGAATACAAAGGTGTTAGACCTTATCAAGATCTACATTTGTTACATATATCATTTTTGTATTTGAGAAAGTGTTAGTAATTTAGAATTATATTTAGTGTTACATAGGTCATTTGTTTCAAAACTAAAAGTTTATTTTTTTTAAAAAAAATATTTTTATTTATGAAAAGAAGAAACTATGCATTTATATCAATAAAAAATTTAAAAAGTTTGGAATGATCAAAATATTTTATATAAATATTTTTAGAATTTTATATTTATATAAATCTATTTTTATATAAATAAATATGGTTTTTAAATTTTAAAAAAAACTCTCTGTAAGGGAGGCTGATAACTTCAACCGTCCTTACAGTGAGGGCTGCCCAGATAAAAGAGGGACACGCGCCCAGCGGCTCAGTGTAGGGCGAAATTTCCATTTGGGACGCCGTCAGGCTGCCCGATTGCCGCCACGCGGCGCCGGTGCCCGGAGCCCCACCTCCCGCCGGCGCTCCTCTTCCCATCGGCGCTCTCCTCCCTCTGGCAACTCCCACCGGCGCTCTCGGCCCTAATCTGCCGCCACCGGGCCCCCACGCACCGCCACGCCCCCACGCCCGCCGCGGCTAGGGTTTGGCGCCGCCGGTGCCCGGCGCCTCTCCTCCCGCCGGCGCCCCTCCTCTAGCCGGCGCTCTTCGCCCTAATCCGCCGCCACACGCCGCCACCGGGCCCCCATCCTTGGCGTCCGCGCGTGCTCCCTCCTCCGGCGAGCGAGCCCGGTGCCTGAGCTCCCCCGACGAGTGAGCGCCCGTTAGGGTTCGAGCGCGGCTTGCCCCGACCCGACGCCACCGCTGGTCATGCTCCCTCTCCCCGGTGATGCCCGCTCGTAACCCTAGCTACCACCGGGAGCTACGCGAGCCCGTCGACCTCTCCTTCCGCGAGCCTGTTGACCTCTCCTTCTGCGAGCCCGGCGACCTCCGTTCGTACGTTCGCGAGCCCGGCCGGCGACCTCCTTCCTTCTCTTCTAAAGGTACCCCCACCTTCCTGCCTTGTATGCAGTGATACCTATATCTTATTTATATCTTAACCAAGTGAAAGTCTGGTGATTTATCAGTGTACTGGAAATTATCTGCGGTCAGCTCTGTTATCTATTTTTGTTTGATATAAATGTCAGCCCTATTATCTTGAGCTGCAAGTATTCCTGGTCCGTGGACCTGTACTATAAGATACTTATTTTGAACAATGTGTTTGCGTTGAATGAAAAATTGTGTTCCTATAGGCAATTTATCAGTTTCGCAGCTACTGTGGCAATATGCAATAGTTCCAGTAGCTACTATGGCAGTTCTCATGCATTAAAATATATGGAATACCCAATTAAAATGTATGTATGCTATTGCTATGTATACAAGTTAACCTGCAACTGTAACTACTAAATGTTCTCAGTTCACTATAATTGTCACTCTTCATATTACTGCTGTTTATATGGCAGGTTTGTGTGACATGCTATTTGGATATACTGTTTCCTTTTCTGTTATGATTTTTTTTAAGTTCATTCAACTAGATCTAAAGTTGTAAATAAATTGATCATGTGTAGCTAATCTCTGATAAACCACGGCGACATGGCCTAGATGTAGCATTTCTTCTTGTAGATTTCAGGGTTGAATCACATGATAAAAATGTGGCCTTGAATGTTTTGTTCAGTTAAGGAAAAACAAAATGCTTCATATGGCCTGTGACAACCGACAACATGAAACAAACGACATAATAATAATGACAATATTACACCTACACCTAGTCTCTTTTGTCTGGTCAATGTCCATTTGTATTTGCTTTGTTAATACTACCTTGGAGGGACTCCCAACACTTGACTTTGTTACTGTTACTATTATCTAACCTATATTATTACTGTTGTCTGAATGTTATCTGAGTGTTTTGCCTATGCTGCAGCATGGCAGCTGCTGCTATGTTTTGCCTATGCAGTATGGCAACTACTACTCTTTACTCTCTACTACTCTGAAGTTTGGCAGGCAGCAACTGTTTTTTACATATGCTCCTCTCCATGTTTTGGTAAACATCTGCTGTTTTTTTTGCCAACTCTCCCCTCCCCTCTCCTCTCCTTTATTTTGCCGATGATGAAATTATCTAAATCCATACATTATATTGGATGTGAGCTGATGATCATGAACTTGTGAGGAATTTGACATCGTATAATGCCTTTATGCTCCAAGTTTATGATCAAATGATGATTGACATGATTGACATGCCTGTATCTCTCTACTCTACTACTCTCACTACTCTACTCTCCTCTGTACTACACCTCTCTTCTCTCCACTCTCTCTACTACTCTACTACTCTACTAGTACTCTACTACTCTCCTAACACTCTACTACTCTCTACTACTACTACTACTACTTGTACTACTGCTGCTACTACTACTATACTACTAGTAGTCTACTACTACTAGTGCTACTGCTACTGCTACTACTAGTAGTACTACTACTTTTATATATATATATATATATGGTGGTCAGATTTGAATTTGAATTATATATTACATGATGTGGTCAGATTTAAATTCGAATTTAAAATTTTTTTTCTAGAAAATCCACTGTAGAGGTAGTTATAGATTGAACCACTCTTACAGTGACCCACTGTAAGGGCGGCTGCATCACCAGCCGCCCTTAGAGTGACCCCTTATAAGGGCGGCTGGTGATGCAGCCGCCCTTACAGTGCCCAACTGCAGTAGTGATATTCGATATATATATATATATATATATATATATATATATATATATATATATATATATATATATATATATATATATATATATATATATATATATATATATATATATATATAAAAGATCCAAGATCGTCGGTAGTGTGTTAATTATAGGAAGTTTTGTGCACTACATTTATTATATTATATTTATACATATGACATCAGGGCACTGCTATCTTGTTCATGCATAGTTAGTTGCACATGTGCTCATGGTCCACCAACACGTCCAAATATCGATTTGTTATAATATAGTTTGATCACGTTCCAACAATATGTATTGATAGTAATATTGCCTTGCTTGAAACTTATTTTTTTGAACGCAACCTTGCTTGAAACTTATCATTGTGTCATGCATATGACTATATGACATGATGTTTAAGCAGTGTCTTAAATAGCCGGCTAACGCATTTAGCTATCTATGTCTCAAAACAGGCTATAGCGGTAGCTAAGACCTAAATTGTACATGAGAAAACTTAGCTAAATCCTCAAACAGCTATAACTGGAGATTCAAAACCTTGTGTTTAAGCTAGCAAGCATACAAAACTATTACTAGTTTTTTTTCTTTAAATAATTTTACTCAGTTATGCTCATGCTTTACTTCCTCTGCAGGTATCTACCGCCTTACACCACATTTTTACCCGTAGCGATGGAAGACCACCAGCAGCAGCAAAATGAGGCACAACCCGACGACAAGAGCAGGAGCAGCAGCAGTATTAGCATCTGGCAGAAGCTGCTCATGTCGCCGCTCTCGTGCCTAACCATCTTCATCGTCGTCATCTGCATCACCGAGCGGCGGCAGATTGCTCACGACCCAATCAACTTCAGCGTCCTCAACATCGTCGTCGAAGTCATCAGGTGTTTATTACTCCTATATTTAATTAACTCCAAGGCCCAAGCGCAATAGATCTCTTGCACTGCACTGGGCTCACAATGAAGCAATGCAACATGGTGAAATGGTGATGCATGCAGTGCGTATGGCAACGTGGGATTCAGCACCGGGTACAGCTGCAGCAGGCAGGTGACGCCCGACCGCAGCTGCAGGGACGCGTGGGTTGGCTTCTCCGGCAAGTGGAGCAGGGAAGGGAAGCTCACGCTCATGGCCGTCATGTTCTACGGCAGGCTCAAGAAGTTCAGCATGCATGGGGGTCAGGCATGGAAGCTGGGCTAAATCAAAGTACTCCTTCCAAACTCAGATCTTCTACTCGTTATTGTTGTACATTTATCTAGAGATACTAGCTAGATCAACCTGATCTCCAAGACTAGTACTTGAACTCGGATAGAATCAGATCATATGACAAATCCATCTGCGAGACGTTTGGCTGTATTATGTCTAACATAAGAAATGGATCACATCAACGAATCCACAGTAATTAATGTGAATCCTGAACACAAACTTACCTACATTCTTCCTCAAACTTGCAAACCTACGCTGCTTAACCACGTGCCTAGAAATTAGAAAACCATCTTATCTGGGCGAGGAAACAAGCAGGAGGTAGAAGAACACCAGAGATACAGGAGGAGGAGGATGACAGATCGCTCACGTCTCTGTTAACTTTGCCATTCATCTTGCCTCGTTCAGGGCCGGTCTGATACAGAGATATATATAGTCTCCAGCATAAACTCCCTCTCGCACGCGCCGTTACATGCGTCTCTCTCATGAAAACACGCTCCGACTAGTATGCTTGGATTATGCCTTCTTCACAGGACTGGCAAGGTAGCAAAAAACCTGTTGCTTTTATCACAGATATGAGACAATTCAGCACTTTATTTGTTCTTCGATTGTCGATTTGCTCTCGCACGGTTTGGTCCAAAGTTGGATAAATTTGGTTTTGATCTAATCTGCTGTAATAACTGGTTTGATTCTTCTCTTGCACAAGAGATGAAGCCGGATATTTATTCCTTTATCTAAAAAAACTCAGATGGTTTCTAGTCTACCTAAACCTGCACAAGGGCTCTCGATCTGGGGTATGCACTAGAGATTTCAATGGAGCTTTGAGTTGCATCCAGTGAGGTCCCGATCCACTAGACAGTGCACCGGATTTCTCTGAGTGATGCAACGGAAAAACCACCAGAGAAAAGAAGCAATGGCCAGCAACAACTATTTGGGTAGTAGAGTGCACCAAATTTCTCCGGTGGGGTCACCGAAGAATCCCAATACATCCTGCCAAGGCAACCCTTGTTTCCAACAACTAGTTGAGTTGGTTGGGGCTATATATGCCTCCATAACTGGCCATTATTTAGAGGGCGTTAGAGCTTAAGGAAGCAATAGTTGAGTTGAGACTCAACCATTTGTGCTCTAGCCGCCATATGCGCTGAAGAGAAGATTAGACGATTGCCTAAACTGCTAGCATTAGTGCTTAGGCTAGTTAGAGGTTTCTTTACCGCTTGTTCTAGGCATACACCTAGTGTTTAGTGAGGTTTGCACACCTTCTTATTACTATCGGTGCTTGTGTACACCAAGAGTTGTACAGTGAGACCCTCCAACCGAGTTTGTATTTAGAGTGGCCGCCAGTGGTGTACCAGGGACGTGAGGCCCACGACATTTTGGTTGAAGCTCATCAAGTGCAGACAACGGAGTGCGATCCGGGAATGACTTGGAGAAGACCCACTTGCACATGGGGAAGGCCCGTGAGCTATCCACAGAATTACCCAACCAGGAGCTTGCCCTTGTAAAAGCATCCTTGTAAGGGGCTTCAACGAGATCCAGTGGAAAGCAAAAGCACTTAGATAAAAACATCATCGTGTGGGAGTTTGCATTCTCTAACTCATTTATGTTACCGCATTTACTTGTTGGATTCCTTGGTGTGTGTGCTTTAGCTTGCTAGGATGATTGATAGGGTGGGAACCTAGGGTGCAAAACTCCTTTCATTAGAGACATGAGCACTTAGAAAAAACCTAGTGCACTTCTAGATAGAACTTGTGTAGGTTAATGCAAGTGGTGTTTGGGCCTTAGTTTTTAGTGTCAGAATTCAACCCATCTCTTAGGCGTCACGGTCTATTTAATACTCCACAAAACTTGTCATTCTAGGATAAAAAATTTATCCAACAAAACTTATTATTGTAGCCTTTGGACAGCCAATGGAGTTTACGTATATCGACTCAACCACATAGCTTTCCTCTTTTTCCAAATTTTTAGTAATAAAGTTAGGAACTTAGTTTGGGGAAAACATTATTTTCTAAATTAAATCAATTAGTTATAAGTTATAAAAAATATAACGATACAATTAAGACGTCCGGACGGACGGACGACTCACTCCGCTCACTCTTGCACACGCTGCTCGCCCAGCGACCCTATTCGCTCGTCCCATCCTTGCGCCCCGATTCTCGCTGCGCCGTTTCCTCCATGCGTCGCTGCAACCATCCGCCCACCCCACTCCGCCTCGTTGCCGCCGGTCCCCCGCTGCGCCGCGCCGTGCCACATCCCCTGCAGCCTCCTCCGTGTTGTATTCCCCACCGGGCCTAGTCTGCCTCGCCCGCCTCCATCGCCCTACCTCCTAGCCTCGGCCGGCCCGCTCTCGCCACGACGCCTCCACCGAGCTGGCGAGCCGCGGTCGCCTCCACCGAGCCATCGAGCCTCGATGGATGCTCCAACAAGCAAGTGAGGGGGACAAGATTTGTGTGATGCTGCACACGTCGGCGAGTTGCCCATGCCATTGCCGCGCAGCGAGGTCCTTGTGCCGCCATAGACCTCCGCGCCAGCGTGCCTCCATTTGTCCAAGCAAAGCCCATATTGCAAAAGTATGTTTCAAGTGTTTCAGATGTTTCATCTCAATGTTGCAAAAGTAGATCTGAATGTTGTACATGTTACTGTGGCTATACACGTATGTTTTAAGTTTATGTTCTAAATGTTTCATCTGGTTTTCTAGACGTATTTTTGCTAGTGTTTCATTTGGACATTGCATATGTTTTCACATATACGAAGTGTTTTCAGGTGTTTTTTTCAAGTGTTTTATACGTATGTTTCGAGTGTTTCAATTGTTTCGTACGTATTGCAAAGTGTTTCATTTGGATGTTTTAAAGTAGATCTGGCGTTGCAGCTAGTGTTTCTGATGCATGTTTCATGTATTTCATCTGTCTTCAGACGTATGTTGCAAGTGTTACATCTAGAGTTTGAAAAGTTGATCGGGTGTTGCATCTCTGTCCTCGCTTTTCTGCTGCCTCACATTCGCCTCGATATCTCCTCCTCCTCGTGGCTTCAGCTGGGCATCCGCCGCCCTGCCTCTCTTCCGGATGCTGGCGTAGCCACCTGCTTTAGTCACCTGTTGCAACCACTAGCCTGCGTGAGAAGCGGAGGAGGCGTGAACGGGGACTCCCCACATGCAGTCGGGCACGCGCAGGCCTTGCTTAGGCTGGCGCGGGATGCAAGTGCGTGGGGGGAGACAGAGTGCTGACGCGGGCGTTCGTCCAGACGACCGGGTGCTAGCACTGCCGAAAAAAATGTTGTTTCATTGCATGCTGACATGGTTTTTATGGATTGTTAGTGAGTTGAGTAGATTCAAATTTATTTGAATTTATATCAAGCTTGAAGTTGGAGTCCTTATATCAAAAGGAAAGGAAAAACCTTTCTTCTATTTTTCCCTTCTCCCTCTTTCTTCTTTTGGCCTGATTGCAGATCCAGCCCATCCCCGCGCCCTAGCCTTTTTTATCTCCGTGGCCCAGCAAGAGCCAATTTCCAACAGCTGTCTCCCTCCCTTGTTTCTCTGCATGACGCGCCCTCGTGACGGTCCCTGTCCCTGCTCATCTTCCCAATGGAAGCAGCACGACTGCATGAGCTGGACCGAGCTCATTTGGACGCCGACGTCCTCGACCGAGTGAAAGTGGGCGCGCACGCCGAGGTTGGACCTTGGACGGACCTGAAGAGAAAACGCTTTTCTCTTCCGTGCGCAGCAACCAGGCCCATTTTGCCCCCTTTTTTCATTTTCTCCATACCCAGTCGACCCGGACCCGTGCCCGCCGCCTCCGATTTCCATCGCCGCCGTAGCATTGACCTCTACCCGTGCCCTCCCGGATGACGAGAAGCTCGCAGGCGCGCTCGCGCAGAAGTGAAGGAACCCCCTGAACTCGCTATTGTTTTCTCTCTAGCGCTCGCTGTTCTTCGGTGAAGGAACGTTGCCGCCCTTTCCTACTGGGAAGCCACGAGAAGCTGTCCTCGAGAAGCCGCAGCTGCCAAGCACCGGTCGGGAGGGTTCGTCGTGGCCCTGCCGCTGCGGTTCCGTGGCCGTCGTCGGTCCGTCGCCCTGGCCTGGATACATGGAAACAGAAGGGGGGAGGTTACCAGTGCCGTCCATCCCAAGATCAGTGGCCGCGATTGGCCGTTTGACTTAGTCAACAGGCCCGTCAACCATCATCAGCCGGCGTGTTCCTCTTTTTACATGCACAAATTCTCTTTAGAGTTTCTGGAAAAGGGACTAAACTTTAACAATTCTTAGGCACGAGTTGATAGCCATATGAACAATTTCATATGCTTTTCATGTGCTGTTCATGATTATTGGTTTACTGTTTTATTTATTTGTTGTTTATATGCTTGCATGTGTGTTTGTGTGCTCGATGTTTCATGTGTTTAGACGGAGAGCAGTCCGTGACCATTGAAGAGGAAGATTTTGAAGATCTTGAGCAGCAGCAAAACATGGTAGATGGCAATTGGCAAATGTCCTTGATCATGTTAATACCTATTCACTTTTTAATAATCACTATATGCATGCATGTGTCAAAATGGGAAAGCTAAGGATTTTCTAGAGTATATAATTTTCCTTCTTAGTATATGCTTAGCTGGTTTACCTTTATTGATCACATGATGCTACCTATTAATCCCGAGTAAATGATTATCGAATTGAGATAATGAAATGTTGACTTTTTAGCAATATGAAACCTAGGGACTCGGGCATATGGCATAATTGGTGGTTCCGATGAGGGATGTCCTATACCAGTATACTGGTAATTCTTGGGTCAGGGCGTCCGTCTGTCGGACGCTTGCTTGCTGGGCCTGCGACACTGGTCCAAGCAACCTGCTTGTGGCAAATGTCACATGTGGCCCTATATCCATCGCACACCGCTCCTTCCTCATAGGTTTGCAGTCATGGGCTCCCAGCCTCCTGCGTCCATGCCCGCACTCAAAGGCCTCTTGCTTGGTCTCGCCCTAGGCAACGATGTCGGCCGCTGCACGCCCGCATCCGCCCAGCTCCTCCTGCTGGTCCCGCTTCCTTCTCCTCCCCGCACCGCGCGCATCCGCCCGCCACAAACGCTCCACCGAGCCGGCGTGCCTCCATGACGGATCTTCCAGTAAGCAGGCAAGGGATGGAGGTTCGTGTGACGCCGCCCCATCGATGAGTTGCCCGCGCCTTGGCGCATCAACAATGTTCGCGCCACCGTGAGCTCCATACGCCGCAGCTGACCTCCGCACCGGCTTTGAGCTCCACAACGACGAGCCTCCATTCGTCCAAGCAACAAGGTGACATTGCGTTGAAAGCGCACGTTGCAAGCTTATATTTCAAGTGTTTCAGAAGTATGTTGCAAGTGTTTTATATTGATGTTGCAAAAGTAGATCAGGATGTTGCACATGTTGCAATGGCTATACACATATGTTTCAAGTGTATGTTCCAAATGTTTCATCCGTTTCAGACGTATAGTGCAAGTGTCTCATTTGGATGTTGCAAAACTAGATCGGGATTTTGTATATATATGCAAGCGTTTTAGTTGTTTTCATACGTATGTTGCAAGTGTTTTATCTTGATGTTTGCAATTGATACACACGTGTTTTTATGTTTTTTTCATTGCTTTGCAAGTGTTTTAGACGTATGCTGCAAATGTTTTAGTTGTTTCGGACGTATGTTGCAAGTATTTCATCTGGATGTTGCAAAGTAGATCAGGTGTTGCACATGTTGCAATGTGCGTGAGAAGCGGAGGAGGTGCGAGCGGTCCCCAAGCGCGGTCTGGCGGCATGGGCGACGTCCGGACAGCGCGAGCGGGGGCGTGCTGGCTCGAGCACGGGCATGGAGTGCAGGTGCGCGGGGGGAAACGAAGTGCAGCGCGGGCATCTAGACACGGGTGTCCGTCTGGATGTTCGGGCGCTAGCACTACCGTATTCGATATGGCATGATGATGATGATGTTTATGGTATGTTGGTTTTGGCTAGAAAAACAAAACCTATATGAATCCATTAGGGTAGCCTGTGCATGGAAACGCAGACCAGGTCAAACTTGTTTTTAGTTTTGACGGGTTTTCATGTACCACAATGATAAACAGTACAATGCCAGATTTTAATGTCAAAGTCATATAATCCTCAACAGTTGTCAAATTAATAACCGTAAAATGGGTGGGACGGATGGTTAACAATGGAATATTTACATATTTACCATTATTACGAGGTGAGTGGTATATAAAATACCATGTCAGTGACTCATGTGTAAGTGATACAGTGTAAGATAACATCAGTAATAATGGTAAATATGTAAATGCCCCGTTAACAATACGCAAATAGCAGTGGTCGACTGGTCGTCATATATTTTTTTTTCTATGGGAAGCAGGGAGTAGTAAGCAAGAAATACTCTAGAAGCAGCAGCAGATGTGGCATCAGTTGAAAAGCATACCACCAGCCACCAGGGACCAGCAGACGACTGAATGGAGCATCTCCAAAAGATCGACTAAATATTCAAAGTTCAACAATTACAGGTCCTATTTTTGATATGGAGAGGCAGAATAATATGCACGCTTCCTTGGTAAAAGCATTGAGATGCCAGATACATCAAGTGACCTGTGCTGTTTTGTACCTTTTATCCTTTGCAGCCATGTGTCAACTTGGCAATTCAAGTTGGCGACTTTCTACAAGGGTTGGCCAGTGGCAACCATTTTGTCTCTGCACAGTACTGAATCTTTCATCCATGATCCATCCATGTGAATTGCCACGTACCTCCATTCCATGAGACTGTGACGTGCTTGCACTTGCTTTTAACTGGTTTGCAATTCGTAAAACCAAACGGACTTTTAATTCTTCTCATGATAGTTTGCCAGATCCACCCAAGTTATATTCGAGCTAGGATATTCCTCCTTGCTGGTCCAACCTTGGAGGTGTGTGCCCCACAGGATTTGCGAACACTAAGCTACCGACACTAAGCTACAATGCATTTGAAATTAGAGTAAAATACGCTAACAACCTCTAAACTTGGTAGAGGGTGTCATGTGGGTCCCCAAGCTCCTAAAGTGCATATCCGGATCCTTAATCTTGGTATATGATACATCACATGTCACTAGACCCGTTTGCTGACATGGCAATCCACATTGGTACCAGCGACCAGCCCCTAAACTTTGTAGCATGTGTTCTCTGAACTTTCAAAATATACATCCACATATAAATAAAATCATATAACAAACTTATAATGTGAAATTGATTTCTTCCAGCCCACCTCCGAATTTGATGAAGCACGGCAATGTCGCTCCACATCATCAGTGCATCGCACGGCAATGTCGTCGATCGGGAATTATATTGCAGGTCCAGCCTCACCCGTGTGAAATCGCATGGGATGTTACTTCGCTCGTCCTCACACGGCATTCATTATCCGACTTGTTGGTTGGTTGCAGTCGTTTGGGTTCTCACACGGCATTCATTTTCCTCCTAATAACCCTAGTGAATTTTGTTACTACGCCAATTTTAGATTCTAGTAAAGTTTTAAAAAATAGATTCCAGTACAATGCATGTATAATAAATTGGGTTCGCGTCATCGTTGAACTAACAATTGCTTCAGAGAATTGATTTGATCATCACTTCATCAGTGTGGATGGCAAGGTAGCTAGTTTGAATTGAAAGTAACACTTGTGCTTAGCGTTTGGATCAAGCCCACCGTGACCCGTGAGAAAGCAATGTTGTTAGAAAATTGTTCGAAAGCAATGATTTGGTTGGTGATTGTTTCGTTTATGGCCCCGTTTGATCATTGGAATTGAATTTATTTTAATAATCATAATTTAGACACATATTAATTAAGCTAATATGGTTGTATATGGATTGTATTTGTATATTATTGTTAGCTATATGAGAGAGGTACTCATGTATTGCACTTCTACCGTATAAGGGAGCGAGTTGAAGAGCGTGTAATAAATGGTAAAATAAAAACATAACATAATGATCTATAGAATCAATTTCCATCTCCTACCCTATGAATTTGAGATAGACTTATATATGAACTTTGAAAAGTTGTGGAATGTCAAATTCCAAACCAAATAACCTAGTTTAATAAGTAGATTTCAATTTCTCCAAATAAAGGATCTTAACGACTAAGGGATTATTCGAAAAGGGAAACTGCCTATTTTTTTCTTGAAGATAGTAGAATAGAAGTTAGGCCCGTCTGGCACAGCTCAGCTTCATGAGCAACTTTCTAGGTGAAGCTGAACTGTTTTGGAAAAACTGTTTGGCAAAATAACTTCACCAACAGTTGTATGCATGGTTGAGAGAGAAAAGAGAAATGAGAGAGAGCTATGAAAAGTTACTTTTTTCAGCTTCACCTCTCTCCATTCATTTATGAGAGAATAAAAAAGAGCTTCACCCCATAAGCTATTTTGGGAAAAGGGTGTTTGACAAAAAGTAGCTCACAACAGCTTATAAATTGGTCCATTTGGATCTTGAGACATGATTGATGTTTGACAAATGTGCTTCTGGAGTCGGTTAGATAGTGTTTGGTTTAGAGAATAAGGTGGGGACGAGATAGGATGAGCCTACTTTTGGAAGTATTTGGTTTGGATTCATGAGGAGCAGAGTCATCCCACCTAGGAAATATTCCCATCACATGCAATGGTGAGAGAGATTGACTATGGCGTTGGCGCGTGTGAGGAGAACCGAGCATGGAAGAGCACATGAGCGAACAGGGCTCCTAGGCGTGGCCACGCACGGGGGCGATACGATGCTCCATCCTCAGGGGGCGGTGGCTGCACACGGTGGCAATGCAAGCTCTATGGCCTCCGAGGAGCGGGGCGTGGGGGGGAGGGACGGGGGCGAGGCGACGCTTCGACCTCTGGGGTGTGGTAGCCGTGCATGGAGGCAAGGAAGCTCTCCGGCATCTAAGGATCGACGATACATGTACGCGCGGCAGCCGCACGCTAGGGCGATGGGGCGCTTCGTCCTCCGGGTGCGGCGGCTGCACGTAGGGGCCTCTGGATACAGGAGAGCTTGATCTACGGTTGGGCCTATGTTTGGACAAAGGTTGAAGAAGGGGAACATAATATGAGAGGATGGCAGGTGGGGCCCTCATGTCAAACGCGCTCATCCCATTTTTGTTGTCCTTGAACCAAACATGAAACAAGAATTGTCCCATTCTACTCAACCAACAAGAAACTGGATCATCCCATTCCACAAAATCAGAGATGGGATGCTCCTATCTCTACATATATCCAAACCAAACACTATCTTAGTTACAACGCTACGATGTCATGAGGAACTAATGCCCTGCATGCTCTACCCTAGAGTTGGCGGCGGCAACCTTCTTTGTTTGTCATGAATGGGCTTTTTGCTTTTAGTGTTGCTTTTGTGAACTTTTCATGGACATGAGTGTTTCAACATTAGAGTTGAACTTTTCTTGTAATACTTGTGACCAGATTCCTATTCAGAGGATGATGTTAGACTGTTTTCTACTCCCTATGTTCCAAATTATAAGTTGTTTTTGGCTCTTCTAGGTACATAGCTTTTGCTATGTATCTAGACATAGAGTATATCTAGGTGCATAACAAAAGTTACGTACTTAGAAAAGCTAAAATAGCTTATAAATTTGGAATTGGGGAAGTATTATCTCATAAAGATATCCAACTTTAGCAGTGCTATTAACTTAGCCAATGTGTAGGTTATTAATTTGTTCATTCGCCAACTGAGTGTACCACATTTGATTATGTATTTATGAAAGTTTTTGTTAACCTGAATCCAAACTCTCCAACTTTAGTAATATGAATATCTACGTTTGCAATGTGTTAATGCTATATTGTTTCATTTTTTACCAGAATGTCCCATACTCTAATGTATTCAGATAAATGGTTTGTTTAAATAATATATACACAAAAATTGGAGCAAATGATTTTTAAGAGCATCTCTAAACAGTTTGGTAAATTCACTTTCAATCTTGTTTTTCTGGCACGATGGAAAAAGTCCGCACTTCAACAACTCATTATCTTAGCTCGCAATCGAAGGCATTCACCATAAAAATACACTGACGACCAATGCTTCCTATCGGTGTTGGCACCCCTTGGTGCCTTTTGTTTTCCTCAAAGATCCTCGCCACTCCGGACTGCTGTCACTGTTTAGAGGTTAACTGGAATTAGCCGCCGTCGCCTGGGAGGTTTCCCAAAACTGATGTTTGACCACTATTTTTAGATTGAGAATACTGGAAGTTGGAGCAGACAATGAAGGCCTTGTTTTTAAGGTTTTGTGTGTGAGCAAGGCTGCTGCAAATGGCTAGCCACAGCGGCGAGTTGTTTCCTCGATGGTCGTGACTCCGCATGTATGGGACAAACGACAATATATATGTTTTTAGGAACCAACGAAAAGTAAATTTTGATATAGAATAAACTTGATCAAAATTTTGGTAGAGTGTATTTCATCGTACCTAACTGTTTCGGAAAGGTTTTAAAACTAGATTTTTAAGACTAGTTTTTTTAATATTGTTAGAGATGCTCTAAATTGGTACTTCCTCCATCTCTAAAATATACTAGTTTATTCTAAATCAAAATTTTAAAACTTTGATCAAGTTTATAAAAAATATATGTATCAACGTCTATAACACTAAAACGGTGTATTATAAAAATGCATTTTAGGATTAATCTAACACTACTTAACATAAACATCGATACCTAATTTATTAACTTGATAAAATATAGTTCGAAAAAAATAAAATACTTTGACTTAGAACAAAATAAACTAATTTTCTCTTTTTTTAATGGGAGAGCAGTAAATACCAAATGACAGTGCCATGGAACACCAGCCCGCGGATTGGAGTTCGGATGCCGCATTGCATTCTCAGGAACATACGAAAGCTCATTACCTTATTTCAAAATGATTCTATATTCTAAAATTAGCAAACTAACCCTCTAATGAGCACATCTCAACCATGCATGCTCCCTCAAGTATCAACTATCCACCGTCCAACATAAAAGACACAAATCAAGAGCCACATACAAAGTTGCGCTAAGAAACTACACGAGTAGGTGAAGTTTTTATTCCTAACTAATTGTGATTTCAACACTTCAAAGAATGTTATGCTGCCTAAATAATGTTGTACTTTGGTGTTACTTAGGTTTACATTTGAAGAACTGGAAGATACATGGCCTAATGATTAAGACACGGTGCTACAACCGGACTAGTCTATTGGGGAAGGACGACCGAACCCGTCCAATAAAAAGCTTATCACTCTGAGTACTTTATCCCTTGATTCCATGAAGCTTTCGTGGTCTATGAGTACTTGATTATAAAACTTATCAAGTCTAGTTTCCAGTACCACTCACTCTGAGTACTTTGGATTTTCCATTAATGAGATCTAAGTAGTTGAGATTGCTAAGTCCTCTCGAAGTTGACAGTACCGTCATAAAGAAACTGCTATAACTCTTGATTCCTGAAGGTCATGGAGGTTAACAAGTACTTGACCGAAAGCTTATCAAAGTCTAGTTTCCAATGCTACCAGGTCCGAGTATTTTTTTTATTTCCCAATGTTGAGATTCGATCTGATCAATGAAGACTGATCAAAAGGTCAAGAGTCTTCTCAAAGATTTATCAATGTTCAACTTCCCGTGCAAAACTATATCATTATACAACATTTCATGGTGCATGCTACACATGGCTGGAAAGCGTATCAAGTCCACTTTCATAACCAACAAAAGGCTCGTCATTTTGACTTCTCATTGAAGAGTTATGACTCTATTAGTGCGACTGCCTAGGAGACCAACAACCGCTCGAGGATTCTTGGAAATCCATTTCGTGGAAGCCTTTTCACATAATCTATCTTTTCACCTTCATTTCGTTTTCATACCCATCTAGGAGGGTTGTTACTAGTATAAATGTCATTGTGCTTCTTAGCAAATGGAGACTTTTGATGATCAAAATATATAACCACTTTGTTCAGCTGTGTGCTAACAAATATTGAGAGTGATCTCTACCTTTTTGCTCTTATGATTTCCTTCGTGGGATTTACAGAAGCGACGGCTTCATCCACTCCCAATTAGTGCTCATACTCCCTTAGAGGATCTCCTTGATTGATTGTAGGTTGTGTTGGTTAGCTCTCTGATAGTGTGGTTGGACGAATCCTCGATTCAGGTTGCCGATTAAAGACGATGGTTGGCTTCGAGTTTTATTTGTCAATTAAGTTATTTGGTTGTTCTACGGCTATCAAGACGATAAGTTATTTGGTTGTTCTACAGTTATCAAGACGATGGTTGGCTTCGAGTTTTATTTATCAACCATGATATAATATTTTTTCTCACAACAAATCAGCATCAAACCATCAGTCGAACAACTCCTTCCATTGGTTTTGTCTAAAATTTTATTTCTCTCACTTTGACCAAGTATTTAAACAAATATATTAACTACCAAGATATATTTTATGAGACACTTTCTCGAGAACATGTTGAAGATGGTCTTTTCATTAAATATGAGTCTGACGTGTTGAACATAATATAGTTTTTTTTAAAACGACATGGCTAGCGCCCGGACGCGCTTGCTGGCCTGCTGCGCCTCCCCGCCTACTCACCCGCTTGGCCGTTTGCTTGCCCGGCCGCTTGCTCGCATCGCCCGCCTGATCGTCTGCTCGCCCGGGCGCTACACGTCTGCTTGCTCGCTGCCCTGCCTGCTTTCCTACCTAGCGGGTCGCTCGACCGGTCGATGCTCACATCTTCTCGCCTGGTCATTTGCTCACCCAGCCGCTTGCTCGTCTCCGCTCTCCCGCCTGGTTGGTCTGTTCACTCGGCCGTCTGCTCGCCCGGCCGCTTGCTCGTCTCTGCTCGCCTGCCAGGCTGGTTTTCTCATCCGGCCACCTGGTCGCTTTCTGCTTGCCCGCTACCTTGTCTGCTCGCCCACCTGGAACAGCTGAAACATATGCAATATTAGATCTACTTTTGCAACATTCAGATAAAATAATTGCAACATACATTTGAAACAGCTGAAACACTTGCAATATATGTCTTAAACACTTATAAAACGTTTGAAACACTTGAAAAGCCATTGGAAGCAGGTAGTAAAACAATTACAACATATGCGTGAAACATATACAACATCCAAAATAAACACACTTGCAACATGCTTATGAAAAACAGATGAAACATTTGGAACACATCCTTGCAACATGTGTGTATAGCCATTTGCAACATATGCAACATTCCGATCTATTTTGAAACATCGATTTGAAACACCTGCAATACACCTCTAAAACATCTAGAATACTTGAAACATGCGTTTTTAGCGTAATATAACCTTGCTGCTTGGACGAATGTCAGCTTGTGCTTCCGAGCTCGACGCCAGCGCGGAGGTCGGTGACGGTGCATGGAGCTTGCCGATGCCCTAGCGGAGGCACTGCGTTGGGTGAGCACCTGTGCGAGGCTGCAAACAGCGTTGGGCAAGCATGGCGGCCTACTTGGTGAGCACCCCCTGCAGCACCCCTAGCGAGCGGCCAGCAACCAACGAGCACCCCCTGCCCGGCGAACACGAGCAGGCCAGCAGCTGGTGAGCATCGGGCTGGCGAGTACGAGCACCACCAGCTGGCAACCGTGAGCACCCCTAGGTATGGGTAGAGAGATTTTTTATTTTAAAGATCACAGACGAGAACGAGCAGACATTGCAGTAGCGAGTGGGAAGCTGTGGGACTTCTGTGTCCGTCCGTCCACACGTCTTCACGAGAGCATTACCGTTTTTAGAAAGGTCTTACAGAGTGATGGGAATGGAAGAGAGAAGCATTGCTCTCTCCAAAAAATTAGTTCGTTTTTGAAATTATTGGTTCTCGATGTGCCGTAAGTTCAGTTCACTAAAATGGTTGAAGGATTTTCTAACCATTTCGGTCAGTTTTCGTCCTAACGTGACAGCGACACCGATTTACCAGAAAGAAAGAACATCCATGCTAGCGACTATTGCCGGCAGACGCCACGGCACCTTCCCTATCCAGACCATCGTCCTCCCTCCTTACCCCGTGGGTAAGGCTGGATAACGAGCCGGCTCGGCTCGGCTCGGCTCGGCTCGTTATGGCTCGTTAGGATAACGAGCTAGCTCGGCTCGGCTCGTTATCCTAACGAGCCAGAAAGCCAGCTCGGCTCGGCTCGTTAAAAGCTCGAGCTGGCTCGTTAGGCTCGCGAGCCAGTTATAAAAAATATACAAAATTTAATATTTGCATTTATCAAAAGCTTAAAAATAGTAATAATACAAAAGTAATATATCCAATAGCTTTAAATTGAATAAAATATTTGTATGAGCTAACATATCAACCATTTGCAGAGTGCAAGACATGAAGTAATACAAACATAATATAAGTTATGATGACTTTTTCCCTAAAACTATGGCTCGTTTGGCTCATGAGCCGCTCGCGAGCTAGCTCGAGTTGGCTCGTTATAGCTAACGAGCTAAAATCTTGGCTCGGCTCGGCTCGTTATGGTAACGAGCCGAGCCGAGCCGAGCCAAGCTAGCCACGAGCCGAGCGAGCTAACGAGCTTCGAGTTTTTCGTCCAGCCTTACCCGTGGGTGATTTTTATTCGCACGCCCACACTCTCCTTCCGCACCGCTAGCAAAGCAAACGCAGCAGCAGCAGCCTTTGCCCTCCCCTCTCTTTCTCTCTCCACCTCCTCTCCCAAGTCTCACTACGGCACTACGCCGCCGCCGCCTCCTACTCCCTCTGCGACTCTCCTCGCCCGCTTCCAGCACCTGCACATCAGGAACCTTGACGCCTAGGCGGCGAGGCTGCGCCGAGCCGCCGACTAGCTCCGGCGGCGCCCGCCAGTCACCATGTCCGTCCCCGGCGTCGTCTCCCCGGCCGCCGACCGCTTCTACTGTCCCCCACCGCGCCGCCACCTCCTTGACAAGCAGCACAAACAGCATCCGCCACTAACTGCCTCGGCGGCCGAGGGGGCGGCGAAGCCGACGCCGGAGGAGCTCCGGCGAGACCCTTTTCCATCGCCGGCAACTGCTACGACCAACCTCGAGAGCTTCATCGCTTCCACCGCCGTCCGCGTGCCCGCGCGGTGCCCTCCCCGAGTGCGTCCGCCAGCGCTTGCTTGCCTCTCGTGTTTTCCGTACGTGCTGACGGCTGACGGTGTCCGGTTGGGCTGTTCTTGTGCGCTTGCAGACACCGGGCACGCGGGGGTGCCGGGCAGGAGCGCCGTACTACGAGCTCGCGGATCTGTGGGAGGTGTTCGGGGAGTGGAGCGCGTACGGCGCCGGCGTGCCGCTGCTGCTCAATGGCACGGACGGCGTCGTGCAGTACTACGTGCCATTCCTCTCCGCTATCCAGCTCTATGGGTCGCGGCCGCCGCCGTCAAGCAAGAGGTAGTATAACAGGCTCACAGCTATCATTTTTCTATTGGAATCTGCGGGTACCTACATTGAATGAATTGACATTGTGGAAACTGACTTCCTCTATTCTGTCAATACTTGGATATGTTAGGCCAAACGTATTTGAAGGATTGTTGCCATTCCATTCTTTTGTATTTGTTCTAGAAACACTGAACTCTACTTTATCTTAAAACCAAAGAAACTGAGAAACTGAACTGCAGCTACTGCTAAAGATTAAAGAAGATCTCGTAATGTTCCATGAGCGTGTCTGATCTTGCTAGTCGTATGGAACTAATGGATGCATGTTATCATGCACATTGAAATGATTAGGCCAGTCGACGTGCTCTTCTTGAACCAGGACCTGTTTTTTTTTGTTCTATAGACATTTCAATTAATTGATGAGCATCTTGCTTAAATATCTCAGTAATCATTTTCTTGTATCTTACCCTGTGCCTGATGTTAACTTTAATCATGCAGTATTACTAGCTTGGATGTTCTCTGCAGTACATTTTGGAAACAAGTCTGAATATTTTCCAAGTGGCTGTAGTTAGTCTTGCTTGTGCATCTGAACAACTGAACAAAGTACACTTCTTATTCTATAAACCCTCGTACAGTCGTATTTCTATTGTGGCATGAGCTTCCTGTCTTATGGCATGCATTGGTCTGTGTGACCCAAGTCTCAAGTTAGTCAAGCCAACATTTGGTACCTTTGACTAATTTTGGCTACCATTTGGTTGAGTGCCAAAAGATGTAATGGTTGCTCTCCTCTATGGCTACCTTAGTTGTCAAAGTTCGCCAATATTTTTTTTAGAAAGGACGGCAAAAGCTTTGCCACGATTTCTATTAGACGAAGAAAAGGGAAAAAGGCAAGTGCCTGCCAGTTTTTTGAATGGAAACTAGGCCCAAAAACTATATAACTGAGAAGAGTGTTCCACTCATCCCGTACAACTTTGGTACAACCACTGAACAACTATCAAAACTAACGCCACTATCGTGCTCCAACTTGGTCGAAACGACCCAACTAAACAACTCAACTAATAACTAACAAGGGTCGAAAGAAACACCACGGTATCACCAAACAGCAGAGCTTGGGGCATCACCATGGCCAGACGGCAAGAAGCAACCACGGAACTGGAAAGCCCAGCAATGCCTCCAAGGAGGAAACGATGCTAAAAGCGCTGACAAGGTAGCCCGTGAAGGGAAGGTTTTCACCTGCAACATCCAGTATGGTAGGAGGCGAGGTAGGAAAGGACGCCTCCAAGAAGGGAACGACGTCCGCAAACGTAGTCGTCCAAGCTTTCGCCCCGGCCTCAGGTAACCTCCACATCGTCGCCGCTAGAGACCGAACCCTACCAAGAAGGCAGGGTGTGGCGATGGATCAGCAACAACCTCGCCCGCCCGCCGCCCCTAGAGACGCCGACCTGGAGAAATGCCAAGAGAAGCTTGTCGGAGAGTCCGCCCCCGCCGGAAACGGCAAAGCCCGCCAGCAGCAAGCGAATCCGGCCAGCTCCCCCTCAGAAGCCAGTCCGCGGAAGGGGGAAGGCAGATGGCGGGGAGAAGAGGGCCGGGATCAGAAGAAGCCCCAGTCGCCCAGCCCACCAACGTCCCAACCCCTGCTGAGCTAGCCCCGCATCAACCATGCCGCGCAAGATCCCCAGCAACCTCCACCAGCTCCATGCTGCCCACTCTGCCATGTCGCACAGCCACCGGCCCCAGGGACACAGGATCCGGCCTCCAGCACCCCGAATCCACCGACCCCAGCCACCGCTGCCGGCACCTCAGCTGGCCAGCGTCAAAGGGGATCTGGCTGCCGTCACCGCAGCACGCCGGAGCCCAGGCCAGCCACCGCCCAGATCCAGTCGCCGCGCACGCCGGAGCAGCCTCCCCTCATTCGCCCTACGGGATCCAGCCAAGACCGGCCAGCAGCCCGGCCAAAGCGGCCATGCCCTGCTGGAGCCAGAGCAAGGGAGGGACGAGGCAGGTGGAGAGGGGCGCGGGCACCATGCGGGCATGCCTGGCCGCCGAGCACTCCGGCCACCCGCGCAGATCCGGCCGCCGGACCCCGGAGCAAGCCCCGCCACGCTGCTCGTCACTGCTCGCTGGGATGGGAAAGGAGGGAGGAAGGAGAGTGATGGGTGAGGAGGAGAGCGAGATCGCCCCGGCGCCGCCCTCGCTGCGGAGGCACCACTAGGGTTGCAGGGGACGCGGGTGCGAGGGCTGGGAGAGCCGCCCGAGCCACCCGTTGGGACGACGCGGGGGCAAAAAGCTCTACTTCCGTAAAGTTCGCCGATAAAATTGGCGACTTTGATTTTTATATAAAAAAAACTAGATCAACATAGGAGGAAGTGGGTGGCTATAAATTAAGAAATTGTCACCTAAATTTGTGTCAGTGAGGACTTGAAGTTGGGTGGTTTGGGCTTTACATCCATACCCTCAACCAATTGAGCTAGGCTTAGTTCCAATTGTGACCTCAATTTTGGCATTCCAAATTTGGATTGTCTACTTTATGACAAATTTTAGTGCAAATCAAACAGCCCCATTGCCTTGCTTGTTATATTAAAGCATGGTTAACATTGAACAGTCCGTTCCTGCAAATTCTGCATGCTACCATTCATTTGAGGCTGTAATTACTGCATGGACCATCAAATCATCATTGAACATTATAATGACCATTACATGTTATTTACAGCAGCATGCCAGCATGTGATAGTAACATTAAACATGCAAAATATTTTTAGGGTAACTTTAGTTATATTGGTTAGGCATCTGAATGTATCTTTTTGTTGAACAAAATGTACCTTTTTTCAGAATGACACCATTTCTTTCTATATATCAAGACCTAGAAATAATTCAAGCAGGAGATCTTATCCAAAGTTGTCCACTTAGCTTTAACCAACAGGTTGTGATTGAACTGATCAGATGAACGATTCATCGGATGAACTGTTCTGATTGTGGTTCACTAATGGTGACAGTATTCTTGAAAACCAGAGCATATCAGCATGACTTTACTTGCTTGAAAATAACATGAATCATAGTACCATTCTCCTGGCATCTCACTAACTGACTAGAGATCTGTTTCCAGCAAGTTATCTAATACCATGGTCGAGGCATCGCTAACCAGCTCTTGAGAGCTATAATTCCAGCTATCAACAAATCTGGTAAACCCCCAAACCAGCGCAAGGAACTGGCCATGAAAGCTGCTCCTACACCTCAAAGAATTGTGCCCCCACCCTGCAACCACATCACCTTTTCATAAAAAGCATTTAAGTTAATCCAGACTATTCTGGAGCATGGTGAGCAATATAAATTTGCCTATGATGAATTCATTTCTTATGCTTCTTTCTTTCAAATTTCTCAAAAAAAAAATATACGACAAGAATTTCACTTGCATTGTTGATTCAAAAATAGGCTGTCAGAAGTGTTAGAACACAGAAAGATTGATTGTGTTACTGCACTCCTTGTTATTTTAAGTCGCTGAATCATCAGGTTTTTCAGCTTGGCTGATAAATCTTTTGTTGGCTTCTCTCAAAGCTGAAAGTTTGTCTTGAAGGGGTTGGACTTCCCTGAGATGTTTCAAACCTTATAAACCACAGTTTCCCTAGAACACACCGATTCATTTTTCAGGAATAGAAGCCTCTGATTTACAATTATTTGGGTTTATTACAAGAGCATTTTTTAGATAATGGAGGTAATCTCTGGCTTCAGCAACAACTAGAGATGAAGAGCTACTTAAAAATGTGGGCAGTGGAGTCATGCATCCACAATTCTAAACATAAACTGGTTTGTTCAGATGAAAAGAAACTAGTTAGCGGTGAAACAATAAATCAGAATGCTTGACTGTGTTTCAGCTTTCTATGAATTGGATTAGCGGAGACATCTTAGAAATAATGTGTCATTTCTTCAATAATACATGAATACATCAGTTGTTACTATTATTGTGTACTCTTCTGGTCAACTTTCCCTTAGACAATTATGATCTTATGAAACTGTTTTTTGTTTTCAGCTGTAGATGCCTTAATGAAGACAGTGATGGTGACAATGCTCTGGACACAAGCAGTGATGTAAGCAATGAGAGTGACAATGACAATGAAAGGTCTATTGGAAGAAGAACCCAGTGTTTAGCAGAAAACATTTGCACCGATGAAGAAAGTTTGTCCAGTGATGACTGTGAGTCCAGCAACCAGGAACCGTCCCCTGTTTTCCAATATGTGGAGCATGATGCACCATATGGAAGACAACCTTTAGCAGATATGGTATGTCATCTTTTGCGGTTCTTGTGCAACCAAATGTAGTATTTGCAACCTAGCTGACAGTTTCTCTTTTATTAATGCCTACAGATTTCAGTATTTGCATGTAAGTTTCCTGATCTAAATACGTACAAGAGCTGTGATCTTCTGCCGTCCAGTTGGATTTCTGTAGCCTGGTACTTCCTTTAACTCCTTTAGCTATTGGTTCCTTAGTTACATAGCTGGCTTACCCAATGAAAGTTGATTGCAGGTATCCCATATACCGGATACCAACAGGACCCACTCTACAAGATCTAGATGCTTGCTTTTTAACATTCCATTCATTGTCAACCGCACCTGACGGTGAGCGCTCGTGTTTCTTCTTGGTGGAAAACAATGCAAAATTAGCATACCCTGTCCTGTGCAGAATATATGTCTGGTTGCATATTAAAAGCAGCAGTAAACCTGAAGAATTTCACTTCTGAGACATTTGCTAATTAGATACAATGTTGGCAGGTACAATAAGCGGGTGTCCTGAGACAAATAACTTCCATAACAATATAATTACTGCTGTTCCTGGGAAGATCACACTGCCTCTGATCGGCCTAGCATCTTACAAATTTAATGGTTCCCTGTGGACGTCAAATCAGCACCATGAGCAGCAGTTGACTACTTCGCTTCTGAAAGCTGCTGATGACTGGCTTTGCCAGCGTCAAGTAAATCACCCAGATTACCGCTTCTTCCTAACACACTAAATTGGATCTCGATCCAAACTCTCTACCTACTGAATACCACAGCTCGATGCCCACTAGTTATTCAATGAACTTGCATTATCGCTATATATAGTACACAAGCACAAGTATCAATATGCTTTGTAATATCAATTTTGGGCCTTAGTTTATGTTAGTCCCATATTGGTACCTAGTCAGGATTAGTTGGTGATTGTTTTGGGTTGTGCTGTAGGAACTAATTAGACATAGATCACCTAAATTATGTTCAGTTCAGTGGCAAATAGGGGTGGGTGGTGTGCAACCGAGCTAAGTAGGAGGTTGATTGGTGATATACATTTTGCATACTTCAAATGTGGTTCTAGGATATATTGATGATGGCGATAAAAATATTTTTCTACTTCCCTCGTTGTGTTTGATATATTGTAACCTATGCGATGCTGCTCGATTGTTATTACATATTTATTACCCCGAGAAATATCTTGTGTTAATGCAGGTTAGGGTGTGTGAGATCGAAATGAAATTGGCGTTGCAACATGATTGGAATTTTCAGTATAGGTAATGCGTATGTGTTGCTTATATATGCTTGTGATAGCATGGTTATTGGATAAACTTGTGGTGTTGTCAAATTATTGGTTATTGGATAAACTTGTGGTATTGTCAAATTATCTTGAGTTTTCGACCTCTGATTGATGTGATATTTCAGTTGGGTTATTTAAAAAAAAACTAGTTTATTCTGACCATGTTAGAGATCAATAAGAGTTACGGTTTTTCTTTTTATCAAGATTCAATGTTCTGTCTACTGTCTATAGAACATATAAAATGAGGTGGAATGTTTTTGAGAGCTCATATTTTACATGCACATAGATGATTTCGTTCTCCACTCATTTTGGTTGCAATTTTTCAAGTACTGATTTAGGCACTATCATGTTTGGTAACATGACGACACCTAAAGGGTGTCACCAATTGATAAGTTTGATAGACTATGCAGCTAGTATTATTTTCGTTTTCTCTGCATATTACTTGATAACCGTTGGGTCTATTTCAATGCATAAATGAGACCACCATTAAGTTAGTGCTATATCTTGTGCTTCCTCTTGTCGAAAATACTAGCCACATTTGACTGTGCATGACCTTTCATGCATATATTTGACCATTAATTCTTTTAGAATATATTTTCGATATCCTTAAATTTAGAAGATTTCACCCATAATTTTCAATATGATTTTACACATAATATAGATGTTTGAAACTAAATACTGGAGGGAGTATGTTTTTTTTATCTGCTCACATCGCAAGTAATATTTTCAGAAGATGGATCATATATATTCATATGCGGAACTTGAGTGAATACAAACCTGGATGCACATGCACTTGCAGACTTGCCGTGGCAGTCATTAGAAGCAGGTGCAAGCACACCACTTATTTCAAGATTTCAATACGGGGCATTACTAAACAAGGCTTTCCACAGGGCCGAGAGAAACCAGACTGCAGCGTCACACCTGAGACTCCGAAGCAAAGGCAAGGCAGCTTTGAGCCGGCGAGTGCTACAATGCAATGGAGCCACTCGTAGGTTTGAATCTTGCACCTGTGAGGTAGTGCTAGCATATCACGAGTGTAGTTGTACCAGAAATTGGGATCACTAACATGATGCACAACATTTGAAGCCCGATGCAGTAAATTCTAGGAGTAAAATGCACAGATGGACATCGAACGTGGCATAGTGTGTCATCTATATAAGTCCCTAGATTTCCAAGATATACATCTAGCTATAGAAACTTGGATCATGCTACGTCACGGGTCCAAATAGTGCAGGTCTTAACCGGACTCGCTTGCCGATGTGGCGGTCCATGCTAGCGGCCAAATTTTATTAGGCTTAGGTGAGGCTAGAGGATGCCCTCAAAGAGTTCGATGAATTGCCCGAATAAGCCGCATGCGCTTGTACCTACGTCATCAGCCCACACACAAAGTCCTCTCCCACAGCTCCACCGAAGAATTGCATGGCGTCCTCCTTCAACACACGCTCCAACGTGACTGTGAGTGTCGGGTTACGGGCTTGCGGCATGTCTCTTTGCTTGCTAGCACCCTTCCCTCCAGCGCAAATACGGCGTGATCGAATGGCACCCAAGCAGGACTGTAGGGTTCTAGTGGGTGCCGGGAGTGGGAGTGTGTCGTGGTGGAACGGCGAGAGAGAGAGAGGGACGACGACATCAATTCTGTTGTGCCTATGCTTGGGGAGAGGAGAGTCTGGCGTCAGCGAGGTGATTACGGTGACCCTAGATTGAGTGCTTACCTTTCTACCGAGATATGGTAAAATAAATAGCCAAATTGCATAGTTTAGCTCTTTTGTAAAATATAGAAGTTCTCAAAAAAGAAGAGTTTTCCAATAGACTTGTTATTTCTCATCTTGTATATTAAAAAATTGCCACGTCACCAACTACCACAGACCTATTCCACCTGCCGATTGAAACTTTCCACGATCTATTCCTTCGGAGTCGTCCGCAGCAACGTCCTGGCGGCGGCTGTGCTCCTTCACGTCAATAGAAGACTCGTCGTGTTCTGGGCTCCTGGTGGCGACATCGCCATTGCGTGCGTCACCAGCACAAGATCAGCACGAGCGCGGGAAGGATTGCGCGCACGGGGCAGGCACCATGGCGAGCGATTTCGGCAAATGGCTAGCGAGCGCGGCGTGGTATCTATGCCAAGCGGAATTCCAGGGATAGCACGTTTGCTATTTTAGCAAACCATATAGCACAGCTGTTGGAGATCAATTTTTGTTGTAAAATTTCAAATATAGCATACACAATAAGGATACAACATCTGTTGGAGATGCTCTTAAGCTAGTTAATAGGATTGGAACCTATATTACATAACTTTTTACGGCAGATATAGCAACATTTAACAAAATCATAGTGTACATTTAGATAGAAATCTTGTGTTTTGATAAGTAGAAATGGAGACTAAGTTTAGTTTTAGAAAGTCTAATTCACCCCTCTTCATAATAATGTATAATAATGCCTGTCAATATTGTCTGTTTGCATGGACGCAAGATCCCCTTCACCTTCTCTCCTGTTTTATTACGAGTTTATAGTACTTCTCTCCCTTTACTCTTATACTGCGGTCAGCGGCAGCTGTTTTGGGTATTGAATCAGTATCAGGCATGCATACCGATAATATATATTTGTAATCATTGCTAGTTGTTTAAATTAGTTGGGACCTAAAGAAGCCACAAGTGTTTGTCTCATCAATATTGTCACGGATGCCGGGCCCGAACTGGATATTACTTTTCCAAGGAAAGAGAGAACTGACGGAAACGGGTGCCAAAGTTTTCACATTACCTGCGCCCAACAGGTCGAACGAACGCACTTTGCGGCTACGAGATATTGTGGTAATCATGTCCTGGCGTTATGCCAACTTTTTCTGAAAGTTTCACAAAAGACTATGGTTTCTATGAACAAAATATGGTATCATGTCCTGGCGATCCAATATTGTATTACACTCATCACAGATATATTCATTACACAGCCGCAAAACTGGATTTTGTTCTTTCTAGGTGATTGATTTTTCATATTACTTTTTTAGTCACTTCTCCTATATTTTATTTTAGGTGCTTAAATTTTACAACGATTTCCTGCAACACTCTTATACCACCCATTAGTACAAATAAATTGATACTTTTGTTATTTGTCTTTGTGCCATAACATATCAAGTTTTTGTCCTTGTCCGACTATAGAAACAAATAAAAATTGTTAATTGTCAGGTTTATAATTTTGTCTAACGTGTTTCTTATTCTCGAAACTAAAAATTGCAGATTATGTCTAGAGAAATTACAACGAAGTAAAACTAATTTTAATATAAAATATATGTAATAACCGTAGCCTGGCATTAAATCCACAACCCATTAATTGAAATTTCTTTTTCATTTTTTCTAGAATTAATCTTACAATCAGTGTTTAAAAAACCATCTGAAACTCCAATTCCGTTGATTCTTCCTAAATTCATCTTAATTTAAATCCAATCATTCTATTAGAATTTTCATAGTTTTTCAATTTCATACTATTTAATTTATAGTCATAAATGTCATTTAGCGTCATAATTTCTATTTTATTTTTTTATGAAACCCAGTACAAACACAGACACTCGTATACTCAGTCACTCACCTCTATCAACGCACACGTACACCCTATCCTTATAAGTATCTACGAAGGACCGAGTAGGACGACAAATCTCGAGATTGATGCGGTTGATTGACATGCCGCTTATCATGAAAAATAACGCCGTTAAATCTTATAATGAATCCAGAAAAATACAAACACAGTTGTCATGTCGAAAACTTGAACTTAGACGGATGTGTTCCACAAGAAACCTGTGTCATAATTTTATTTTATTTGGTCACCTTTTTACTTATTATGAGTATACTAATGTTTTCCATAGCAAAGCATGGACATATTTGCTACTAGTTAAACATATTTCCTTCATAGGAGGAAAAAGACTACACAACCATTTTATCTATTCCATCCTCATCTGTCTAAGGTCTCTGTCAAAATTCATAGGTCTTAGGGGAAACAGAAATTCCACATGATATATGTCAATATGGGATGCCTACGTTTTCGAATAGAACCTTGGATATTGGTGAGTATATAAGCTTGGATATTGGTGAGTATATAAGCTAAGATCCGTTTTCGAATAGAACCTTGGATATTGGTGAGTATATAAGCTTGGATATTGGTGAGTATATAAGCTAAGATCCGTTCCATTTTTTTGTGAAAATGTATAGCCCATTCCAAGATATATGTTATTAGTGTATTGTTTTTCATGGAGAGATGCCATGCCAGCGCCAGCTGGTCACGCTAATTAACTTGGAAAGGAATTTTGTTCTTTTGGAGAGCACTTCCACATTTGTACTCACGCATATGTTCGATCAACGCTAATGTTTACCAAGAATCCTAGTCCGAGATAAATAAAAATAACTAAAAACAATTCAGTTGTACTTAACTGGGGGTGCTTACCAAAAAAGTAGGAAAGATTAGCGATAAGATTCCTGGGAAAAGAACGATCCATGGTAGAAGCATATGCCTTTTTCTAAGTAGGAATGCAGACACACAAATATACACCCACATACACTCACTCTTATAAAGGTACATATGCATACTTTATCCTGATGAGTCATGAGCCCTTCAAGAGACTGAGAGACGATATGCGTTGAGATTGAAAAATACACGCTCGTTATCGATATACATGTTGCTTACCATAAGAAAAAGAAGTCTAACCAGCTAAGTAACTCTCATTTCGCTAGTCTACTGATGCTTCGACGATACTTCCTCCATCCCAAATTATAAGACGTTTGACTTTTTTAACCCCAAGTTTGACCGCTCGTCTTATTCAAAAAATTTGTGCAAACATAGTCAAATTTAAGTCATTCTTGAAGAACTTTTATTAATAAACCAAGCCATGACAAAAGAAGTGATATTTTGCACAAATTTTTGAATAAGACGAGTGGTCAAACTTGGTGTAAAAAATCAAACGTCTTATAATTTGGGATGTATTTAGTAGTAGATTACTTCCAATCGTTGAGGGGCGGAGGAAAGTTACGAGAGCAGATAACAGTCCGTTCAAATGCTTGTTTTCACACTCGTTCAAAAGGAAGTGTAGGTGGAAAAAGTTCGTGCTGAAAGATGGATAACAGAGTAGAGTGGTTACTCTGTTTTGCATGATCTCTTTACGATACACGAACTATGTTGTGAGTTGTGACAAGTCATCACTCTTTCCATTTGCCACAGGTAAGGTGAACTTTGGCAATCAAACACAGGTATCATGAATATTGATACTTTTTTGTATATAATTAGCTAAGTTTATGATACTAAAACATAACATTGTTCTAAAATTATATTCTTTTTAGGATGGAGTGAGAAATCCTAGCCACGTCCAAAATAGAGAATGCTTTGTGCGCCAGGCAAAGCTGCTTGGTAGCAAAGCAAACAGGCCCTCCAGCTTAAGGACACAAACTCACTGGATTTTTCTTGATAGTCGTTAGTTGGCTTCAAACGAAGAGAACGTGCGACCCGACCGGATTGAGGCATGCGGCATGCCAACCGAACAGACTTGAAAAAAGACTCAGACGACGACCATGACTGACACACGATGACGCTGGACCCTGGACTCTTGAGTTGAGGCCGTGTTTAGTTGGCCCAATTTGGGTGTGCCAAAATCTGTACAGTAAAGTCTTCTCCACTGTAGCATTTCGTTTGTATTTGTAAATTTTTGTCCAAACATTGACTAATTAGGCTCAAAAGATTCGTCTCGCAAAGTACAACAAAACTGTATAATTAGTTTTTGATTTCATCTATATTTAGTACTCCATGCATGTACCGGTATTTTGATGTGATAGAGAATCTTCTTTTTGCATAGTGGAATTTAGAAAAAAATTTGGCATCTAAACAGGCACTGAGACTCGACGAACAGTTTCTGTTCGCATGACATCGTGGACTCTTAAATGAAGGAAAACACATGACCAGATGCCGTGACTCCTCTTATTGCCAACATTTTTTTGGACGGACACATAGGCTGACACTGACATCCCATGCACGTAACGTAAAAAAGTAGTCCCGTTGTGTTCTGAACTTCTGATGCATTGGGGTACGGTGCTGGCTCGCCACTAGACGCGCCGCTGGCCGCCGTGGCCGGAGGTCCAGTCGCGGCCCGCGCGGCGGACGCCGAGGTGGAACCTGAGCATGGCCGCGACGACCGCGCCGGCCTGGTCCGGCGCGAGCAGCCCGACGACGGCGCGCAGCGTGCGGTCCCTTAGCGCGTCGGCCGCGGCCAGCAGCACGCGCAGCGAGCGCCCGACGGCGGCGACGGCCTCGTCGGCGTCGCCGCTCCGCGGGGGCTGCCTGCGCAGCGCGGCCAGCACCCGCGGGCCCGCCAGCGACTCCTGCACGGCCGCCACCTGCAGGTCCACCTCCCGCTCATCGGCCGCCGTGGCGACGCGGAGCTCCTCAAGCGCGCGCCGCTGCTCGGGTCCCAGTCCCACGCCGATCCCCTCGCCTCCGACGCCGACGCCGCCGGTCTCCAGGAAGCGGAACATGAGCGCGGGCTTCCACCCCCAGGCCCACAGGAAGGTGCGCTCGAGCGGGTTGAGCCAGCGCGGGTCCAGCGCGGCCACGACGTCGCGGTCCGCGAGCCGGGACTTGTGCTCGTAGTAGGCGGCGACGTGCGCGACGGCGGCGTCCACGAGCGGCGCCAGCGCGTCGCTCCGGCGCCGGGGTTGCAGCGCGAGCGCCGCCGTGAGGTCCGCCACGATCTGCTCCTCGCGGTCCACCCAGGCGTCGTAGAACGCCGCCATGTCGTCGGAGTAGGACATGCCGCCGGTGGGAGGGGGAGGACTTGGGTGTCGGCGCTCTTGAGGCGAGCGCGGCGGCGGCATCTTTGTGGGGCGCGACCGCGCGAGCATAAATGGCGCCCGGTTTCTTTGCGTTTAAGGATCTCGATTGCGTGGTTTGCTTTCTTAGGCGCGGAGGCAAACGCGCAACGGCGAGTGGAGGCCGAGGAACAGACGTGCGCATGGAAGCGCCTGGTGGCGGGCGCGGAAGGAGACGACGGCGTGGGGCGACGCTAGTGTTTTTTTGACTAAACAACACGACGTCCAGTAGAGGCACGTCACCGAGGCAGAGGCTGACCAATTCGCATTTGGTCGGTGCCGCGTGGCCTTTCCGGCTCGCTGGCGCTGGGGTTGCCGGGGTGGTGTTGGTGGTTCCCCCCAAGCGACTACCAACGGAGCCACACCTGCGGGCGGCCGACGGGACTGGAGAGCCTGGAGGTAGGCATGCCGGACTTCGCTTTGCTAGCTTTCCCGCGTGCGACAGTGTGCTCAGAGCGTGATGGTTCTTTCCCACTGCTCATGTGGCATGTCCTTTGTTTTTTTTCTTTCTTTTGAATGAGAGATGTGTGACATGTCCTTTGAGGCTTTGAAAAACGGTTTTCAAATCCATGTAGGAGTACTCTGCTTTCACTAAATTTGAATATATTTGAGTCCTTACTATCCAAGAAAAAAAATGAAACGGCGACTCCAGCGGCGTGAGATAAATCCCCGATTGCAGGGCTTTTGGCGTGCAATTCGACATAGGTGGGACTTCTATCTATCAAACTAAGAGGATTCACCGCGCGTTGCCGCGGGTATGAAGAAGGAATATAAATGGGTTAGGATGTTAATCAGTAACAATTAGGAGATGTATATGTATGCAGGAACATGATATATATCTCTTTGTGGACAAGTTGCATGTTGAAATAAATAGCTAGTAGGACTTTGCTTAGTGGATGTTAATTGTACGTGATAGTGCTTTATCTAGGTGGATAGCTTGCATGTTGAGAGAAATAGCTAGTGGGGTTTATCTTTATAAGAGATATAGATTAACATTTGCACAATGTAAATAACCCAACGGAGTAGCAGACAGCTGCGCACCGAGTGCGTCTTTCTTTCGTGAGAATGGAAAAGATTCCAATAGCATTATCTCCCGTTTTACAAGAGATAATAAACTAAAATGATTCCTGCTAAACTATCACCGTCAGCCGTGGGGAAATCTTTAACTTTTCTTATTTCCATATATGGAATCTGGCAATGCTCAGTATGTTTTTTTTGTCTCCACACCAGTACACCACTTGTCAGATAGACATCTTCATCACTTGTGGTTGATAGAGGCATAGAGCAAATATTTTTGCTTTATCATGTACGATTAAGAGGTAATATATTATCACGAATGACCAAAAGGAGGAATTATGCGGTTTTGCATTCTTTTTCTGTGATCTTGTATTTATATTTTTGTATAGTTGATATCTTTTATGAGGAACCGTCCAAATTATCCTGGTTAAAATGTATTATCATCCGACTTATTGTGGAATAATCCCATAGTCCCAAATATGTCTCATACAAACCAAGAAACTTAACAACACGCATTTGTCGATTGCATAATTTGGTAATCATCACATGGATACATGGGATAGAGCAAACATTTTATGTTTATTACAAATCTCAAGCTAAATCTATACAAGTCTAAATTGAGACTCTTCTCGATGTGACATGTGAATTAAATGGTTACACTGCCATGTTTCACGTAGGTCAAGAACCCTTTGATACGAGCAATCACTTCTCTCTTGGGCCTATTTGGAACGTGGGAAAATCTTCCTATTCCTTCGGTTTTCTTGTGAAATTAAATTAATTTCTGTGAAATTCCTGTGCTATTCATGTAAAATTCCTGCGTTCCGAACAGGCCCTTAATAACTAGTGGGAATGGTTTACCTCTCTAAGATTCCGCACTTAATTGCATTCCTTGGTTGTGTGCTTTACATTCATAGTCTAGCTTGCTAGGTTAGTGATAGGATTGGAACCTAGAGTATAAAACTCTTTTTGCGGTAAAGATAGTAACATTTAGCAAAATCTAGTTGCACATTTAGATAGATGTCTTGCATAGGTTTTTGATAAGTAGGAAATAGAGCTCAGGTAGTTTTTAAGTTGCTTAATTCACCTCCTCTTTTAGGCGTCACGGTCCCTTCAAGAACCAATCATAAAAGAAAAGTTTCTAAGGGCTACAAAAGATAGCAAATTATGGAAAAGGTTATTGTTAAAAAAACTTGGGATGACTTAGCGCCCCCTCCCTCTTTGGCAGGTCTTCTAAAAGGTCTCACGTTCTGATCAACTTCTTAGGAAGCCCTGCCAAATGAGGTACAAAAAATGGCTTCTCTCCTAAAGCCACGAAAAAGCTGGAGCCCTCTATGAACTAGGAGCTGGAGCAAAAAAATCTATTAGCTCCTTTAAAAAAAATTCTAAAGCCATTTTGCCCGTATTTTATTTATAAAGTGTTTCAGCTTCATAGAAAAGCTACTCAACTAGAGGAGGCTAAGGTGAAGCCATTTTAGGAGGCGCCTTGTCTAATTGATATGCAAAAATAACTATATGCAATTTCTATGTCAAAGCACCCAACGCCCACATAAGGGTCATCAATGACATGCCCTCAACCTGCTCATCAATCAGCACATCGAGTAGTAGTAGCACGTATGCTCAACGCCTCTACCATGTAGCTTGCTAGTCAAACTTGATGGACAAGTTGCCGTCTTCATTGGAATTTTGGCCGGGCATGCATGAGAAAGAGTGAGGCCTGGGATACTCCTTATGTATCAATGGGTCGGATCCTCGCTCTTGAGTGGGTGAACCTATACCCTTCTGCAGAGTCTTGAATGTGTTTATTATTCGAATACTGCCTTCATGGTTATGCGCACGCACTACTACAAAAAACTTTACCGTGGTAGACAAAAATGCTTAACCGAGGCAGTTTTTGCAACCGCCTCGGACGAAATGTCACGGTTAATTGTGGCCTTAACCGAGGCGGTTGTCCTGCCCGCCTTGGTTAATCGAATAAAAAAACAAAAAAACCGTGGATAAGCCCGTTGAGCCCATCCACGCGCCGCCATGCCGCAGGTCGCCGGATCTACGCGCCGTCGCAGCCGCTCGCAGGGGAAGGGAGGGGGAGGGTGGTTCGCCTCCGGGGAGCTGCTGCAGGGCCCTTGCCGCCGGGGGAGTTGGTGCAGGGCCCTCGTCGTCGATATACGAGGGAGGGAGGGTGAGGACGGATCCACCCTGTATCTGAGAGGAGAGAGAGTGATGGGCATACCTCGTCGTGCACCGCCGCTGTCCGCTCGCCGGAGGGAGAGGGAGCCCGCGCCTGTGCCCTAGCCGCCGCCACCGTGCGCCCGTGACCTTGCCGCTGCCACTGTGCGCCACCCGCGTGAGGCCGCGCCTCCACCACCGCGCGCCACCCGCGCGCGAGGGCACCTCCGCCCCGTGCGCGCCACCGGAGGGGGTGCCGGGAGGGGAAGGGGGCGCCAGGAGGGGAGGGGGCACGTCGGGCGTCGGGAGCGAGGAAGAGAGAGGGAGACCGGAGAGACGAGAGAGGAGCGTGTCGGGAGCGAGGAGCGCGGCGTGTCAGCTGAGGAGGGAGGAGGGAGGAGGGAGCTAAGGGTGAAAAACCTAAAGTCTGATATATTTAGGTGTACTCGAAACTGGGCCTTTTTGGCTAGTGAGCTGGGCCTGATTTACCAAGGCGAGCTTCATAATATGACCGAGACAGTTGCGTTAGGAAAACCGCCTCGTTGCGTTTGGTTGCCCACCTCGGTAATCGATTTTGTGAGGCGGTTGACTGTGACCGCCTCGGTTAATAAAAAATGACCGCCTCGGTTAATGTCCGTGTCGGACATTAACCGACGTGGTTTAAAATCCCGCCCGCCTCCGAGCCCAATTTCAAAATGCCTCGTAAAATCTTTTGTGTAGTAGTGATGTTGTATGACTACTAGCTTCAAAGTGGGTATGCGATGAAAGGATTCATGAAAGATCAAGCTCCACCATTGCTTATGCATGCTTATTTAACCCTTGCTATGCTTAGATACTAGATGATAGAGAATCTTTACTTATGTCATAAATGCATTGACGTAAAACCTACTTTTATTCCTTGTTTAAGCCATAATGCATGATGCTTGTACTTAATTTTGGGTAAGATCTGCTGAGTACCTTAGTGTATTCAGGGTGCTATTTTAATTTGTTTTGCAGGTGAGGACGTCCCTACTTATGGCTACTTCTATGCCCTAAGAGCATCTCCAAGAGTTTGCCAAATGAGATTGGCATCCTTTCAATTTTGGCAAAATGAGAAAATTTGGGTTTCAACAGCTTGGCAAATGAGGTTGGCATTCTTGGCAACTTGCCATCCACCGGCCTCGCACGCGCAAATATGCGCGCGCGGAGCGGACTTGGCATCCGTATGTACGAGAGAGGTGGAAGGGCACAAAAATAATTTTGTTTCTCTCTCAGGGTTCCTGATGTAAGTTTTTAAGAGGTGGAAGGGCATAAACATAATTTTGTTTCTCCCTCAGGGTTCCTAATGTAAGTTAGATCTGGGTTTGGCAAGTGAATTATACCAAACTCTTGGAGAGAGACTGTGTTTTTACTTGGCATATCTTTTTACAACTTGGCAAAACACAAGATTTGCCAAATGAAAATTGCCAAACTCTTAGAGATGCTCTAATGCCCCTGATCCCTTGGCGTACTAAGAGTATTAGATGGCCGCCATATCAGTTGTAGGCCCTGAGTATAGCTCATGGGTGGTTTATGTAATATATGTTTGCTAAAACTTCCGTCGTAGTTTGTGATGGTTGATGTGACCGCTTAAGTTGTAGCTTATGTTGCGAAGATTTAACTTATTCTTTATATTAAGCGAACTTGTGTGATATTTGTGCCTAGCTATGTGACATGATCCTGGATGAAGGCTTGCTAGAATGGTTAGCACAATTGGTGCTACTAGGGAACAATTTGGTTGGTAAGTTGAGTTATATGCAGTGGCGGACCCAGAATCATTTCTTTGGGTAGGCACACAGTATAGAAACAGTGCTCCACAGTACGCTACAGTTCTCGCTACAGTGCTCCGTTACCTTGGTCACCGGGAATCTGGGGTAGTCCTGGGCCTACCCAAAACCCGGCTGGGTCCGCCACTGGTTATATGTGAACCAATAGTGGTAGCTTAACTTGGTTAGGTCAATTGAGGTTCCTCGCAGTTAGGGCTTGAGAGATTTGGCCGGCGCAGGATGGGTAGAGTTGATGTCATTATTGACAACAAGCTCGAATTAGGGGTCCTGGCCTCTTGGTTATGATGGGTAATTTTTTTTCCTTAGCGCTAGAACAACCAATTATAAGATAAAAAAGTTTTTAAGGGTTGCAAAACTGGTATATTAGAAATGATTATTGTTAAAAAAAGACTTGGGACCACTTAGTTCTTAATAATTCCTACCAAACAGGTACATAAAAATGGCTTCTCCCCTAAAGTCACCAAAAAGTTGGAGCCTGTTGATCTAGGAGCTGGAGTGAAAAAAATAAAATCTACAAGCTCCTCTTCTTAAAAATATCCGTTGAATCTATTTTACCAAACATTTTTCTATAAGTGTTTCGGATCCACTAGAAAAGCTATCTCACCAGATAAACAGAGCTAAAGTCATTTTAGGAGGAGCCACATCTGATTGATTTGCAAGAATAACCCTATGCAGTCTCTGTGTCGAAGCACCGCACGCCTATATAAGGGACCTCGATACTCTGCCTCCTCAACCCGCTCATCAATCAGCAGCATATCGAGTGGTAGCACGCCTGCTCTATAGCCAGCCAAACTCAATGGCCAAGTCGTCGTCTTCAACCTTTCTTGCGCTCACCGTGGCCCTGCTCCTGATGAACCAAGCGCTGCCGACGGCTCACTGCGCGCGGGGTGCCGCGTTGCACACGCCACCGGCGCTGAAGGGTGGCCGCTTCGGTGCCGCCGCCTACCAGCGCGCGCCCGTGCTCAGCGAGACGTCGTCGACGAATCCCGGTCCTAGCCCCGGCAGGGGCCACGGTAGCACAAGCATCAGCAACCGTGGCGATTAAGTGAAGGGAGAGCAAGTATAGCTGAGTCGAGATCGATCGAGTACCCGGTCGACTAATTCGGTTGTGTGTGTGTGTGTGTGTATGAAGTCGTACATGCAGGCGACACTTCATATATGGTTTGGACGGTAAATAAAAACACTTCCGGCCCATGAGCCGTTGATGTAATTAATGGTATATCTCCGGACGAGGTATGGTTTATATAGCGTTTATATATGCTTTTGCAGTTTGTGATTATCGTTTATTTAGTACTACGTCTTCACCAGATGTCGGTTCATATAGATATATATATATGCATGTCTTAATTTGATCACTGCGGAACTGATTTCGTACTGTGATCATATACCAGCATGCTTGCCTTGGGAACCAAAGTACCTCGTGATGTATCCTAAAGGTTCAAACCAAACAAATTTAATTTGCTCTAACCAAACAAATTGAAGGTCTTTTCTTTTTACGATACACACTGCAAACCATGAACTCATAGACATGCACACACACTCACCTATGGATATACACACATACAGTCTAGGTCTATGAGCACCTTCAAAATGCTAGACTAGACTAGTCGATCTTGAGATTGACGAAACGAGCACCTTTGAAAGGATGGGTTGGACCAGTAGATCTCGAGATTACGCCTTACTATTGACTGGAACATCGTCTTCCACTAAAAGAATAGCATCCTATGCCTATGACCTATTCCTTGATCACCTACTTAATTACTCACTCGCCGAATGTTAACCACCTCTGCGATTTGGGTATGATCAGTAGGAGTAACACTGACAACGGGATGTTTATATGCTTATTACTCAAGCAACTATCTTAGTAAAGAAGGGATTATAACATAAATGGCATATATGAGAATCAATGAATCATGTTTTGGAGGTGATAGACAAGAGTAGATTTATGCCAATGGCATGTAAGGATTTTTCTCAACAAATACTCTATATATGTTTTGTTTAGAATTTGTAAAGAAAATGTCTTCTAAACAGAGTATATGTTATTGGTGATCTGATTTCACTATTATATCATGTCACAATTAAATCTACAAATAAGACCAATATTGACCATGATTTAGAGCTTAAAAACATAGCGACATATGGGCTCCACATGTCATACATACAAGTCATAGCAAATTCTAGCATGGGTACAATCCAAACAATATTTTCCTTCTACAATTTTGGCATGGTTTTTGAGACCTCATTTTGACATGGCCCCAATTTAGCTTAGGTCAAATATTTGGCGAGGTTTTTTTTCTACAACAACCAAAGACCCAAAATATTTTTTTTAAAAAAAATTTAAGCGACGTAGTCCGAGCCCCACGTTTCTCCATATTCCGTGCTGGCCTCCACCTTTTTCTCCTTGGCCATCCTCCACCACCGCCCCTCCCTCTCTTCCGGCCATCCACCGCAACCGATCCTTCCACCTCCTTCCCCAAGAGGCCCTTTCCTCGGGAGATTTAGACTACCGCATCGTGGTTGCACCGCCGCCGCAGCACCCGTGGCAGCAGCTTGCCATGGCGCTGCCGGCCCCCTCCGCCCCGCCGCAGGTCACCGGAAGACGGCGCTGCGGAGTGCGTGCGGTGCGCATGGGCTGCTTTGGCGACCCCGAGATGAAGCGGCGGCGGCGGGTGGCGGGCTACAAGGCATACGCGGTGAAGGGCAAGGTGAAGGAGTCGCTCCGCCGGGGTCTCAGGTGGTTCAAGCGCAAGTGCTCCCGCATCTTGAGTCTCTGACCACCGTGCGGACCGCCGCCGCCGCCGCTCTTTGGACGGCAACAGTTATGGCATATGCACTCGTCATGTTGTCGGTGCCAATTTATGGGTTGATCAAGAATTCGCGTGATTGAGCGTATCTCTGTACCGAAACGTGATCTTGTTGTACTTCGAATTTTTTTCCTCCCAGGTGGATGCAGATTGCAATTGCAACGGTTATCATCCTTGTTTCCAGACTGCATGCTTCCCAGTCACCTACCTAGAGAATGTATGCCATTTCGGTCTTTGAAGTTCATAATCCAATTGCTTGTCCTCATTGAATTTGGAATCAATCAACAATTCACGAGATTTTCCTCAACAATGTAATGCACTTGTTGTTTTTCCCTTTGTATATATTCAGATTCGATTGATCTTGGATGACGTTTCATTATTATTGTTACACTATTTCCGTTGGATTATCTAGTCTACTAATCTGACGCTCTGGTGTGGTGCGAGTATCAGAGAATAAGTTGTATGTGTAATTAGATCTTCAAAAGAAATCTAAATTTGAATGACGTGACCAATGCTTTTGGTAGTCGCAATGCAGATCGTGTGCAGCGCGCCCGTGCAGTTGCCGACCGTTACAAGCCAGGCCCCAACACCCGCACCCCATTTCGAAACTTGAAAGCACCAGTTGCAGCCCACGCGCTAAGATTCAGAGAGAGAGAGGAAAGGAAAAGCGATGGAGAACACGAGCAGCGACCGCGGCGGCGCCAAGCCCGCGATTCGGTTCGGCTTCTCCTGGGCCGACGAGGTCGAGCGTGAGGAGCGGGAGCAGCAGCAGGAGGAGGAGCAGCGGCGGTGGGAGACGGAGAGGGAGCAGATCAAGGCGGACCCATTCGGCTCGGCGCGGCCGCGGGAGGTGGTGCTGGCCGAGAAGGGCGTCGATTGGCGCGCGCGCGACCGCGAGCTGGATCTCCACCTCCGCACCGCCCCGCGCCCGCGCCGCAGCCGGAAGCACGCGGCCGCTACGGCCACGAGCAAGGGGGCCGTCGCGGCGCACGGGGCGACGCCAGCGCGTGGCGCGCCGCGGGACCGGGACGTGGCGGGCGCCGGACGGACGCCGCACCCGAGGGGGCGGCGCCCTGCCTCCTCGACGCCGCTGCCGCCGCCAACGGTTAGCCACAGCGCGTGGGGCGGAAGCAAGAGGAAGTGTGCCGGGGAAGGGCCTGGGCCGTCGCGGCGAGTCCGGCCCGTGGACGACCAGAGGAGGAAGGTCTTCGGCGAGCTCAACGTTGGAGAGGGCTGCGCCTCGTCGATCCGAGCCTCCAACAAGAAGGGCTGCGATTCCGGTGGAAGTCAAGCCGAGGGGATCAAATCGAGTATGCCCGCGGCTGCGGACGGTGAGAACAGATGTAGCATGGTGCCGGCGACGAAGGTAACCGCAACCGAGGCTGATGAATCTGCTGTTGCCCAGAAGAGAAAGGGAGGAGGGAAGAGGAGGAAAGGGAAAAGATCCAAGAAGACTCCCAACCAGCAAACTCTGGTAAGCTAAGTGATTGAAACCGCACTGATTACTGAATAATGACTACTGAACTGAAATAGATGGCGTGTAGAGTGGTGTATTTTAAACTGTTGCTGCAACGTTCATTCAGCATAGTAGCAGACCACGTTGTGTTGTTCTTTGAGCTGATTAAGGTGTCAGAAATATTTCCGTGCTGAATTCTGTGCAAATTAGATTGTGTGATGAGCTGATGAGACTGCTTTGGCCTTCAAAAATCTTGTATGAAAAAGTTCAGCGAATGAATATGGACCCCTGCCGTGTATTGCTTTGTTGTTTCGATTGCAAACATTTATGTAGGCTGATGTGCTGAGAACTTTGAAGTGAAATAGCATTTGCCTCAACAATTTCAGATGTATTTTCTAATACATATATGTTCATGTGTTGTCAATTATAACCCGAAGAATGTTACAGTTCTCCCTGCTCCATAAATAATAATGGGTAGTCCATGACAAGCATGTTCATTCTGAAAGACGGGCAAAAGCATCAGGGTCTGAATTATGTGCTAAATTTTATTGTGTGAGATGAACTGACTAGACCGATTAGTAAAACACTTTAGAAGTACTTCCCAACACATATGTTCCTGTGTTCATCATGAATGGCATTGTCAGTTATAACCTGATTGCTAGAGTTCTCCCTGTCTCATGAATGATAATAGGTAGTTCATTCCATCCTTATCAATTCTGAATTATGTGCACATATTATGTTCTGGATTATATGATGATTTGATTGCGTGAGATGAACCGGCTAGATTGATTTGGAAAATTCAGTACGAAACATTCAACGGATGAATATCCATTGCACTGTTAGTTTCGATATACAAACATTAATGTAGGCTGATCTGCTGAGAAGTTTGAGTTTTATTAAATTTTCCACTGTTGATAAATTCCAGAAATACTTCCCAACACAAAACACATACATTCCTGTGTTCGTCATGGATCATATTTGTCAGTTGTAACCTGTGTTCGTCCTCTTTCACAATTCACGAATGATAATGGGTAGTCCATGACAAGACAAGCTTGTTGGTTCTAAAGTATGCACAAGGATGAACATTAGTAGGAACCAGAAGATTAGAACATTAGGCTGTGGAACATTCCGTTCTGAAGTATGTGCCTGTTTGAGAAATCCAGCCAAACATTCAGAGAGTGAGTAAGTGGCTACCTGGTGATATTAATCCCCGCAACTTGCTGAAAACTGTTTTACTCTAGCAGTCTAGCTTCACTGCTGCTAGGCGTTCCTTTGAAAGGTCCAAAATCAAGTGAAATTGTCTCTCTTCTTTCACTGCAGGATCTCATTAGCATTTCCCTGTCATGTTGTTGGTTGGTTGTAATCGGAATACCACAGTTCTCCCAAATTCAACAATGGTAATGGCTCCACCCTAGTTTGTAAACGGTGATCGAAAATGAGTAATTCCACCACTTAATTTCTTTTGTCTACAGTTTCTTCCCTTCTCAACTTTCCTCTAATGGGCCGTTTGGATCCCTTCATTTTAGATGAATTGAAATCTACTTCATGGATTAGGCTATTTAGCTTAGAATTTGACATCCCATAACTTTCCCAAACTTACAGATAAGCATATCTCAAATTCATAGGGTGAGAAATGGAAATGGATTATATAGATCACTATGCTATAATTTTACTCTCCAACTTATAGCACAGCTCTTCAACCCACTTTCCTACAATAAAAATGCAACATATAAATATGTCCCCTGTATGCCTAACAATAAATATATAAGTATATTCCATATACAATAATATTAGCTTAATTAATCTATGTTTAAATTATAATTATTAGGATGAATTTAATTCCAAGGATCCAAACGGGCCCTAATGAAAGCCGGGGCATATAGTCGCATTCGTGAAAAAGAATTATTCCCTTCTCAACATACACTCGACCATAGTGACAGATAGAACTTCACTAGAGCACTCAGCCACTAAGAACATCGAACAGAACAAGCTGTGTCAAACTCTGCTACCTTAACTGCACTGATTATGTAGTGTTCAGACAGTGTAGTTTGCACTGTTGTTTCAGCTTTCGTTGAGCACTAGAAAACAGGCGCGGCATTGCCGCGTGCCTCCCTGTGTCAAGCCAGCTTGTGATATGTGAGTCGATCTGAAGATGATCAGTGCGTTGCCTAGCCCGCGTGCCCCAACAGATTGGAGCAAACTGACCCATGAATATTTGTCACGTTTGAAATAAGCTGACGATGTCTTGTTTGGTGCATACTTGCCTGAAATCAAGATCGAAACTTGCCTGAAATCAAGATCGAAAGTATAATAATAGTAGTTTGTTCAATAATAAGAAGATATAAGATTCACTTACATTAATTACTCATATTCAGGTATAGTTGAATCATTTTTCATTATCGACGCTGAATCATTTCTATGTAAAGGCAAATTTATTAGCTAGGTTGCTAGTCGTTCACAGACCATCATTCAAACAAAAATAGGTCCATAAAACATGAAGTTATAATATGAGAAATCACATGTGAAACATAGGCTCCCTGTAAAGACAACCATTGACTCAAGAAAAATCATGGAAAAATAACACAGGAGGATATATTGAGCAAAGAGATATTACTATGTTCTAATAATTAGAGGATATATTGAGTAAAGATAGTACTATGTTCTAATAATTAGTATCGTTGTAGTAGTCATATTGTAATTTAGCTAGCTTGCCAACAAAACATCTATAAGTTTTAATTCTACTGTGCCTCTGGAGTCTAGAACAATCAACAGAACTACTTGCAGAGTCAAAACTGGGATATAATAAAAAGGTAAACACCATCAAAATTTGATGTGGTTTAATATATCCTTCTAGAGAAAAACAACGGTATTGATCTCAGCATTAGTATTATAGGAACATACAAAGGCGATCCAATACAAGTGCAAATTTAGCAAAGCTTTCGTATGTTGCAAATAAAAATTAACATGAGTATATACAATTAGCAGAAAGGCAAGGTAATTCCATGGTATGGTGTTAGTCATATAAGCAATTTTCATACAAACTCCAAAATCTCCAAGTTTCATATAGTTCATTTGAAATTTTGGAAATAGGCAACAGCAGTCATAGACGTGGTTATTTAAGACTACAAGCACATGCTTGGATTTAACTGGTGGCAATAAACCTTTGATTGATCTAGTTTGTCAAATATTATAAAAATGCTAATTGAGATTGGGAGCATGAATATGTAAAAGTAAATGATAAAAATACTTCAATATGTGAAATGGATATATTATGACAAATTGATCCTTTTCTCGATCGAATGCACTATATCAGTACCAAGAAAAGCAGAGTATATGTAGTTGAGCATCAAGGAAATCCTGTTTGTGGTATGTATGAAGGGGCATGAGAGAGACTGTTATAATATTTCTATGGGAGAAGAAACCTGCAAAGTACCAATGTAATACAAAAAATCGTCTTCTATTTTTTTGGCTGAGAAACATGACTAATGGGAATGTTCTCCGATACTTCAGTGTCCATCTCATACATATGTTCTCTGACCACTCTATGTTCCCCGGCTGGGTTACCACACCCATTAGTGAAGTACAGATAGAACATATGGAGTTGCCACCGCAAACTGATTTGTCCAACTTCTTGTTTTTTTGTTCACTTCTATTGAAAAGCTCTGATTCAGAAATGATATAAAGGTTGATGTACCAGCAACAATCTTGTACCACTTAGAAACTGATACTAGGATAATACAGTTTGTTTGAGCAATCTCAAATAACGATTCTCCATCAAATTCAGAGCTCTCGAACCCCATAATGATAATTCAAATATTAAATGGTGCCTCCTCTATATTAACATCAGTAAGGTAATGTGTCAAAGAAATTTCCATTAGTATATGGCTGTCGGATGGGTAGATGGCATAATAGAACTTAATGTACCTATGAAGCTAAAATGCAACATATTAGCAACAAGACATGATTCACTTATGAAAACATGTACTTAGGTATATCAAGCCATTAATTTCTTTGTGAAGATTTTTGAAGCAATATAAGGATGCAACTCTTTGGGTGTTTACTGTCATAATGAATCAAAGGAGAAAGGCAGTAGATTAATGCTCAAGATATGGAGTTTTGTTGCAATTTAATCTTCTTCCTCGTAACAGCAACCTTGAGGCCGCCCTTAGTCTAGCAGTCCGCTCTGCAACCTGCAGTGACATTTCGTCATGCACTTTGCCTGCATGCCCTCCTTTGCTATGATAGTTGACATGAGAGAGCTTAGGTAGATGGAATAGCAGCAATGGCAGAGGGGAGATAGGGATCGCACGTCGCTGCCGGGTCTCCTGCTTTTCCCATCGGGCCTCTGATGCATTTCCTCTTCCGTCTCCAGCCAATGCAAGTGGCACACAGGAACGAGGAGAGAGGAAGGTGGGTAGCTACCATGCGCGCGGATGCGCCAGTGACTTGGAGTTGGAGGGGGGCAAGCCCGTGACCATATCAGCAGCACTGCACCACCGGGGCTGCAGCGCTCAACCTTCACACCCGCGCCGAGGTGGCCTCAGCCGCCGTGCTTGCGCCCGCCGCCCGCTCTAGGATGGCCGGAGCCGCCATGCCCGCACCCCGCTAGGGCCGGGATGTCCGAGACCGGAGTGGCCGGAGTTAGCCATGGGAAAAGCCGCTTCTTTTTTGCGGCGGGGGCAGGCTGTATATTGTGTTCAAAGTACTGGATTCTTTGCACCGAAGATGGTAGGAGTTAGAGCTGGGAAGAACTTTTTTATCGTTTATTTTAGGAAACAGGAGAGACCCAGGGGTCTCTACTGAAATTTTATTAAAAAAAGTAACCCAGGAGATTACAAACAGCCAAAATAGAAGCAACAAACAAACTAAAGAAACAGACTGAGAGAGAAACTAATCTCAGAGCTCAAGAAACAAAAAAAGGTGACAAAGAAAATAAGAGCAATTACACAAGGTGCTCTAACCATAGCTTAAAAGCAGGAAAGTAAAATTTTCTAGCTCTCCAAAGGAGCTGCCTGAAGGTGCTCTTAAAAACTCTAAACTACGCAAGCAGGAGGGTTGAACACCTCTGAAGACAGCATCATTTCTAGCTGACCAAATGCTCCAACACATAATAACAATGATCTCCATGAAGAACTTTTTTCCAATCTGAGTTCTGAAGCTCTGAAACCTCTGAAACGAATTCGGGGAGCTGGTGACAGTCTGGCCAATGAGCCCCCAACAGGCCCCGCATTCGAGGAACAAGTGATCCACTGTCTCTTCCACAGATGAACTGCACAGGACACAGTCATAGGATGGCAAAAACATTTTCCTTCTTTTAAGGATGTTACGAGTACTGAGCCTATCTTGAATTAGAAGTCAAAAGAAGACTTTGTGTTTAAGCTGGCAGGAAGATTTCCAAATCCATTTAAAGATTGGAGCAGCTTGGCTAAAACCAATGAGGTGACAATAAACTTTCTTGCTTGAGAAAGTCGAATTTCCCCAGATGTAGAACCAAATATCCTTCTCAATCGTCACCTTTATATTATCGTTTATTAAAGTTGTTTTGTTCAGCGTGAAGCCAATGCTTAAACACTCCCAGACTGGCTCAGGGAGTTCAGCTCTCAGCGATTGTAATCATGGTTACGTGAATTAATAAAACTCTCGTGTTTCTCAAAAAAAAAAAGAAAGAAAGAAGAAGATTGGGGTTTGCTGACAATGCCAATCCCAGCAGCCTTTTTATTTATCTTTTGTCTTTATACAGGCTCTACTGTTGAAAGGTCTCTAAAATCCCAACTAATATTGCGTGCGGATTAGGTCATGTTCACCTCAGGCCATCCTTGCGAATGTGCAACATAAGGTGCCATTCTATCTGCCACTTATTTTTCTACATTCTTCACACTTTACGGGTTCGTGAGATGAGACCAGGCCAGCAGACACAAATGTCACTGAAGCACTCCCCTTATCTCAACTCAGACCTCACTCACCTAGTCACCTCTGAACTGAACACACCCAAAACCTACTACTAGTACTGGATCAAATCGAAAAGCTTAAGACTTCACAGCAGCCATGCCCATGCTGAAGATGCACAGAGTCGCCTCCTCGATCGGTCCTCCTAGAGATTGTCCAGGAAGAAGAGGTCTGACATCACCTCGTCCTGCTGCTGCGGCTGCTGCTGATGCCCCTCCCCTCCTCCTTCCGGTTCCGGGACCAACGTTTCGTCGTCGTAGTACCACAACAGCGGGTCCCACATGTCATCGGCGGCCGAGATGTCGAGCCCCATCAAGTCCCAGTCCATGATGGCATTGTCGTCCAGGTCCAGCAGCTCCTGGGCCACGTCGCCAGAAGGCCCACCGGGCCCACCGACACTGTCCCCGGACGGGCCCCTGTCCCCGTCCATGCACGAGCCATCTGGGCCCGCCTCCAGCTTTGGGCTTCCGGGGGCCGCCAGTAGCGCACTCACCATCTCCTCGCTCAGAGCCAGCGTGTCCTCCTCCTCGGGCCCATCGGAGGTCACGCCGCTCGCGCTGGCCTGCGCTTGCTCCTCGCTCTGGGCGGCGGTGGCGCAGTCAGACTGAGGCCTCGGCGTAGCTGAGACGTTGGCGTCGTCCTCCTCCTCCTCCTTGTCCTTGAGCTGCTGCTGCTGCTCCGCTTGTGCTGCGACATTCTTCTTGCCCATGTCGTCCTTGCCCTTCTTCCCCTTGGCTGCTGCGGACTTGGCCGCGGCCACGATGCCTCGGCTGGCCCGGCCGCCGCGCCGCTTGCCGCCGCCGGGCAGCTTGCTGAGGTCGACGTTGACGACGACACCGTCGCGGAAGTTGGCCGCCCGCCTGCTCAGGTGCGAGTTCCAGTAGTTTTTGATCTCGTTGTCTGTTCGGCCGGGCAAATGACCGGCGATCAGGGACCACCTGCGACGAAAGAGAAAGGAAACCTGTGACTTCCCATGCAAACCCAAAATATTTCCTCTTCTACCCATCACATCAAATCTTTAAATATATACATGGAGCATTAAATATAGATAAAAATGATAACTAATTGCATAGTTTATCTGTAAATATCGAGACGAATCTTTTAAGCCATGTTAATCCATGCTCGAACAATTTTTGCCAAATAACAACAAAAAGTGCTACAGTAATTTTTCACCCACTTTTCACCAACTGAACACACCCTCAGAGAATTAAACTACCACTACCACAGTGTACTACCACTACCACAGTGTACATACTCCCTCCGTCCCATTTTATTTGTACATCTGGAGTGTGAATGGAACCTTTAGTGCAGATGGCAAATGACGTTGTTGCCTCTATGAATTCTCTAGAAAAGGTTGACATGCTCTGTCCTCTAGCCGGTTGAGATGAGAACGACCAAGTGAACGAGTGGATGAGAGAATTTGATGATTTTTTTATTTCGTTAGTTCCACGGCCGGTTGCTGGAGACAACTACTGCTCCTTTGTACAGACTAGGCCTGAGACCCTATGTTGACGTTTATTTTGGAAAAAAATTTGAACACTACATATGCGTTTATTACGGGACGGAGGGAGCATGTAGTAGTACATACAGAGAACAGGAGATCGTATGTGCTGCACAAGAGGGCTGCCGGTCATGGCGGTCCATGCCTGGCACACTGCCATGGCCGCAAAATGTTCAGGGGGGCAGACACATGTGGCAATCAATAGCCGTGCTGGTGATCCAACAACCCTAGCTGCGGCGTGTATAGGTAGTGTTTAGATGGTGTAAAAGTTGGTGTAAAGTTTCTGTAGTATTTTTCGTTGTTATTTGGTAAAATTTATCCAATTATGGACTAACTAGGCTCAAAAGAGTCGTCTCGACATTTACAGACAAACTGTGCAATTAGTTATTTTTTTTACCTACATTTAATACTCCATGCATACGTCCAAAAATTCGATGTGACGGAAAATCTTGTAAAATTTTTGAAACTTTGAATGAACTAAACGCACCCATAGTAAATGAAATGAAGGCCTCGTTCGCAACTGTGGCCTTGTTTAGTTTCAAAACTTTGGAGGCAAAGTTTACATAGTAAGTGTCCTGTTATACTGTAGCAATTTTGTTTTTATTTGGTAATAATTATCTAAAAATTGATTAATTAGGCTTAAAATATTCGTCTCGCAAAGTACAACAAAACTGTGCAATTAGTTTTTGATTTCATCTATATTTAATACTCTATATATGTGCCGACATTTTGATGTAATGGAGAATATTTTTTTACATAATAAAATTTAAGGATGAATTTAGGTATCTAAACCAGGCCTGCGTCCGATCTTGCACCATGCGTGTTTTCTTGTTTCGTGTTGGCGACGTCCGCCCTGATTTGCCAAGCCTCACATTTTTATATGGTCCGTGTCAGCGCACGTTGCCCTCAGAGTTGAGATGATCGATATGATTGATGTAAATTTGAAAGAAAGAAAAAAAACTTTTTTTATGTCTCATCAAAGGGAGAGGTATATTCTTGTTGTCACGAAGAGATTCGGAAGCAAGCAGACGGTTACACACTCGTGATACTCTAAATTTATTCTCTATACATTCTAGTTATCAAGATTCTCTCCTCTATATTTAATTCTTCCGCACACATTCATTCTCTATATATCCTCTATCTACTATGGGACTCACTTATCACTTTATCTAAATATATCCATGTGAGATCTAGTTTGAAAGAATTTATTAAAACGAATTTAATGGTGCAATCAGAATTTAATTTGATGTTTTGGTTTGTGAGTTATAAGATTTTTTTGTTACATGAAAAAAAGTGGGGCCCGCGCTCTGTCTCCTCTCCTCCCTCACTCCCGCTCGGCTGCCTGCCACTCCATGCATGTGCAGCGCTGCCCTGCGACCACGTGGTTTAGCGGACGTCCGGACAAACGCCAAAAATAGCAGATGAGGTTCGTATGCAGTATGTTTTAGCGTAGCCGCTCTTCCATCCTCTATATATTCGTCCAGTAAAATTTTACAGTACGCGATGCAGACAGCCTTAAACAGTTTCATACCCGCACAGTGTAGTGACGGGGCGAGGCGTACTTTTGGTAGTACTTGCACTTGGGGGGTGATATCTGCCGACAAGTGGTGTGCGTGTGTGACGTGACGGCCACGGTGGCCTGAGCAGCCGAGAGAGATACGTACGTCTACGTCTAGTCCCACGTGAGAAACGAGAGGTCGTCCCAGGCCACTCCGGCGTCCATCCTACAGTCCTACTACGTGGTCGCGGACCGTGATTGGGGTGGCGCCTCGGTCCAAATCCTAGGGGTCACCCGGAGACGGAAACAGAGGATCAATGTCAAGCTAAAAACACGTGTAGCGGTGCACTTCTTATCGCGTGGGTTGATTTTGGGTGCCCTAGCTTAGCTATTCGCAGGACAATGAATATTTTTTTCTACTTTTGACCTTTTTTATCTTGTGTTTTTTGAGTGAAAAAAAATCAAATCACGTGTGTGAGGGAGGCGGACCGCGTGCCCTGCATCGGTGCACGTCTTGTCAGCGCCAGTGCAGGCGCAGGTCCGTCCCTTTCACTCATTTTCAATGCGTGTGTTGCACTGTTACGTTGCGTCCCCACCGAAGCAAATGCCTGACGCCGACGGGGCTCTCGTCTCGTTCCGCGGCGGCACTTTACACCAGCAGACCCCCCTCAGCGATGGCCGATGGGCGATGATGGAGATGGCGAGAGCCGCCGCCGGACGCCCATGAGAACGAGACGAGTGAAGGATCCAGCCACGTCCATGGAGGAAACAAATACTACTGGCCGTCCTCGACTCCACGTGGGTTGTCCGGCCCTGCCCTGCTCTGCTCGTCCTTTTTCCACTGAGTCTCGTTTAGTTCCCCTATTCTCCCCAAATTTCACTATGCAAAAAGAAGATTCCCCGTTACATCAAAATATCGACAAATGCATGGAGTACTAAATGTTGATGAAATCAAAAACTAATTACACAGTTTTGTTGTACTTTGTGAGACGAACATTTTAAGCCTAGTTAATCAAAATTTGGATAATTTTTACCAAATACAAACGAAATGCTACAGGAATTCTGATACAGTGTTTTTCTCCCCTAATTCACCAATCTAAACGAGGCCTGAGGAAATAATGCCAGCCCAGCCCTGCTCTGCTCTCCTTTTCCATGGCGGCACTGCCCTCCGCCCCTTCCTTCTAGGCCCTTGTTTAGTTCACCTCAAAATTCCTTTCACTCTCTCTTCATCACATCAATTTTTAGCCGCTTGCATGGAGTACTAAATGTAGGTAAAAAAAATATCTAATTACACAGTTTAGTTGAAAATCACGAGATGAATCTTTTGAGCCTAGTTGGTCCACGATTGGACAATATTTGTCAAATAAGACGAAAGTGGTACTATTCATCAAGTTGAAAAAATCTTCAATCTAAACAAGGGCCTAGTTTTAGGCCTCGTTTAGATGTCGGAATCGGGGTAGCAAAGTTTGCACAGTGCTACCCCGAGCACCGTAGCACTTTTTGTTTTTTTTAAAATAATTATCCAAATCTTGATTAATAAGGTTTAAAATGTTCGTCTCGTAAAGTATAATAAAACTGTGCAATTAATTTTTGATTTCATCTACATTTAGTACTCTATACATATGCCGATATTTTAATGTGATGAAAAATTTTCTTTTTGCATAGTAGAATTTGAGAGTAAATTCTGGAATCTAAACAAGGCCTTACGTGCACGCACGCACGAGGCCAACTAGGGCCGGCGGATGCAGAAAAATATCGGCCACTCCTCACCTCGGCGCAAAGCGACGGATGAGGGAGGATGCATGGCGCCGGTCAACAAGAGACACGGCTTCGTTCAACCACATGACAAGACAAAGTGCCCATTGACAAAGGTGATGACCCATGACCGTCCAGGTTCTTGCTTGCTTGATCAGGAAACCGGAGGCGGCTACTCTCGGTCCCTCCTCCAACTCCATCTACAAAGACATGTGTTTTGACAACGTTTCCAGCCAACAAGATGGTGCACCACGACACTACTCATGCTGGTGCACAGCTTCTTCTTCTTCTCCTCCTCCTCCTCCTCCTCCTCCTCCTCCTTCTTCTTTAAATTTGACTCTAGGAAAATCCACTACGGTGTCGGTTCTGGTGTCAGTGTCGGTTCTGGTGTCGGTTCTGTTTCAAACATGCTACTTCGTTCCCGGAAAGCAATGCTCGGAACCAATATCAAAGGGCCTGTTTGTTCGTCCTGCTAGACTTTAACAGGTGTTAACCATAAAGTTAACCATAAGGTGTTCGGATACTAATAATTGACTAATTAGGTTTAATAGATTTGTCTCGTAAATTAATCTCAATCTGTGTAATTAGTTTCGTAATTAGTCTATGTTTAACACTCCATGCATGTGTCCAAACATTCAATGTGATAGATGTTAAAAAAAACAAGGGGAACCAAACACCCCCTAAACCTCACTGCACTAGTTCTGAAAGTCGTGGCATGCCATTGCTAAAACCGTGATCTCTTCACAGTTTTATCAGGCAGTAATATCGTTTTTGCACACCTCTGCTTTCTACGGGCCTATTTGGTACGGCTCCTCCCCGTCTCTAGCTCTGGCTTCTCTGGAGAAGCCTTACCAAACGTTTTGCCGGAGGATCTGTTTTTCGGTGAAAAACAGAGGAGCCCCTTACGAGGAGTCATGCCAAACGCCCCCTAAAACTACTGTATATTTCAACCACCATTTCATTTTTTTTTCTAAAACAAAGAGAGTAGCTAATCAGGCTCTATCTGAATGAATGAATGAATTTACCAACTTCCTTTTCCTCTACCATTTTGTTTCCTTCTCTTTTCAGTGGAAGGGGGGTAGGGGGGAAGTAACTAACAGTCAACAAAGCTTCTTGGGCTCTTGTCTTGGCACATCGTTTTCACTTTGCACAAAGAAAAAAAAACAAGTGAATTGGACCTAAGTAAAGCCAAATTTATGTTTTCTGAATTATTACACGCAGTCTTCCATCAGAAAAGATGCAAGTCACGAGTTCCTACCAGAGCTCCATGCTAGAATTCAGGGATACTGATTAGAACAAAGTAGTTTTATATTAATTTGCTACTTACATGACAATCCTTAGTGCCTATGTCATGTTTGGTTTTTGAAGTCTCATCTGCTAATTCTCATCGCAACGTGCAGCATATTCTTCGGGGTTTCTGCAGTTTCTTGTCAGTTTTCACAAGTTCATCATCGCCTCGACAGCAGACACACGCAACGGTGACATAGAAAGCACAGAATTTTTCCTAGTACTATGTTGTGCAAGAACAAGAACTGTGAACTCCGAAGCGGCCCAGCATGTGTAAAGTTGTTCAAATGCAGGAATCGAAACAGAAACATGTAGTCTGCACACAACCTAAGCAGCTTGAGGTTTGAGGGAGAGAGCCGATGGAATCGAATGCTTACCTGTTGCCAAGCGTGGCGTGGAGCTTGATGATCATCTCCTCCTCCTCCTCCGTGACGTTCCCCCTCTTGAGATCCGCCCTCAGGTAGTTGATCCATCGCAGCCTGCAGCTCTTCCCGCACCGCAGCAACCCTGCAGCAGCAAGATTGGTCAGAAATCAATCTCAGCTTATTGATTGGCAGACAAAGAACTAATTTGCAACTTCTCAAGAATTTCCTTTTAATTTTTCCTCTGAATCGATCAGGAATATAAGCTGTCCGATCCATACCAGCATTCTTGGGTAGTGATCTCCATGAGCCTTCGCCGTGTTCCTTGATGTACCTCGCCAGGGTCTCGTCCTCCTCCTTGGTCCACCTCCCCTTCTTCAACCCCACCTTCTCGCAGCACGGCGCTCTCCCCATCCTTACTGGCTTCTCTGTTTGGGAGAGGAGAGCGAGGAGACACAAAAAGAGGAAGAGATCACCACTGCAACTGCAAGAAATGCGGCTTCTTGCGTGCCTCGCCTCGCCTGCGCTGTGGAGTGGGCTGGCTGAAAAAGGGAGAGGGCTCTGCTGGGGTCCGTGGATACGTACACACATATATACACACGGCACACCAAGAAGAAGAAGATGGGTGTCAAATTTGTGTGGGACGTTTCACCGGGGGCACGTAGCAACAAAAGCGTGGGCACAGCTCTCCTGCGCAGGGAATTCAAGGCGCTGGGTCTGACACGTGGAAGGTCCCAGAAGACCGAGGGGCCCCCGTCGTTACGTGCACCCCTGGGGCTCCACGAGAGACACGCTGGTAATTGGAGGGGTTTTCGTAGTATTGTATTGTATATATGCACTTTTTCATAATTTCATTCATTTGCTTTTGTATGGTTGCTATCTGATAATTTTCTGTCATTTTTCATGCCTTCGTGTTATCTAGTTGGCTGTTTCAAAATAAACTCATTCGTGAATCATGATGATTGTGACCGGCCTAGCACGGCGTTGTAGCATGCATAGCAGATTTGAGTATCTAGCTGTAAGTAAATTTAAATCCTTTCGAACATTACCTAGGAAACGCAAGTAATCAAATAAATCGATGAACTACGTTCAAGAGAAACAGGAGAGTTTAGAGTTTTGTAACAAGCATATGAGTATGTACTTCTCATACCCAGCTACTCCTTTCGTTACAAATTGTAAGTCGTTCTAACTTTTCTTGGTACATAGCTTTTATTATGTATCTCGACATATAGGTCTCGTTCGCTTATGCTGAAAAAACAAGTTGAAACACTGTTTCGGCTGATTTGTGTGAGAGAAAAACACTGTTTTGACTGAAAAAACAAGCTGAAAAGTACGGATTATAAGCCAGCTGAACAGGGCCATATTATGTCCAGATACATAATAAAAAATATGTATCTAATAATGTTATAACGACTTACAGTTTAGTTAAGAATGAATTGTGGAGAGAGTATTCGAAGGAAGGTTGGTATGTTTGTTTGTCTCCAAGGATTTAGAGAAGATGTTTTAAGTGTATAAAGATAGACATCTAGCTATCTTAGATATTATATAGGTGGAGATGGGTAGGTATTAAAAACGACTATACTATCACAATGGGATTTGTATCTTCTCATGTCTGGTTCAGTAAGGGAAAAAGGTAAAAGCAAAGGTCCATAGGTAAAAAAAAAAACCCAAAGAGACCACATGCCCCTATGCATGGAACATAAGATTCAGCCCCTCTGATGCGTAGATCCCATGTGCCACTCGTGTCACGGTCACGGCCACACACACTAATCAATCAGTTAGACTGTACCAACAGCAGAACGTGGATTACAAATATGCATGCAATGCCTCCGCCTCACTTGTTGGCTGCTGTTCAGTTCTCGATGGCCAAGAAGACTGTTGCTACCCTTTCGCTTTTAATTTTTTCTCTTTTGCTCCAGAAAGCCGGACAGCTTTTCACGTGATGGATCATGGATGGATGGCATCCGGAAACAGAACATACACGGCCTTTTTATGCCTTGTTTTTAAGCTTTGGACTGAAAGCTCAACATAGCACGGACGGGGAACAGTACAGGTCTATATGGTGCTTGTTGTAAAACATACAGACTTAATCCTAGAAGGAAAGGAGAAGGAGGAATCCTAATCCTAATCCGTTTGTATGTGGGCTCTTACCAAAACTCTTAGCCCTTGGTAGGACTATATATATGTGGGAGCTTTATGTTGTAATCACCAATATTCAGAGGAATAAAGAATAGTCTCCCTACATCTTATGTCTATGTGTTCTACTTTTATCTACTATATTGATCATGAGAGACGAAGAGAGAAAGGTTCCAACCGCTGGCAACATGTTTTATAACACGTTATCAGCACGACAAGCTCTACGTCGACATCGCCATTGAAGTCGCCACCGATTTACGATGCCGCCACTCGTGCCAACGTCCCTGTCGCGACTACTTCGACGACGTCGACATCCTGACGTTGTTAGCGGAATGGATCTACTACCTCTACCTGCTACCGATCAGGCAGATCTACGACAATGTCAAAAGCCCTACGCGGTATGTATCTATTAATCACTGCCCTACGCGGCATGTGACGTAGATCAGATTGGCATCCATTACAAGGTACGAAAAGATAATCTCGAAGATAGCTTATGCCGGCCATCGAACCAGTCTACATACTTAAATTATACATGTTGAATTGTATTGGAAGTACATATGCTGGGGACACATACATGCATACGTGGTATTTGAACAGTGCATACACATAAAATTCAAGATTCATCCACTGATGCGCCACCAGCATGGAAGCTGTCCGCCGATAGCATGGAAGCTGACAACGGTGACAAATTTGCATGTGTTTGTCCTAGCTGGTTGGTCTTTTACGTAGCATCCGTACATGCAATGTGAATTAGTACATGAAGTACGAATATACATGTATACATCAACAGTACATATGTATGAAGAAAACTTGTGCGATGGGCCTAGTAGCCACCACAGTGCCATGCAAATTAGGGTTAGAGGCCGATCCAGCATGATCCATCCTCATCGTCATTAAAGTTGCTTCATGCAGCAACTCTAATTTGACTCGAAGAAGAGCCACGAGCATATGTCGGCAAGAAGCCGTCAACAATTAAGATACTGACGTCCTAGTCAAATTCAATTCGGATTGCATCTGAGTCACACGTGGTTTCGAATCCAAACCGTTTTTCCTGCAACCTGCATACCGTCGCCGGACATCCTGCACTCCACACGGCTCATGATCCTCGGCTCGAAGCCATTGGCATTGTCGCACCCCCTACTGCACGTGGCCCGCACGCTGCAAGCAGTCTCTGCACTCCGCTTGTTTGCACTACTGCTCTGTTTCTTCATCGCAGCCTGTACGCCGCTGGCCGCTCGCCTCGGACCGAATCTCAAAATTTTGTAACCAGCAGTTCCAACATGCACGATTAATTGTTAAACACCGTGGCTAACCAGCAAGCTTGCAGCTACATGTACCACAAATTATATCAATTTCTTGAAGAAAATTATTTTGGCATTATTAAATCTGCAGTTTAGTTGTGTTGCCTAGTTTTATTTTCTGAATTGTATAGTAGATTAATTCTGAAAGTTTTCTATGCTTTGAATTTAATTCTAAAAAAAATTCTAGTGCAACTCCGTTATGAATTATACCATGTAATTGCAATGATTATATTAGAAACATGGTATAAGGTATATGGGCTCTCTAAATCATGCAGACCTTAGACTTATCACCTTTGAGAGGCTCATATTTGTTTTTCCTAGCATGTTAAATTTTTGGGATGAATGAATATTTGGTATTAATCTGAAATTTGCATATATCATTATCCTAAAAAAATGCTAGGATGCGTCTAAGAATATTTTGCATAACCATCCACTATCTTTTTGCACATTGCTACTTGTTTACATGTAGTAAACTTATATGCACATGGTCCAATGTATGTTAATATGCATGCGGAAGAAGAAATATCCTGAAATTACTCTGAATAGTAGAATTATTTGTTATGGTCATTATTAAATCCATGCAGGATATTTTGCTACCATTGAAGTGCAGTGAATTTAAGATATATATATTTCCAGATTACTCTCTAGAATGAGTATGTGGCCTAGAAAAATAACGAATGCGTTGTGGGACTCGCTGCATGAGAAAAATCCCAAATTATGATTACAGAATATCATATTGCATTGAAAGTTGGATTTTTAACCTTGTATGTCTATAGATTGAGGTAAAATGCTGCTCTATAAACAATAACTTGAAGTTTTGTATTAAATGTCTAGAAGACAAGATGGTAAATAAGATTTTATCGATGAATGTTCTTGAAGAAATGTCTCTTGTGTATAGAATATCAAGAGCAATGTAATACACGAAGTATTTAAATTTATCATCAGAAAATACTCAAATAGAAATTGAGTTAGAATTTTTAGACAGCTTTATAAACCAGGATATTGTTAGCTTGCATATGTTACACCCCTTGAAGGCTTGTGATTGTATATCATAACTTTTAAATAAAGCATGAAGCTACCGCCTGTCATGCATAGAAGTAAAGACATGCAAGAATGGATATTATTTAGAATTAGAATATTTAAGGGTTTTCTTGAAGAACTTGAATCATATGCTTATATATTTGTTTTGTCTTTGAAATTACTATCCTGAAGTATTAGTAGTAGCGGTGGTGCATTAAGTTTTAATTCTCGTTGAATTAAGTGGTTCTCGTATACTCATAGAAGAGTTAATGGTTAATCTATTGGCTTGAAGACTAATGGAAAGCATTTAATATTCTTAGTTGCAATTTTTACATACAGTAATATATGTTAACCTTGCATGGAATGAATTGTGTTTTACATATAAACAATTGTCTATTGCCTATCTAAATAAATTTTGCATTAATCCACAAAGAAGCCTCAGTTAACCATGAAGGTTATCGTTCTTTGTGCACCACTACTATCTAGGTAGAAGGAAAATTGTACTTTCTAGAAGCACATGAACAATTGGACTATACTGGCATATAAAGCGATCTTAGAAGGATCAATTTAGCCAAGAAATAGTATAATCCATAAACCAAGTATTTAATACTTCAGCCTAGAAACTAGAAGTTTATATCCTACCCTGAATATGTTGTTGTACACTGAATAGTATATTGGATATGTGAATTTCATGCCAGAACCATTGAATACTAGAAGTATGATTGAATTCTATTGAACATTTGAAATGATTTTTTATAGATGCAAGAAGCATATTACTACTTGAAGTAATTATGGCATGAAAAGGGGGAGAAATTTTGAGTAGAGGCATGAGAAAATGTGGATAATATATATTTAATAGGCATAACCTTCCTAAATCTATCTTTAAGTGCATGTATAAGGACTTGAAGTTCTAGTCGCATCCTTTCTGGCCGAGTTAATTTTCTCTACATTGCACTAATTGCAAATAAGCTTGTAGCTTTGCATTTTGTTGTTATCTATTACGTTGGATTGAATACCAACATTCCATATTACACTTGAATGTGTATCACTATATTGTGCTCTCGTCGAGCTGCAACTATTTCGACCCTTGCATGAATATTAGCAAAGAAGCTATATTTGTAGCTAGTAGCTACCTTGCACTCCTCCCATAATTAGATTGGATAGCTAGTACACTATGTCTATAGTTCCCGTTGAATTAAGAAATATATCTTGCTTTCAATGGATTGCATGTATAAACAATAAATTGGTCTAGGGCCATGTAGCCTAAGATCATGGGGAGTTGCTTAAATTGAAATTGACTTAATGGAGAAGTGACCCACTTGAATGGGCTGAATTATAGTGGAAATTGAGTTAATGGATAAAACACTTAATGATGATTTGGGATTTATGAAGAAAAGGCATTTGGTTAGAAAATTATAGAAGAAATTTCTTGTGAATTTGAATGTTGCATATTTTATACATTTGAAGTGTATGGTCTATTTTTTAATGTATGAGTACTTGGATCAATTTTTTGAGGCTATAAACAATAAAGAAGCTAGATAATGAAATGGTTTTCTGAACCATGATATGTGCAAATTAGGGGGAGAACATCCCTGAGTTTGAAGGAATGCTGAATATTCTTAAGTGCACTTTATATATTCTAGCTCACTACATATAATGTATAATAACCCTTGAATATTTTTCATAATTTTTTATCATAGCATACATGAATGGGCCTCTACTTGTAGTTGGAGATACATGAATTTGGTTATTTTGAGCCCATGATAGGGGATATCTTTTGAAGTATGCTATTAAAGATCTAATATTGGCATTAGGGGGAGAGAAAGCCTATGTTGAATGCCAAATATTATTTCTATAGAAGGAAAATGATTTTAAAAGAAAATATTCCTTGAAGCTTGAAACAAGAATAGTATCACGCACTAAATCAAACAATAGTTTGACTAATGCTCTTGTGAAGCATGAAGCAGAGCATATGCCAGGTATTTTTGAAAATGAGAGGAGTAACTTGAAGTTATAAACCAGAAGTTGTGTTTACTAATAGTAAACTAAATATTGTATACTATTAAGATAAAATCTATGGGGACGCCTGTGGATTCTAGTTTAGTGTATACTTGTGAAATGAAATAAGAACAAACTCCTCCATTCTCATGAAGAGAACACCTCATGAAGAAGGTCAAGCACCTCATGAAGAGAATCATCACGAAGATGAAATCCAACACACTAAGCACGCGCTCATAGTGTTGGGTACGCAGAACAATAAACCATCTCTTGTCTAGGAAATAACAAAGAGACAGAATGATCTCATATTTTGAGAATATTGGGACAAAATAATAGTTGTCGACAACGCTACCTCTATAATTGTAAATGTTTCTCTTATGAGAACCCGGATCCGGAAAACAAAGTCCATGGCAAAGTCGCCTGTAGCGATTATATTGGGTCAATGAAAAAAGCAATTGAGGTTAAATCCCCTACTAAGAAGAAATAAATGTTCTGCTATACCTCTCGGAAATGAATTGAATGAATATGAAATATGCAGTTAATAAGTGGATTATGAAAATCCATATAATTCTTGAAGAATATAAATCATAACATATGAAAATTAAATCTCATATAAGTATTAAAAAGTCTAAGGTAGAATATGTTCATGAATGAATATATATGTCTCAAGAAGAGCATGTCCTAGAAGGAAGAGTCATCAAATGACTTTGGAGTGAATAACACTATCTCATTGTGTATATCACATAACAATCTCTCATGAAGTAGAGAATATATCTTATAGAAAAGAAATATTATTCACTAAAAATGAGAAAGTCCTTGAAGGAGTCAATCCATGAAGGATTTACCAGTCGATTCTTGAATAAACACCATTAATCTCTGAAGTGAATAGAGACCTGAGAGAAAGAAAATGAGGAATCATATAAACACTTAGAAAGTGTATATTGTAAAGCTAGCAATGAAGTGTTGATATCCTCTAAATACCATGAAGGTATAAGAGTAGTGGTGATTTTGACAATTGAATTGTCCCCTAAATGTCATATGTGAGACTGGATTTTTATTATTTAGTGGTATAATCAAAATCTTGAAGATTTGTAGAACATATAATATGAAAATCTACTGAGGAAGAATAATAAGTTTGGTGTACTATCTAGAAGATATTGAATATTGTAAGTTATTTATCCCCATAATCCTCTGATATGATTTATTACCCTGAAGGATAAATTTTTGTCTTGCACAACTAATAAGTGGTCATTTATGCATGAAGTATATCGCTCTTATTTTCTCATATTATAATTCATAGAAGAATTTCGAGCCAACATTTTGAAGGATATAGTATTATGGTACTGCATACCATTATTAAGCATACATTTATGAAATGTGTGGCTTGAGCAATGTAGTTCAAAGGATGGCTTTATAAGGGGGAGCATATTTTATTGCATCTACCTTGAAGGTAAACCACAAGAATTACAAACATCAAGTAGATCATATTTGCTAAAACACTGAAGTTTATGCATATATCATGAAGATCAATATCTATTCATGAAGAATAGAATATCCTGAAGAATACATAACCAAGAAGGTTAGATGTTGTACTCTTTTTTCCTATGTGAGTTTTTATTTGAAGGTTTCTCACACAAGGTTTTTAATGAGACAACATAAGCAATGCAATTAACGAATGCAATGTACTCTTTTCTCCAAGAACTGTTTTTTCCCACTGGGTTTTCGGATGGAGTTTTTAACGAGGCATGTGCATATCGTGGTAATCGCCCAAGGGGGAGTGTTGTAAAACATACAGACTTAATCCTAGAAGGAAAGGAGAAGGAGGAATCCTAATCCTAATCCGTTTGTATGTGGGCTCTTACCAAAACTCTTAGCCCTTGGCAGGACTATATATATGTGTGAGCTCTATGTTGTAATCACCAATATTCAGAGGAATAAAGAATAGTCTCCCTACATCTTATGTCTATGTGTTCTACTTTTATCTACTATATTGATCATGAGAGACGAAGAGAGAAAGGTTCCAACCGCTGGCAACATGTTTTATAACAGTGCTGAGTGCTGACGACTGTCCCCTAATCGCCCTGTGATTTTTGTTTTTTTTATTTTGGGATCCCACGGTGACAGTCGCCCTCGATGATTGCCCGTTAGGATGGGCCCTGCATGCATGCAGTTTTCCCCGTGTGGTTCCTCTCATTCTGCATCTGCAAGCCCATGCATCAGCATGCATGCAGAGACCAGAGAGGACAGAGGTCTACATGTGCGGATGTGCCCCCATGATCCCACTTCCCACTGATTTGTGGCATCTTCCCGTATCACCAACGTATACTGCTCCGTTCCGTAATATATGTCCCTTTTAGTTTTCATGCCACAAGTTTAATTCGATTTGTAGAAAATACATGCAACATTTGTATCTCCAAATAAATTTATTAAAAAACTAGATTCAAAGATCTTTTCAATAATACTAATTATGTACTATAAATATTAATATTTTTTATATATATTTGTCAAAGTTGTTTCTCGGGAAGCGAAAATGACAGATATTTTGGGACAGGGAGAGTATATATATATAGAATCTTGCTTGTTTGGTTATATTGTTTTTTTGTTTGATAGGATTTGGGAGGGAAGATTCAGACTATTGTATTGTCTCAAAGCCTCCGTATATCATGGCTTTAAGATTCTAATATGAAGATGAGTAATATATTTATGAGAACTCCCGCCTTTTTTAACATACAACATTTTATCTAAAAAGTCATATGAAGCTCATGGCAACTATTTTTTGTTCTCGAATACGCAGAATATTTGCGCATAATTGTAATTAAGGTGAAGCTCATGGCAACTATTTTTTCTTCTACAATACACAAAATATTTGCACATCATTGTAATTAAGGTAGGAGATTTTGACCATACAAACAGCGTTCTTCTGGTGAGCGCCCTAGAAAGTCTATAGGATTGTAGCCGGAAGCTGGACCATCCAAGCATAAAAATTCAAGTGTCAGTATTACACAAATGGTAGACAATCGAGAAATGGGCAGCGACGCAACCTAAGAAGTAGCCTTAGCCTACGCGGCTACCTGTGCGACTCTTTTCTGACATACAGGAAGAGCACACCCCGTGCCTCGACGTTGGAAGCTTTCGGCCTAGCCTCGTAGAACTCGTTGTAGGCCTTCCTTGTCGACGCACTTGGCGTTGAAAGACTCATGGCTAAATCCAACAATTACATGATTAGGATCTCACCTTGATCTCATTTTTTTGGAAGCAGGCACTGAGAGAGGCTTTAAGCCTCTAGACGCTTGCTCCGCAATGGGAGCACCACATTGTTAGCAGGTGACGGCAGCTTGGAAGGCTAACGAATTAGCGAGGAGGCAGCCCTTCGCAACACTCGCTTGGTGAAGTTCTCGAGGCGGCGTGCCGCGGAGGTGCCATTCTTCACGGATGGTCGTCCGACGGCGGTGTACTGAGTAGACCGGCGTCTGCCGTGACCAGCCCAATGCCTGGCAGGGGTAGCCCTCCTCGTCTTCCGTGGATGCATCAACACCTGGTGTGGATGATCACTCTTGAATCCACATCATTAACTATTTTTTTTCTGTCAAAAAACAAGTCCTTGTCGTGGAATTTGATGATGTGCCAAATTATGACTAGGCAGGCCCGGCTCTGGGGCAGCGGCAGCCGGTGCGACCGCCATGGGCCCATGGAGCTAGGGGCCCAAGATCATATAGGTAATTAGTAGATATTTTTTTATTTGGCAAAGCTTTCGAAGGCCTAACAAACATAAGCCTAGGCATGTGTACGTACCTCTTCCTATTCTACCTAACCATCGAGCACAGGTCGCGCTGCAGTTGAGCGAGAAGCCAGCGACATTTTGTTTTTCACTGGCGCCGGCGCTTCCTATTCTCGTATCTCTCCCATCTGTAGCAGAACCTCCTAAATTATATGGCCCACATGCACCTGTCATTGTCCCTAAGCCCTCTATGCATGTACACCAGATAACCTAAGAAGATCTGTCGAGTGCCCTCACAGGATCCCGATTCAACTACGTTTGACAACTCATACCAGGATCAACAAAGGAGTAACTACAACATTACAATATTTGTACAAAACTTTACATCAGAGTGCGGAAGAATAACAACAATGAATTTATAAATTATGATTAAGTTAACTTTTTACAAACTTAACTTGTATTGCGGAAGTCGAGTAGAACTACAGGAGACAACTTAGGTAGAGCGCCTAAGCTAAGAGAGGTCGACCAGATCATATCGAACCCACCGACATGACCCCAGTTAACAACACCAGTCAGTATCTGCAACAGGGGTTAACAAACCCTGAGTACTTGAGGGTACTCAACAACACTTACCCGACTAAAGAAAAGATTCCAAGGGCATGCTAGCTTTAGAGAATCAAGGTACGGGTATTCAAGAATCAAAATTATTTTATAGAAAAGCTTACTAG